>OX371224.1:270735218-271232001 GCA_947310385.1 Nephrotoma appendiculata
TGTGTCTGTGTCTGTGTCTGTGTCTGTGTCTGTGTCTGTGTCTGTGTCTGTGTCTGTGTCTGTGTCTGTGTTTGTGTCTGTGTCTGTGTCTGTGTCTGTGTCTGTGTCTGTGTCTGTGTCTGTGTCTGTGTCTGTGTCTGTGTCTGTGTCTGTGTCTGTGTCTGTGTCTGTGTCTGTGTCTGTGTCTGTGTCTGTGTCTGTGTCTGTGTCTGTGTCTGTGTCTGTGTCTGTGTCTGTGTCTGTGTCTGTGTCTGTGTCTGTGTCTGTGTCTGTGTCTGTGTCTGTGTCTGTGTCTGTGTCTGTGTCTGTATCTGTGTCTGTGTCTGTTTCTGTGTCTGTGTCTGTGTCTGTGTCTGTGTCTGTGTCTGTGTCTGTGTCTGTGTCTGTGTCTGTGTCTGTGTCTGTGTCTGTGTCTGTGTCTGTGTCTGTGTCTGTGTCTGTGTCTGTGTCTGTGTCTGTGTCTGTGTCTGTGTCTGTGTCTGTGTCTGTGTCTGTGTCTGTGTCTGTGTCTGTGTTTGTGTCTGTGTCTGTGTCTGTGTCTGTGTCTGTGTCTGTGTCTGTGTCTTTGTCTGTGTCTGTGTCTGTGTCTGTGTCTGTGTCTGTGTCTGTGTCTGTGTCTGTGTCTGTGTCTGTGTCTGTGTCTGTGTCTGTGTCTGTGTCTGTCTCTGTGTCCGTGCCCGTGTCAATGTCCGTGTCCGTGTCCGTGTCCATTTCCATGTCCGTATCCGTTTTCGTGTCCGTACCCGTGTGTGCTACCACTTGCGCTAATACCAGATAGGTAAGACGATATGGGGTGGTTCATGCTTGAGTTAATACAAGTTTTAGTGACCTCTTAGTACGACCCTCGGCTATCGTACACGATTTAAACACACATAAAAAATTGGAACGTCAGAACTCTAACACAGAAGCAAGAGTCTGATTCTGATCTCTGATGTCTGTGGCTGATGTCTGATGTTTGATGTTTGATGTCTGAGTCTGTGTCTGATGTCTGATATCTGATGTCTGATGTCCGTATCTGTGTCTGTGTCTATGTCTGTGTCCGCGTGTGCTACCACTTGCCCTAAAACCAGATCGATAAGACGCTAACAATATCATTGGGTGGTTTATGTATGGGTTAATACAAGTTTTGGTATCCGCTTACCACGACCCTCGGCTATCGTATACGATTTAAACACGCGTCAGAAATTGGAACGTCAGAACTCTAACACAGAAGCAAGAATAGCACAATTAGAAAAAAAAATGAAACGTTACTGTTATTGAATTCTCGGCGTCAGTTAAGTGAATAGGCAAAATAGTGGTAAATTATACACGAAAGGCCTGGCCATATTAACAACATCTAAAGCAAAGCAGGCACTAATGAAATGGAAGCCTGTTAATAACAGAACAATCGTAGCAACCACACCCAAAAATGTTAAACACTATCATAGTTCTCAGTGCTTTCCGCAACAGAAGACGATAATGATACAACCAATGCTAAAATTGAAACTGACATCACAGATCTCATTAGCATCATGGTTAAACAAACATTCGACTCTGTACATAATAATAATAATGAAGAACGACTCATCGGCAGCATTCATTCGTAGTATATTTGCACACAAAATACACAGGGACATCACCTGATGGCAGACCAAGGAATTAAAGAGATCAGGTTTAAAATTTTCACGTCATAACAAGATGTCAGGGAATTATTTACCGTATCAACAACTGGTATTATCACAGTTTCAAATTAAGCCTGTCGCATCAAGACACAAATGAACAAATAAAAAATGCACCAATATAGCACCCCTAAGGAATGCGTTTGGTCAAATCTGAACGACAGATGAAACACAATTGAGGAAATGGAAGGGATATTTCGAAGAAAAATCACCAATAATATGCAAATTTTCGAATTAACAATCGGACAATATTCCAGCTGAAATATTTAAAGGAGTCATATCCACAACTGTAAGAGCTTTAACACCAATAATAATAATAATAATAGAATTGTGGAATGGTTGGAAGGCTTGTTCGGTTCCCAGCAAAGGTGACCCTCCAGAACACAAAAATTGTCACAAATATGTATAAAAATATCCCTTCTCAACACAAGCGTAATAATGAACTCGAAATAAGAAAAGATTCAAACTTGCTTTAGGCCAGGACCAAGTTTTATAATTATTATTATTCTCGTCCAATATGGAAGACACCATACTATAACAGCCGAGGAGTAACACAATGATGAGTGCTCTCGCTTCACACTTATATTTGTACACCACGAGGGAATAAAAGAGGGCAATGAATTTGTGGCCCCGGTGGCAAAGTGGTCAGCATGCTTGCTCCAGCAACCGGAGGTCACGGGTTCGATTCCCGGCGGTGACAAGGAAAAAATTTCACGGCTGGTTTAGGATCAATGAATTAATCACTCATTATCCGAAATGAAATTATGATTATGAAACCTCATTTTGAGGCGGCCAAATCCCTTGATGGGATGTATAGTGCCAGAGAGAGAAAATGAATTTGTACACCTTGGTTGTGTTCTATAGCGAAAACGAATAGAAGCATGCACATATAAGATCAATAATAATCTACAGATGTTAATAAATAAATATCTCCATTCTACTTCTTTTTTTCAATTATCGCTCGCTTGGTTATTGTAAAACTAAATAATTTACAACAAGTATAATATATAAAATTAGGCGCGTTCCGTTGATTTTCATTACGGTTGCCGTACCATCTCAGCCAGCTTGTGAACCGCCTTGACTGTCTCTACAACTTAGCGCAATATAACCAACTCCCTTGCTCCACAAATACAAGTTTTCACAGGAACATCTAGCATTTGCTCTAAAGATAGAGGAAAAACCTCAGGAAAAACTTATTTTAATAATCACTAAGAAAACCTAGCATCGGATCCAAAAACTGCTTAAACTGGTTAAGCGTAGGTAACCTACCTGCAGCATCGCAATTACTATGCTGTTCCCAAGAATCCAATGTGTACTTAGACAAACGTTGTTTTGCATATTGAGTCCAAATTTGATCCCACAGCTGACTGGGAGTCGCAATAGTTTCTGGTTGATGTACCCACTATTTAATGAATCTAATACTGCACCCAAAAAAAAATGTTTTTAATTCAATAACTTTGACTTATTAAATGGTATTTCTCAAATATTAGCGATAAAATTGTTGATCCAATAACTTTGTTTTAAGTTTAATAGAAACATATATTCTGTCAATAAAATAAAATAGTTTACATAAAAATTATTCAATTACATTTTATGGAATTTTTATTTGAAGACATAGTGTTGAAGAAGTTCTTGATTTAGTGATATAATTCGCCAAATCGATAAATCTGTACTCACAAATTAAAGTGGCTAAACTCAATAACCTTAACTTTTCAGGAAGATGATTTGAAAGTTTATTCGAAAATGTCATAAAAGTGGTTAGGTTATTCGTTGAGAAGAACGAAGGTTGGTTGTGCATAAGATATCCCTTAAAGGCTAGTGTACTTGTATTTCCTAATATATGGGTAAATAAGCTATTAAAACGGAAAATGTGTTTTTATTCATTTTACCAAATTATAATTGTATTTCAAACCATGCTTGAATGGACTTTAGCCGGTATTACAAATTTTTATTAAATTTAATGAACGACCTAAAACTGGTTTAGCCGTTTTAAGAAATTTAGTTAAGCACCTTCAAGCAATTTTTAGCCGATATGCTAACGATAAGGACTGAAAGTTTAAAATTATATCTACAAATTATAAAAACAAATCATTTTAATATTATTTATTAAACTTAAAAGAAATAATAATACTTCAATATAATTTTAATTTCAATGTATTCTTTTAACTTTTCTAGTCATCATCGGTAGATTCCTCATCTTCACGGTTAGGGTTAAGTTGCACCTCATTTGAGCCAAACATTGACAAATTTTGGTAAAAATTATGAAAAGCCGGATCTATTAGCGGAGTAAATCTATTAGATCTCGTTTTTTTTCTACACTAATTTTTACTTGTTCACTGTAGCACAAAGTTAGATCACCTAACATAAAGTCGTTCACCCCCCGTTTCTTAATGTTAAGGACTCTAAAAGGTTCTCCGTCGTTTAATGTAGTTTTGTATTGTATAGTGCCAAAATCTTTTGTGTATCGTTCGTAACCATTTAACGTCTTTCCATATAAATCGCCAATTAAATTTATTTTTCACCACTACTGCAAAGTTAAATAAATCCTCTCGAATCATATCGAAAAACCATAAATTTGGTTTTCGTGTTAAGACACCGAATAAATTGCGACCAATTTCTTGGATGATGGATTTTAAATGATGTAGTTTTCTTTCTTCGCTCAATAGTGGCATGGTCTACATCGCACTTCATGTGCGTATGCCCTGGCTCCAAAAACTTATGGTCAATGATATTTATGTTCTGATTGTCCAATACAGAAAGGTGGAACATTGCAGCTACAAAAGAATTTTTGTTTTGACCAGCACACAAGTCTGAATAAAACACTATTTGCTCAGTATTTGATGGTACGTACTTGAGATATTAAAACATGCAGGAAGCTTTTCCGTTCCCCCCTCGCCGCGCTATTTTTTCATTCCATAGAAAACAATATGGAACATTTGAAACGCAGTTATGAACAGTCAGATTAAATATCCATAACTGTCTCTTGTAAATAGAAACGGATGTGTTTAGGTAGGGCGTCGGAAGGCATTGTTGCAAATCGAAGGTTGCAACTAGCAGCTTTGGATTCGTCTGAGCCAATATTTTGTCATTTGATTTCGCCTTGTACGCCAAATCAGCTTGTTAATGATGCCTTTTTTGTTCCAATTGAATGTCGTCTTTTGCTATTTCTGGCACATACGTAAGTTTTGATGCAAAAGTGTCACATTTATTACATGTGTCCACTTTGGGCTTTTTAAATTTAATGCCCATTTCATGAAATACTTCACGATATTTCGACAAGGAAGCTGCAGCCGAAGTCTCTTGTGTATATAATTCGTATATCTTACTGAGTGTAAGATCTGCTTGAAGATATTTTTGAGCTGATCTCTTACGGGACTCTCATAAGCGGGAAACATATTAATGTGATCTTTAATCTCTTGAAGTTTTTCTTCACTTAATTTATGTTTAGGTGTATTGGTTCCTCGATTGTCCTGTATATTATGTGTGTCCGATTCCAGTTTTTTCTTAATGCCAGTTTTCAAAAGCGGTTTGTTTCACCCAATATTGTGCGAAAGCAATTTTGACAAAACTGTATTCGTTGAAGGTTTACATCTAAATAGTACGAACTAGTGTGCGTTCGATTCCTAGGCGCAATTTTGTGTTTAGCTAGTGTTGTAGTTTTAGTATTTTTCACTTCAATTAGGCCAAAAACGAACATTAACCGTAGATTGTATTGTCCAAGTTTCCAGTAATTTTGAAAAAATTGTTTCTGCTGTTCTAGGCTTATTGTGTTTCTACACTTTCGACGGCAATCTTTTAGTGGTATAAATTCACGTTCTTTCATGAGTTTATTTTTTCCCGTCATGTACGATTGTCCTTTATTTCGTTTAAGTTTTCTTGAAGCCCTACTATCACTTTTTTCCGCTACCGGTAAATCAACTTCCATTAATTGTTCTTCTATTTCGAGACCCATTTGCTCAAGATCACTTTATCATATGAGGTGTTAGATGGCTGATAATTTGGGTCTTTATCGCTAGCGTCGAATTCCTCGTCTTCAAGTAATTCTTCCTCATTCTCACGATAACCATAAGATGAGGCAAATGTTGATGTTGTTGGCACTTCTATATGAGTGTTTCGAAATACGGAATCAGTTTCATTTTCTTTTGCGTCGGATCTGGATTGTTCTACAGAATTAATATTGGATAATAAAATGAATATTAAAATACATAACTATAAACTAAGAAGTTACATAACATAGAACTTACCTTGGTTTTCGCCACCATAAATCATTGCATTTTCTCTTGATAAGTTCCTTTGAGCCATAGACAATATTATCTGTGATCTATTTAATGGTTTGTTGCTTTTAAACATATTTTTTAATCTCTTTAAATTAATTTAACTGTCACTTTTAATTCGATTAAAAAACCAATAAGATTGTTATAAAATTAGCCAAAGTTGATTAAATAAAAAGTTATTGCACTGCACTTCGTAAAGAGGCTTATTTCTGGTTAATTTGAGTGAATTCAAAATTACAATTTTCGTAAAACAGCTAAAACCGTGATTATAGTTTTCTAATTATCCAAAATTTAATAAAATCACTTTTGTAAAGAAACCAAACTAAAATTTAGCCACATAAAAAAAATTATTAAATTTTGGGAAAATAACTTAAATCGAATTTACTCACTTCACTAAAACGAAAAATTAATGTTGAAACAATATTATATTGAGTTTAGCCTGTCTACCAAAACGTTTTTTACTGATACGTTTCAAATAAACGATTACTTAAGTAACTTTTAGTCGATTTGGAAAAAAAAAATTGTATTCAACTTATTTTAGAGTTTAGCCATTTTACCAAATGTTAGGTAGCCACCTGTGAAGTTAAGCCATTAGGTTTTCGTAGTATAGAAACAGTAAAAATGACACAGAAAAAAATTGTAAATAGGGAAAAAACCGAAATCAATCAAACAATTTCAAAGTAACGAAATTTTGTTTTTGGCTAAAGTTGAGTTTAGCCTCTTTAACTTGTGAGTACAGAAATATAAAGCAAGAGTTGAATTTTTGCAGTTTGGTCGTTGCACCCTGATGAGTATGAACCAACTTTTTATCAATACGAAACCAAGCTGCCAAGAAAGAAACTTGAGGAAGTTCATATTTTTGTAAGGGTTGTGTCTGTGTATCTTTACACAAGTACCTTGAGGTTAAAAATGGGGAGGAAATAAATTTTATAATTTTTGTGGTAGATATATTCTGAGTAGATAGCCTCTTTGTTTTCATATTGATTAGATATTTCAATCATTTGGTTTAACAAGTCCCAATTGTATATATAAAAATGTTGCTTTATTAGGATTATTAAGCCATTTGTACAAATTAAACATTTAATTTTTTGGAATAATAACTAATTAACTTCCAATTTAAAAGGTCAAGTTATTGAACAGAGCTAAATACTTTTTGGTATTACAATTATTGCGTCGATTCAAAGGTAATAAATTCAATAATAAAAAATTGTTACGACAAAAGCTTCATTTATTGGCCAAACACAACCTATGTTTTTTATTGATTTTGGATATGAAAATTGCTATTTCAGCAACTTTTTTTTTCTGGGTGTGCTCGCAATCAATCAATACTAACACAATTCTGCTTCTTCACCGTATACATTCTCCCTAATATCCCATGAATAACATGATAATTATCATCTTATACACCAACCAAAATTTGCGTCACAGCGGCTCTTCCCGTACAGGCCTACTGCAAAAAAAAGCAATTTCGTAACTGGGCCATAGTCCTTACTATGCACCTCAGCTACAAACAATTTCCGAAATATCCGCCAGTTGACCGGATTTCCATTAAATTTCCCAAGTTGTGGGGCCTGATAGTTTCTACCAGTGATAAACATTGTCGACAATCGGCCAGACAAAAAATTAGTGGAATTAATTCCTTAACGTGACGACCGCAACAATTGCGGTGACCTGTCTCAAAAAAATTTTAACTTCATTCATCCTCTATCCATTATATCATAGTTAAAGGAACACAAATTCAATTTCTAAATGCAATTCTCAAATTTCTTAAGCACAAACAATTTTATTTATTTCATACAAAATTTAACTGATATTCCACTCAATCACTGTGGATCAATGCACCACCAATAAACGGCGTACAATTATATGTACCCAAATCCAGGTGCTGCACTTACCATCACCAATAAACTTCGTACAAATAAATGTGCTTTTCTTACCATTTTTCTGATCGCTTTATGCCTCGTGTTGCACATGCTTCTGTACAACTTTTCTCGATTTCTCTTTATTCTGCTTGGTGCGACACTCGCTTACACACTCTATTTTAGTTCAATTTACAACTTTACTTCGTTTTTTCTTTCGACACAACTATGCTCTATCTATATCTTTATTTTACTCGATCTTTATTTTATTATACTGAATTTTTTCTTTTATTAGACTGAATTTTCACAAAAGGTCCTAATTCTTGCGGTTTTCTGGCACCATGTCTGTTCTCAATCGAAATAAAAAGTCCTTTTCTTCAAAGATAATTTTTTATATTTTCCTTCCATTCAGTACACGATTTTCTTCTATACTGAAACAAAAAACTTCATTCTTCTTTTTTTTCGAAAAGAAAGTGAAAGAATTTTATTACAAAATTAATAACCAAAATAAAAAAATAATGTACTAACAAAAAAAAGTGCTTACTGCAATAATATCAAAAGGTCAAATAAAGTACTAACCGTAAGGATATCATTTAGACAAAAAGTGCTATTAATAACTGACAACGATAATCCGCAATTGATGGCACCTACACACAAACACAAACAAATACAAATACAAACTTAAATGACAAATATTTGCAAACAAAGTTTAAAACAAACTTATTCGAATAGTTTTAATTATATAATGATACTGATTTTGGCTTTCAAAGAGTGAACATCAAATTAATAATTGTTGAAGAAAATAATAAAATAAAAAAAATAAAAATTTATTGTTTTGTTTTTGTTTAAAATAAATATATTACATAAACAGTTACAGTGTAATAAAAATTAAATATTTTGATAGTGGCAAATCATTGTTAACTTGCACACCCATGTTTAAAACATGTGGTAAAGTGAATAAACTAAAACGACATAGTTTGGATAGAAAATCAAATGCAATCATGACACTTGATCATAAAATTTTGGCTACATCTCAAGGCCGATATAACATTCCAACCAGTAGCAGGTTTTCGCAGCTAATCGATGGTCGAAAGTCATCAAATGTTAGCAATGTCAATGACAGTAATAATAATCAAAATAAAAAAACAAGAATTCCACCTGTTGTTTGCAAGCTGAATGGTCCGCAAATCCATGAAATAATGAAAAAAATCAATATTAAAGAGTTTAATATTCAATATATTTCACTTCGATGTAAAATTTTTGTTTACTGTTTCAAAGACTACAAAACGTTAGTAGATGAGCTAAACATCCGTAAAAGTGAATTCTTTACCTACACACGAGATGAAGAAAAGTTAGTCAAATTCGTACTTTTTGGCCTTCCGGATATTGATCCAAAAACCATTGAAGATGAGCTCAAAAGCTTATATGATCTTACTCCTAGCAAAGTGGTAAAAGTAACGCCAAAAAAACATCGTAAATGGGATGAAGTTATATTTTTCGTCTCATTTAAGAAAGGTACAGCCAGTTTAAATAAATTAAAGGAATGTAAATCTATTTACCACACTATTGTCAAATGGGAAAATGCCAATCCACCTAACGGTCCAACCCAATGCATCAAATGCCGCATGTATGGTCATGGAATAAGTAACTGTCAAATGAAATCAAAATGTAATTATTGTGGTGTCGATCATGATGACATGCCGTGCTCAAATGAAAAAGATGTCAATTAACATGTATGTGCAAATTATAATGGAAATCATTGTGCAAATTCTGTATAATTTGCCCAGAAAGGGGGAAATACCTACAGTTAAGGAAAAGTTTACAAATTAAAAATTTTGCTAATCAAAAAAATCAACATCACTTCAATGCTATTGACCTCGACCGACAACGGAACCTTTTTTCAACTTTATCAACTGCAGCAATTCAACAACAACAGCTAAATAATTCGTTTTTAAATTCAAAATCATATGCTCAAATTGTTACAAATAATTATATTGGTGGTGGTACTAATCTTAACAATGAAAATGTAAGTTTGAATAATACTAGTGATTTATTTAATATGCATGAATTATTTCAAATATTTAATGAAATTATTGTTAAATTAAGACAGTGTAAATCTAAAGATGAACAGCTTCTTATTATAAAGGAAATTGCTATCAAATATGGCACACATCCATAATAATATAATTATTAGCACTTGGAATGCACGTAGCATCAAAAATAAAAAAATTGAATTAACAATTTTCTTGAAAATAACAAAATTGATATTATGTTGATTACAGAAACGGCTTTAAAACATAATATTCCAAAAACACTATAAACCATTCTATTTTATCTGATCTAAACCTAAAATGTATTGAATCTCTAGGAATTTCTATTAATTTGACTGGAAATCTTAGTACTAATAATTAGAAGATTTTTGTTTGCTATTGTCCCTATTCACATGATGTAAACTTCCGTAATGATTTAATAAAAATAACTAACATAAATGAATTTTTTCTAGCTGATGGTGATTTTAACTGTCGAAATCAAGAATGGTTTTGACTCCGATCAAATAAGGGTGGACGAACATTACAACAGTTATCGGTTAATTCACAAGCATTTTCTGTAGTTGCTCCTACTTCACCAACATATTATAGTTCTACATTGGATCTGTTTATTAGCAATGTTCCGCAACACTTTTCCAGTATTCTTACACTCAATGAGCTAAGTTCCGATCATTTACCAATAATTTCTACGGTTGATTTAACTTATATAGCAAATTTGTTGGCAAATAAAAAATATTCATATAGAAATGCTAACTGGTTATTGTATCAACATACCATTGATTCGCAGTTGGTTAACGAAAATCTGACATCACATTTGAATTCAATTTCTGAAATTGAAATTGTCAGTATTGACAAATTTACTAAAATCTTAAGCTATGCTCGTGATGAAGCAATTCCATTAAAATCTATTTCCCACAATGATAATTTAATTTTGGACGATTTTACAAAATGTTTAATACGGTTGCGTAACACACGAAGGCGTCAATGGCAAAGGTACAGATACCCATTTCTTAAAATTATTATAAGAAATTTGAATTTTTCCATCAAATCTAATATTGTTAAGCTATTTAATAATAAATGGAATACTAAATTAAAAATGCTTATTAAAGGCTCAAAACAATTTTGGAAAGTACCAACAAATCTGAAATCTAAACGATTAACAATTCCTCCTCTAAAAACTAACGATTCGAATAGTCTTATATTTGATGGAAAACAAAAATGTACCCTAATAAGCAATTGCTTCCAAAAATGTTTTTCCCCTAATTCGTACAACTCAAACTTTGAAAATACTATCAAAAACAAAATTAACGATATTAACATGATTGAAGAATTTAAGATAGATAGGGAAATCAACTCTTTGGAAATTGTTGACATTATAAGCCATTGTAAGCCTTTTAAATCGCCAGGAACTGATAATATCCAAAATATTTTGTTAAAACATTTGCCAAATGCTGCCTTTGAGTTTTTAAAAAATCTTTTTAACAAATGTTTTTATCATATTTTCCTAGTCAATGGAAAACTGCGAAAGTTTTACCTATTTTAAAACCAGGCAAAGATCCAACTATTGGTGATAATTATCGCCCCATCAGCCTGTTGTGTACGTTATCAAAAAATTTTAAGTATTGCGTAAAAGATTGTATTAATGACTTAGTGGAAGATTCTAATGTGATCATTGATGAGCAGTTTGGTTTTCGATATCGGCATTCTACAATTCAGCAGACTGATAGAATTATAAGGTTCATTATAAATAAAAGAACTAGTCGGCACTCTACCGGAATGGTATTAATTGACTTAAAAAGTGCTTTTGATACTGTCTGGACTGATGGCCTTATCTCTAAATTAATTATTTACAAATTTCCGGGTTACTTAATTAAAATTTTAAAATCTTATTTATCAGATAGATTCTTCTATGTGCAAATTGGTGATCAATGCTTTGATTTTAATCTAATTACTTCTGGTGTGCCTCAGGGATCAATCCTTGGGCCAATTTTATTTAATTTATTTATAAACGATATCCCAAAAAATAACAAATGCCAGTTAGCCCTATTCGCGGATGATACTGCTATTTATTCTAGTGATGAACTTTCATCGGTGATTATTGCGAACTTAAATGAATATTTATATGAATTAGGCAGTTATTTTAAACTATGGAAATTAAAGATTAATTATTCTAAAAGCCAGTCCATATACTTCACTAGGTGCAGAGCACCGAGGTAATTACCACAATGCAATTTAATGCTTGATGGGAATTCAATAAACTGGAAGAGTTATGTGAAATACCTAGGGACTTATTTATATTCAAAATTAACTTTTAAGCAACAAATTGATAGTGTCATTGAGCTGTTATGTCAGACCTATTATTATGTATGGGAGTCCTATTTGGCGGCAATCCGCAGATACGCATGAAAAAAACTACAAGTTGTGCAAAACAAATTTTTAAAAACAATTCTCAAAGTACCTTAAAGATTTCGGACCTTGCTACTTCATAATATAATTAATATTAAACTTGTAACTGATTATGCGTTAGAATTGAACCGTAAATATTTATAAAGAGTTATTAATCATGATAATTTACTTATTAGGAATTTAATCAACTAATGTAACAATTATTATTATTATTATTTTTTTTTTTTGATTATTTTAGTTTTAAGGTATAGGATGTAGTTTTAGGTTAAATGTTTTCTGGTAAAAAGCAATTTTTTTTGTTTGTATGTCATATAATTATTTTTAACCATTTCTCTTTGCCATTAATCTGAAGTAATGCTACATATTATTAAGCAGATCTCAGTATGTAATTTCAAACAGTTTTGTATATTTATGATTATGAGTTACCAAAAATTAAATTAAATTAAATTAAATTAATTATATAATACAAATATATTGTTACTCTACAAGAACAGCTAATGATTCTGAACAGCTTTGATATTCATTACGGTGGCCGTAACACAAGTGGTGATGGATTGGTCACACGCAAAAGTCACTGAATGAAGTAACAAAAAAAATCTAAATATTCCTTATAGCACGTTGATTTCTGTTATTTTCTGTCTAACTGTTGTTTTTGCCATTTTAAATCTAACAATATATTTAAGAGACGTATGCTAGCGGTTGTTCGCTAATGAGTTCTAAACCGTTTGATAAATTTAATCCAAGTGCAGGGGCCTAACTATTGAATTCGACGATCATTTTCGAACGGTATCGTTTTCCTACAGCAGACAAAAGAAGAAAGTGGCAACTGTATGAAGTTTTTCAATAGTTATCAATAGTAGTTCAATAGTGGAATTCAATAGTTTGGCCCCTGTATTGTATTGATTTCGCTGTATCTGGATATATTCGAATTTTTCAATTGTTTTTTAATTTTTCTTTATCCATAAGCAATTTACTTACAGCTCGCTAGCTCACAAGATAAATCAAGGAAGTTATTGTTCTGAATTATCTTAACAAGAAATACTAAATTTTGCTAAATTTACAATTTATTGGGTCTTAAAACCGATTTTTTAAGTACTTAGTGTGATACTTATGATATCGTGCGTTAGCATAGTCAGCGAGGCTCAAAGACATATACATATAGCTAGGTTAGCCCTCATATACCTAGTACAAAATAAAAAATTTAGCGGCCTGTTTCAAAATTATTTGCATTTTGTTGGATAAAACATTTTCTTAAAAAAAAAAAAACTGGAAATATGTAGAAACCACAAATATCCGGTCCCACCTCAACTAAATACACATTTCTATATCCTGTTTAAGGTACTTTATAATTCTAAACCTACAATGCTACATACCGTATACAGCAAATATTCATCTTAAACTTTGCTTTATTTATTCATCAGTACATCACAAATGTTTGCTGTATTTCGATGATTTCTTTTTTTTTCAACTTTTTGTTGGTTTTCGTCCCATTTATAAAAGATGAGAGAACTTAACAAAAAAATATGTAAACGGAAAATATTTTTTTGATGCAGGCAAGATAAAGAAAAATTTCTCCTTTCTAAATATATTTATTTTAAAGATTTACGGTTTATGCTGCCGTTAAGAGATATAAAAATGTATATTACGTCTAAAGATAGACTTCCTCCTACTTTTTAAATTTAAACTTTATCAAAAAAAAGGAATTGCAAATACGACTAGATACCCTTAAAGTCTGTTTACACAAGCATGGGAGCACAAAAAATTGTTGCTTAATTCGGATAATCGAAAAGAGGTTAAGTTTCAAATTGAATTAGATTAGATTTATCATCTTTATTCGAATGCATCATAGAAACTGACATTTAGACTACCGAGCCACTATCTCTGGAAATGGTCGATAAAGGACACAGTCGAGTTTGGTTGGGCCATATACCAATTTATCAGTATTGTGAATGCCACTCGTACCGCTTACATATTTTTTTTTTATTTAGTAGTGTTAATTCGAGGATCATAATTACAGTGAATTAGAAAATTTTTTGTCCCAAATTCTCTTTGTTGACAAAGCCATCATGTTCGCAATGCACCTTATTGTTATAAGGTTTTGTGGCAGATCAGAAGCAGTTTCTTAGATATTGCACGATAATTTTAAACGATTTAGGAAACAACCATTCTAATTTATGTATTGCCTTCAAAGTAGGCCCCTTCCGAAATAATACATTAATGCCTGTTATGTATTCTCATTAAATATTGAACGATTGATTGTTAATGTCTTTAATTTTCAATAGGAACTATATTCCTTTTTATTAACTTTGTTTTTACTAGTTTATAAATTATTATATATTTAATTATTAGATTTAATTGTTGATGCGTGCGTAACTATCGAACCACTTTTATTGACTGACTGAACTCTTTAATCATGTTCTAGATAACTTTTATACTCAAAGTTTCGTCAATAAAAAGAATTCAACATTTCAACGCATTTTACGGAGTCCACTTCAGTTCTCGCCGCAAATTTTCTTTTATGTTTTCTATCGACTGAAAATTGGCTCCTCCAAGTGGTAATTTGAGTTTTGAAAAGAGAAAAAAGTAAGAGCCATATCAGGTGAATACTGTGGTTGTTCGATGATATTTGTCGTGTTTTTGGCCAGAAATTCATTCACAATAATAGCATTTGTTCACAATGATTGTCGTGGTGGAAAATCCACGAGTTTTCTTTCCAAAAACCTGGCCTTTTTCTGACTTTATGGCAAGAATTCCGAGTGCACAACTCTGCTATAATCAAAGGAAACTGTAAACACTGCCTTGACTTTTATTCGACTTGTATGTGGTGGATTTCGGCTCAGTTGGAATGCGCCATTCCGAAGCTTGTTGACTAGTTTGTATTGTAACGAAACGACTCGGTGCAAACTAAGGTGCGACAGAGACGCAACAACAAAGTAGCCTATTTATCGCTTCATTAGCAGAATTTCTCCGTGATTCTATAGGTGTGAATTGCAGCACGTTTGCCGGCTAGAGTGAAGAAGGTGGGCGGAGTTCTTGTCACGAGAACCACAGAAAACTAGAAGTGCTGCTTTACTTTATTCACACGTTGTACGATTCTCTTGCTGATAATAATTATGCAAACATGGAACACGTTAGAGAGAAAGTTAAATTGTAATTGAATAAATACAATTATGGATGAACTACTATACAAGATTATACAATGCCAACATGATAACGGAATATTCATTATTGAAAAGAAAAGGTGCTGTTAGATACAACCGTTTTTGCGTGGTCGAGATATTATGACCACATGCTCACCACCCTCCCTTTTGGCTATACCGCGCATCTATTTTGGTATGCCCCTAATAGAAATAATATGTTAACCCATGCTATCTAATAAACTATTCACACATAGTGATGCCCCTCATTTGATAAGAACATATGCGTTGTCATGATTTGAATGAAATTTGAATATAAAATTACACAACGAGATCGTAAAATAAATAATAAGATTGGAAGTATAAATTTTATAGTTTCGGAAATAATTATTGGTATAAAATTGTACTTTTTCTTAACATTTCTAATAAATACAAAAATTAGAGTTACACAATAAATTTATAATCATAATCAGGCATGCAATTTTAGATGTATATGTATAATTGTAAATCGTTACATTTTTAATAACTAATTATAATTATAATTGTATGAATATATCGTAAATATAATAAATATAGTTTAATAAATAAATAAATAAATATTTAGTGAAATATAGTTCAAAGCAATATAGTTTAAGAAATATAGTTTAAAGAAATTTAAAAATTGTGGATTAGCCACATGTTAAAAACTTATCCTGTTATGTGATGCGATGGTGCAGCATGGTATCGAAAATGGCGGTAAAATTTCATGCGATGCCAAATTTTCCACTACACCCGGTAAATACAAGTAATAATTCTTCCAAAGGCTATTGCTTTGTTTGGCCTTGTGATTCGCCCGTTTTCCCAAAGTACGAATATGGCAGTAAAATCCGGTAAATTTTTCAGGGACAAATATAAATTCCGGATAAATTAAGGTCGCTCGGTAATAAAATACTGTCGCGGAAATGCCGGTAGCGCAACCAAATATCACGCACAACGGTGACGCCTCGTATCGTTTTGTTTGGTTCTATTAAAACAAGAAATAATATTTTTATGTTTTATGTTTAATCAAACAAACATTTTTGGGCATACACTTTGCACAAATTAAAACAAGATCATACCTCACGTCTTCTGTATTTCCGCGACCACAAATCAATTTTTGATACACAATCAATATTAAATATACGCAAAATTACTTTAAGAAAAAAAAACAAAATGAAAAATAATTTAACTTCTTAAAAATAACACAAAACAATAATTAGGACATACTTTTGTTTTTGTATGATCGAACTTACAGTGCCAATGGCGAATGTAAATAATAATTATTTTACTTTTATTAACACTTTGTTACCGCACTGTATTCTAATTAGAATGTATTACTGGCACAACACAAAACAGAATGAACAATTGGAAAAATTATTTCAATTATTTGGGATCGATAATTGTTGTTGTTGTTGTTGTTCAAAGAGGGGAAGTAACCAAACAAGAGCTGTGTTGCTTTCAAAATATTACAACAACAATTGCATTGTATTCAAGCCGATTGTTTTAGAATGTTAAGAAAAAAATTTTTAGGATTAGGGGAAATAAAATCATTTTATGGTTATGGTGTTTACCGCAAGGCGTTATTTTTTCTATTTTTCTAGAAAAATTTATATTGAATAATAATTTAGCATTTGTTATTTGATAGCAAAATACCGAATTTAATTTATTCTATTTCTTAAAATAAAAAAAAATAAAATAAATATTAAAAAAATGAACCAACACAGAAAAATTAAAACGCATTAAAAAATTAAATCCAAAAGTTGTTGCTTTCACATTTCTTAGCTAAGCTAAGCGGATTAGCGAAAGCAACACTACTAAGATTACCAATAAAAAGATTCATTTCGATAACCATTACCGCACCATCTATGAATTATCGATTAGGTTACAAATATTATACCAATAAATAATTAAGTTCCACTTATTAATTTCGACAAGATAAACAAATTTTTAATTCAAATTTTCACCCCATGAACTCATCATTCACAGATTACGTATAAACAAATGAAAATCAACCAAGAGTACGTTCTTATCCGCCGTGGAACATTACCAATGTTACAGTATGTATATGTATAGAATTTTTTTTTGTTTTCTGCATGTTGCATTATAAAATATTCTAGCTACATTTAGGAGAAGGTTATGCTATTTGGGCAGATAGGTAATTGCAGAAATTCTTTAAAAAGTTTAAAACGATACCAGTAGTGGTATCTAACATTTCACTCACGAACCTACCATTACATTACTATATAATGATTATACAATGCAGTATGCCAAACTCGTCACCCGAGTGAGTTAGCAGAACCTTACCCGTGTAAGTTAGCCGAAATTTTCCAGCCAAAAAATAATGCAGAAAGTTCCTTTGCTACCCTAGTTTTACTATCACCTATAAATCAGAATGCATCAAAAATGTGTCCAGTGCACTATAATTTAACAAAAATGATCCAAATCCACTTCATAGGATTATTGAATAAATGATCATTGAAAATAACATTTACCTGTAACATTACATGTGTACCATTAAATGATAATTGAAAATAACATATACCTGTAAACAATCCACTGTTTCAAGGCTATGACACATTACGTCCTTTATTATAACATTATTACGTTTACAGAGTATTCCAGAATGATAAGGGAGCTCATTTCCAACAAAAACAGCCAAGTAAAGTTGTTTCAAATTGTTAATGGAACAAGATTTATTCCACTTTCATTGTTTTTTTTTGTGAAATCGCATATTGGGGGGGAGTGGGGCGCATTTGACAGGTGGGGTACATTTGCTACACGCTGAATTGCCGTTTTCTTCTGAATTAATCGGGATGGCATCTAGTATGTCTTTTTTCCTTTTAAAAAGAGGGAATATACCGAAAATATCTCAGTCGTAACATATTCGTGAAACATAATCCATGTGTTTTTTTGCCAGTAAAATTATTGAGGTTAACAACCCAACTTTGCTACCAATTAGATTTTTAAGAAAGTCTCCAGATGCCTTGTTGTTTGTAGAGCCAACTATTGAGAATGTAGCTTTGGTGCTTCGAAGTGATATTGAGGGTAAATTGCCAACGCCAATTCATCCACCGGGAACCTCGTGATCGGCAACTAAATATATTTTTAAAGTTGACTTAAATAATTATTTATTAAGAAAATCTAAAATATACAACAACTTAATTAAATTATTTTTTTATTCAATTTATTGAATTACCAAAGAAATATTAATAAACCATTTATTTTTATACAAAATAACATTGGTTTTTTGCAATTATACCCAGCGTCAAATATATCACAGCTTTTGTTAAATATACCCCGCTGTGGGGGACATTTGACAAATAGAAATGATTTCCAAACAGAAAAGTTCATTTTATGATTTATGCACAAATCAAAGCAGTAAAAACATAAATAATTTTTTCTATGCTAAATTGGAACCGAAATCTGTGACAAATGTATACCATCCATAGGTAGGAGAGACCTACCATAAAATTAATTTAAAAAAACCAAAATATCTTTTGTTCAACTTTATTTTTATTACGATCTAGAAGTGTGTCATGTGTGCCTGCCTTTCCAATAAAATCATTTCTATAAGCGCCTTCTGTCAACTAAAAACAATGGTTTTGTATTTTTGTTTTTCAAAATTTTTTGTTGTTAATCTGTCAGTAAAAATAAAAGCGAGAAAAGAGCGGTTGTGTACGGAAAACAAATGTTGTCACCAGGGTTGCCACTTTTACATCGAAAATACGGAGTAGATGCGGTTTGAAAGTGGAGTAAACTACTTTTTTTTGGAGTAAAACCTGCCTTAGTAAAACACATGCTCTTATTTCAGAATATTTATTAATAGATATAATAATAAATAATAGATTTTAATATAAATATGTAGTAATCCAATTTATTTTAATAAAAAAGCGTAAGTGTAACATATTCATAATGTTACACGAAAGGAACATAAAAATTTATATAGTCGATTTAGATTTAGATAGTCATTGCAGTATTATTTCATTTGATATTTACCATCGATATACTTGAATTTGTCTGAAAATTTTAAAATTTCTGGTGTATCACCTGGTTCCCAACAAACTTTATCTGGTTTCAAAAGTTCCTTAACAAACATAAGATTCTCGACAGTTGTCGTATTTAGTTTGGTTCTTAAGTTGCTTTTAATTAAATTTAATTTAGAGAACTTTCGTTCTGCTGATGCAGTACTATGACCCTACCTCATAGTAATAACATGTATGTTGAAATGTCGTTAAAAATAGGCTCTTCCAAGGCATCCATGTAAAGTTTCAATTCAATCCAGAATTTGGTGACATCCCCCGAAAATGTTGCCGCAATCTCGACATTACCAATCAATCTTCGAAATTGATTATTCAAAGTTTCTAAATCACAGTCATGAAATGGAAAATGGTTTGCTAAAGGCATAATGGACGGAAGACTTCCAGTTACGATCTCGTTAATATTTAAATATTTCAATAATTTTAATTTATCGTCATTAAAATCAAATCTCTGTTTAATTTGTGCCGCAATTTCAATATAAAACGATATTAATGTTAATTTAAGGGCTTCGACTTTTTGTTCTTCCAATCCTTCTGAAATTATAAAACTTTCAAACCTGATCCCGAAATGCATTGCCGTTGGTGTAAGATGAAATTCTGGATTTTTAGTATCTGTTTCAAATTTTAAATACTCTGGTTTTATAAAATTTTTAAGAATTTCTATATAAAGAGTATGCATCTGACTATAGACTACATGAATTTGTGTCAACTCCGATTGAAAATTGGTATTTAATTCATTTACTAGTTTTAAAATATATGACATAAATAAAAGATAACATTTGTTCAATGGATCCGTGAGAAACTCGTAAATTTCAGCTGCATTTGAGCTGCGAAGCTCCTCAAAATCATATAATCGAAAATAATGCATTAAGGGGTTCCACTGCTCTAACAATCTATTGACGACACTTTCGAATGAAAGCCATCTCGTCGTACTTAACCTTAAGATGTTATGATTTTCAACATCAAAATAATTTTGAAATTCACGAAACGATCCGATGCGTTTTGGACTATGCGCAAAATGATTGAAAATATTTCTTACGTTTTTTTCTATGGAATTTGGTAGTTTTTTGCATGCGGCCGATGCACATAAATGCAAAGAATGGCATGTGCATCGGAGGAAAAACAAATCTTTGTTGATGTTATAAAATTTGGAAACTACTTCATTTAAGTGGCCAGTCATTACTGCGGCATTATCGATTGCTAGGCTAATAACATTGGAATATTGCTATCTTTAAAATTGAATTCAATTTCATTAAATATTTGTTGGGTTGTAGATGCACTCAGTTCAATTAACCCCAGAAAACAGTCAATCACATTATTTTTATGTGTATCAAAAAATCGTGCGACCATCACTAAGCATTTTGTAGTAGACAGATCGGTAGTTTCATCGATCATTAGAGAAAATTTGGTGTTTTGCAGTTTTCTTGCAATTTGTTGTTTAGAAAACGGTCCGACTACTTGATTAATTATCGCCGTACACTTGGTTCGCCCACATTTTAAATCTTTAGCTAATTGAGAATCGTGGCAAGTTGTTTGAAGTAGTTTCGGTAAAGAATCCATTTGTAAAAATGGTAAATCATACTGCACGCAGTACATTACGCAACTAAATTCAGTTGCCTTTTTGCGGTGACTGGTTGAATTATCAACAGATTGAAAGCTCTGTTCAATGGTTGCTGTTTTATTTTTAATTTGCAGATTTGTTGCATGAGATTTACTATTTGTTTGATGTCGTCTTAGATGCGTTTTATTGTTCGCTAAAACTTTGAAGCAAATAGTACAAAAAGCCATATCATTTACATTTTTTAACCAAGGAAATGACACTTCCCATTCTGGTTTATAATTCTGTTTGTACTGTTTTCGTTGAGGCGTTTCTACTGTAGAATCTGAATCATCAGAAGTGTCGAGATTATTTGTGGCCATTGGTGTATTCCTAAAAAGTATGATATAACAGGAATTGAAAAAGTGCATAAAATTTAGTAGATTTTAGTGCTTACCTGTTATTTATTACATTATTTTCTGGAGCAATATTATGTAAAGAAGAGGGTTTAATGCTTTGAATAGTATTTGCTGACTCACCAGCCCTACAAAAGTGGTTTAACAATCAATTTAACTAAAATTGGTATAACATTTCAACCTATTTAACATAACCCATACTTTTTGTCCATGTTTAGATTTATTTCGTATACATTTCCAAATAAAGGTTAGATAATAAAATTACTTACTTATTTTTTGTAATTATTTGAAAATATCTTTTCGTATTTACCAAACAGTAAATTAATTACACAAATCACAAATTCAGAAACTAAGAACGGCGCACGCAAAAAAAATTATCCACTGAAATGTCAAAAAAGTGAATTTATAACTTAATGAATTTAGCCATAAATATGAAAAATAAACATTTCCATAAAAAGGGACACGTTCAGTCAAGGCATGTATGTTTTAATATGTTATGTTTGTTATGTTCTTTACGTGTTACTATGTCATATAGGAAATTAAATTTCGGGTTAAAAGTAGGTTTTTTTAATGATTTGATCATTTTCGAAACAAAATGAATCATTTATACAAAAATGTAGCAGATTTACATAAGTGGCCACTTAATTTTGAAGTTGTGAAAATTGTAGCAGATCTGCTCCATTTGTAGTAAAGTGGCAACCCTGGTTGTCACTATAATTTTACTGAGAGAATAGTTGTGATGGTGTTAGTGTACTGACATAATGTTGCTATAAAAATGTAAACTAAAGTATTTTTTATGGCAGCATTGTTCAACCATGTATAAAACATATATGTAAAGATAAGAAATTTTTCTCACACTAAAACAAATGAAATCGTTCGGCATCCATTTTTATAGTCAAATGTCCATTTGTTTTTTCCAGTTTAATGGACTTAATAAAAGTTCGAGTTCTAAAATAGATGCTTTGTTAGAAATAAAACAAAATGATGAACACACCGGTAACCTAGAGTATTCCAATTTTATTTAAGCAAATTTATCAGCCCGATTTAAACAAAATTTGTGGTAAAAAAGAAAAGCATTTTGTAATTTATGTTAGTAGCCATGGGGCTTACTCCCACCACGAATATGCAGAAATGCATTTCATTTATGGTTTATGTAATGGCAACACCCGAGCTGCAGCAAGAAAATACTAGCTTTCCCAGATTACAGAATATTTCAAAACGCACATCAAATGTACAGAGAAGGCGAAGCCTTGATATAAGCCTTGATACAGAAAAAAGTGCACGAGTTTGACAAGAAATGCTGCATCGATGCCAAGAAAATTCGCAATATTTTAACAACATTTTATAGAGTGGCGAAACATGTTTTAATAAATAGGCGAGAGGGGATATTCAATATTCATAATTTGCACTACTGGGCCCGCGTGAACCTAAAAGTAGTGCGGCGTAGTAGGTTTCAACTAAGAAATGCAATACCAGACCAAAAACGGACAACCGGTAGTTCGGTATTGAAAAAAGCAAAACCGGGGTTCCGGTATTCAATACCAAAAATTTTAATAATATTCAATGAAAAAACGGCGGGGTATTTAAAAAATTATATTAAAAAATGAATTTTTCGACTATGTAGTTTTTGTTTTCATATACATTCACTGATTATTATTTTGAAAATATGCCTTTAAAAAGCATAAAAAGAGCATCGATGAAACAAGTCACGAAAAAAGTAAGTCATCTAGTTCCAACTTTTGTCCAGACTTAACCTATCAAAGAAGATGTTCTTTCCGACTCAACACTTGTTGTGAGGGTAAGAGGATATCATATATTTTCTGAATATTTTCCTCTATACCTTCGTCCTCAAAGAGGGCCATTTTATTAGAAGCCTGGTTTATCTTGAACACTGCTTGCTTTTTCCACGAACTAGAATAATTCACTTTCGTGCTCCATCGTGCTAAGTAAGCTGTTCCAAGCCTGTTTTGCAACCCAAGATAAGAATTAGTGCAATGAAACTCGGCGCTAACATACTGTTGGTTGCAATATTCAATCGATCTTTGTTGGAGAACGTAGAAATTTTTTAAAAATTTATCGCATTTTTTTAATTATTGGACGCAGCTGGTTTTATTAATTTGCAATATATCTCCATGTTCAATTTCAATTTTTAATCCGTGGCCTTCATTATCATTTTCTAATTGTTCTTCTATGTATATCTATGTCAGATATTATTTGTGATGATACTTTGGAACGACACCGGGTTCAGAATGCCGTTGCCAAAAGGGAGAAACATTAGTGTGTTTTTCCATTGATGATGGAGTCGAATGTGACCCTCCCAGTGTACAGACTCCTTTTCTATTCCCGCTAGCTCAATCGGTGAAGGATCCTTTGGTCGTGGGCGATACACTCGGGAGATGTTCCGGGTAACACTCAAAAAAAACCCGTTCCGAAATAAAAGAAAAATAAATAAAGAAAGACATGCAGCTCTCCGACTCTCTCCAACACTTACACTGAAAAAAAAACTATTTTCCTCATAGATATAATGATTTATCTGCAACATTTTACCGATTTGGAAATAAAATATAGAAGCATGTGTATTAAAATTAACCAAGTTCAATATAAAATATATCTCAAACAGCCTTATTGCGTATCTCGTAAATTTTATTACAATGAGATATAAAAAATTTTACAATAGCAATATTTTTATCTGTTTTGTATATGCTATTTAGCTATTTCAGTTATACAGTTTATGTGTAACAGAGATAAATATTTTACCCAAGTCCAAATAAAATATATCGCAGTAAAGCATATTTATTGTTATGTGGGAAATAATTTCTATTTCTAAAAGTTATATATAATTTGTTAATTTTCGTCATAAATATAAAATTTACTAGCTCAATATGCACATGAGAAATATATAACTCGAATTTAAATTTTTTAAGACGAACTCTAATCAGAGTTCTTCTGGATCAGATTCAGATATAACTGATCTGATCTGAGACAATAAATTTTTGTATTGGTTTTGGATTGAACCAATGAATTAATGGCAAATATTAAAATCAATTAAAACAAAATGATAAAATGTCATATTCAATTGAGTTATAAAAATATCCACACTGAATATGTAAAACATGCTAAATGGTTAAAATAAATAATGAATTATAAGATGAATATAAATCTTTGTTTAATAAAAAAAATACCTTGTCCAGTTATAATTACATAAAATTGGGAAAATTCATATATTTGATATCGATATATTTTATTACGAATTTAGTATTTGTTTTTAACTTTGAGGAGTATATACCGAACTAAGAGAGATATGTTTATGTCTTTAAACGTTATAAAAATTTAGGTATATTTTTCGTTTTTACAGATATAAAATATTCTTGTCCCGAAACGAGATATATTTTATATCTAAAAATCTATATAAACTATATCTCTGTGGGCAATAATTTCTCTCAGTGTACCTCATTCCCTCCATTCACGCTAGATCCATCTCTCATACATATTAACTTGGCATCCATCTCTCATACATATTATCCATCTCCCATACATATTAACACATACATTTTAACTTACTCACTCATACATATTAACTTGGCAAGATATGTTCATATTTAAACTTATATTTATTAACAGGCAAAAAAAAATCAAAAATATTACAACTGTTGTAATAATGACATTATATAATGACAACAAAAATTAGAAAGGAACAATATATTCAAAAAAAACAAAAAGCAACATTTTAAATTGATTAATATGTAAACTTAGCAAACCGGTACAAAAAAAATATCCTATATAAATAAACCAAAAAAAGGTTACCTTGTTCCTTGAACGAAGAAAGCGCTTTCCTACATCCGGGGTTCGGCCTCTGCAAAACAAAACTAAATTGTAACGATATAAAAAAAAAACAACAATGATTAATCAATTTAAGAAAATATCACTTAACCAGGCAATTCAAGTAAGACAAAATTTAACTTTACAACAAAAGACCAAAAAAAAACAACTTTTAATTGAAGGAGAAAAAAAAATAAAACTGAAAGAGTTGTCTCTTGGACTTATACTTAATAGAAAAAAAGTAAAAATACTCAGACTTATTCAAGAAAACACCTGTCCGGAAAACGTCCAACAA
Source organism: Nephrotoma appendiculata (assembly GCA_947310385.1). NCBI lineage: Eukaryota > Metazoa > Arthropoda > Insecta > Diptera > Tipulidae > Nephrotoma > Nephrotoma appendiculata. The sequence continues at coordinate 270,760,723 of OX371224.1, forward strand.
CCTCCCGACCTCGCCGCATGCCGCTATGTGTCCCCGTCCTCGACCTTGACAATCGCCCGCTCCCCAAAATGACTCCGGTTACGAAGAAAACTCCAACCAGACCCGTACTTGGCTTTATAGGTAATTTTACGTGACGCCACACATACACACCCCACGAATTGGTTATATTAGATTTTATCGGTGTTATGATTAAATTCCTCTTCCTTTTGTTTTATTACACCCGATTTCATTTGGTAGTTTTTATAACACACTTAAATAACATCTATATACATTATATTCCAATGTGTTGCACTTCATTGTTTGCCTTTGCCTATCATGAGTTTTCTTTAGGCCAAACTAAAACACCCGCTTCTTTCTGTTTATTACCAGAGCTTTATTTCCAATAGGATTCACCATACATTTTCGATGAAAGCACAGACTCTTATTTAATTAATTCGTACTTTTGAGTTTTTCTTTTTTTTTTTAAAATTTTAAAACCAACACAAACAAAATTATGGATGCGCGATAGACAAATACCAAGAACACTTTTTGATGTGAAAGAGAAATCACTTTCTTCTTCAGCGACTCCTTAGTATTGTTTTTCCACTTATTGGTTTATCGTTTGCCGATATACATATCTATTTTGTTCATGATTAATGAATTGACATCTGTTTGGTATTCAGCATGACATAAAAATACCTACCTGCATCGTGCTGTATCTCATCCTGTAATACATTAAACAACAACAACCATCAAACTAAAAATTAATAATAAGATTAATTTACGTAATCAAATATTTCAATTTATAGTAACTTACCATTTTGCTCGCATCTAGATGTATTCCTAAATTTAAATATTCATTTCAGTATTAAATTATTGCAATTTAGTTTATATAATTTTAATTTATACTTACTTCATAAAAAATTATGTAAACATTCATTCATTTGTCAAAATGTCATATTTATCGCGACACACTCGACAAAAAATGTACTAACAGATTTGGTTGCATACATTCACGTCATTTGTGATGAGTTCGTAATCTTTGGTAAACATGCGTACCAACCTTTTTGTAATTGATATTGACAAATGGTCGAATGGAAAAAGAAAAATCTCGTTCACTTTTGTAACAACCAGCAGCTGTATTACTCGGAAAATAAATTAACTTAAAATTAAAAAGATAAACAATATACAACAAAAATTAAGGAATAAATAATTCCATTAAGTTATAAAAATTGTGTTTGGTTTATTTATTTCCTGCTCAAGAAAAATTGGTCCTTCGAGCCGGATCGGTACAATTTAAAAACCTAGTCTTACCGATCCACACCTATATTAAAATTGTAAGCTGTAAGTCGTAAGTAAGTACTGGCTTAACAAATACATTTAAGTGCGAACATTCTAGTTCAAGAGAATAAAGTTGAAATAGTGCAAGATTTTAAGTGGACACATATTGCTGAGGAATTTCATTTCGAATCATATAAGAAAAACCACGCGGTAACTTAACCTCAAAGAGCAACAATTTACGTAATAAAAACAACACTACAGTGAAGGCAATTTCAACTAAAATTATAAGTTCAAGCACGTATAATCCAACCTCAAAGGAGAAATATCTGACTGTTTTATCGAGAATTAACTACATTATCGCAGATCGCTAGTAAGATGTCGTCAGAAAAAATAAAGGACTGGACAAGCAAGCGAGGTCAAGCTAAGGGTAGCATTACGCGTATTGCATCATTTGCAGACAACATGGGCAAGGATACCAGGGCGAATGAAGTATCATCTCGCTTAGAATTATTAGAGCGCGCGTTTAATACTTTTCAAGAAGCCGATGCCAAACTAACTGCTTTAGACTGCGAATCAGAAATTGGTGAAATTGAGTCGAAATATCTACATTTGAAAGTTTAGTTGAGTGAATTTTTAGCTACGCGTGCTACAGCAAGTGTTTCAGTACTGGATCAGTTCAATGAAATTATGGAGCGTACAACGGCACAGCAGAATGCATTTTTATCTAAGTTTACGGACACCATGTCCACGTCATTAAATCAAAGCTTCTTGAATCACTCGTCAGAAGAACCGCATTTTACAGCAAGGCTTCCAAGGTTACACGTGCCAACTTTTGATGGAGATTACAAAGAATTCCAAAGTTTTAAGGATTTATTCATGGCATCCGTTCACAACAAATCATATCTTGCGAATGTTAAAAAATTCCAATATTTAAGAAGCTGCCTGAAGGGTGAGCCTGCTGAGCTCATACGACACTTGAATATATCAGATGCAAATTATAAAACTGCATGGTCCAAAATTTGTGATCGCTACGATAAAAGGAATATTGCCATAAGCCACTTCATACAAACATTCATTGATATAAAACCTCTGAAAGAGAAATCCGCTAAGAAACTAAGAAATATACACAACGTTGCTGATCAGGTTATTCGTGGACTACAAGCCCTGGGGACAGAAGCCGAGACGCGAGATCATTGGCTATTGCATATCTTGCTAATGAAAACTGATGCTGAGACGCAGCAAGCATGGGCATTTTCAATTGACAATAATAACAATCCGTCATTCGAACGATTTCTACAATTTATTAATAAACGATGCGATGGTTTAGAGCCATGCGAAGCCAGCAGTACACCACATCAAGGCAAATTAACGACAGCAAGGTCGCATAGCGTTTCCATTGATCAAAAATATACCAGCATAGCAAGACCATGTCCATTTTGTCAGCAGCCTCACAAATTATTCGAATGTGAGAAATTTCAAAAGCTTGAGTCAATCAGTAAACGAGACGAAGTACTCAAATTGAATGTATGTTTCAATTGCTTATCCACAACGCACCGAGCTAACAGATGTCAATCTCGACGATCGTGTAAGAAATGTAATCGCAGGCATCACCGTTTGTTGCACGACAGCGTCATATCCAACGTAACAGCACATCGCATTCAGACAGTGAAATCCGGAACGAAAAGCCAGTTGCTATTAAGTTAAACCCACCAATTGTAGGCAGCTCACCCAATCCTGGTGATGTCGACCAAAAGGTACAAAGCGCCAAGCCAAATTTAAGTACAGCCGATAACGCGAAAACTCATTTAGCATGCATGGGATATGCCATATTACCCACAGCCGTGGTGAATATACTTGATCGTTTCGGTCATTCACACGAGTGTAGTGCGTTGCTAGACTCGGGCCGGCAAGTATCCTTTATTTCCTCTCAATGTGTTAAAAGATTACAATTGCTACGTCAGAGGGCCAATATTATTGTTAGTGGACTAGCCACTTCCAACACAACCACCAAAGGCAAAACCACTGTTGTAATTCGGTCCAGATTCAATGACTCCAGTGAAATTCAGCTAAATGCATTCATCCTAGATCATATAACTACAACATCTCAATACGAACGCCTAGATAATCATGATGCCAAACGATTTAATGATCTTCAATTAGCTGATTCGACCTTCTGTAATAAGAAAACCATCGATATCTTGATCGGCGCTGATTATTTCTTTAATATATTAAAACACGGCCAAGTGATCATTTCACCAACATCACCAATAGCTCAAGAGACTATTTTTGGTTGGGTAATATCTGGCCAATCGCAAAGCAAACCAACTGATGAAATCGAAGTATTACGGAATATTAATATATCAGTGCAGGATGAGACAAATTTGGATGATATGCTTAAACGATTCTGGGAACTGGAAGCAGTTGGTACAGAGAATGAATGGAACGAAGAGGAACATAAATGTGAGCTGCATTTTAAGACTACAACGAAACAAGATGATTCCGGAAGGTTTATCGTCCAACTCCCGTTTAAAAATGGCATACCAAACCTGGGTAATATTTATACAGCTGCCAAACATCGATTAGTGGCAATGGAGCGCAAAATGAGATGAAATCCTGTTTTCGGAAAACTATATCGCGAGTTTATTAATGAATATGAGTCGTTAGGGCACATGACCAAATTATCAGCTGCAGAACTAGCACGAAGGCATGAAGAAATATGCTATTTACCACATCACGGCATTTGGAAACATAATAGCGAAACAACGAAATTAAGAGTTGTGTTCGATGGGTCATGTCTATCTTCAAATGGAGTATCGCTTAACAACAAGTTATTGGTCGGTCCTATCGTTCAACCCTCTTTGTGGACAGTATTGCTACGATTTAGACAATTTCCAATTGCATTATGCGCTGACATTGAAAAAATGTACAGGTAAGTTCTAATCGATCCCAGCCAATGCAGGTATCAACGAATTCTGTGGAGAAACGCTGAGGACACACCGGTAGATTCATACGAGTTGAAAACCGTGACTTATGGCACATCAGCAGCATCCTTCTTATCTACTCGAGCATTATGTTTAGTTGCTGAAGAGAACGAGCAGAAGTTCCCCACGGTCGCTAAAATGATTAAGCAAAATGTCTACGTTGACGACCTCCTCACTGGTGCCAAAGGCGAAATGGAAGCTGCGAACCTGAAATCCAAGTTGATATTATTATTACAAAAATATGGATTTCCTTTACGGAAATGGAAATCAAATATACAGCACTTGGCAGATCACTCACAATCCATTTCATTTTCTGGTCAGCAAAACGTAACACATGTTTTAGGCTTGATTTGGGATCCAATCAATGACCATTTTCATTTTAATGTGAATGTTCCAACGGAAAGGGTATGTACGAAAAGAACCATTTTGTCTGTAATATCACGAATTTACGATCCATTAGGTTGGTTATCTCCATTCATAATTAAAACCAAACTAATGATGCAATACTTATGGCTAGCTAAGGTGTCTTGGGACGAGGAAATACCAGAAAAACTGCAGAATCAATGGAGCGAGATTAAGTCGGAATTCGAATGTATTAAGCAAATCAAAATACCAAGATTTGTTGGTCCAATTTCAAACAATATTGAGGTACACGGTTTTACTGACGCTAGTGAGATGGGTTACGCAGCTTGTATTTATTTCCGAATTCATTCCCATGATAAGATCATATCCAACTTGGTAACCAGCAAGAGTAAAGTTGCTCCAATCCAGTCCGTAAGTATTCCTCGGCTTGAATTATGTGGAGCACATTTGTTGGCTAAGCTTGCCACTAATGTATGTCAAGCATTCGATCTAACAACAGTACCAATCTACTTATGGACTGATTCAACAGTAGTTTTATCGTGGTTACAGTCAGCTCCACCAAAGAGATGGAAAGTTTACGTCGCAAACCGAACAGCCGAAATTCACAAATTGGTGCCAAAAGCTATTTGGAAACATGTAAGCAGTGGAGAGAATCCTTCCGATTTAGCAACTCGAGGCATCAAACCAACTAAGTTAATATCAAACGATTTATGGTGAAAAGGACCCAAATGGCTTTATACGCACGATGAACCCTGGCCAAAGGCATTCGAAATAAGGGGAACCCAAGCAGAACAACGTTCGAACGTAAGTGGTTTACAACTAAGTACGAATGGAGATATCGTCATGCTAGACGAAATGATTGAAAGGACAGAAAAGTGGATGAAGTTAGTGAGAATTTTAGCTACAATTATAAGGTTCATCTCTAAGTTGCGGAACCCTCAAGCTAAGAATTCCGGATTCTTGACCATAGAAGAGCTGAATGAAGCCGAGTCTACGATTCTTAAGCATATACAACAACAAGCGTTTTCCTCCGAGTTAAGCAGTCTAAGGTCAGGCAAGCAGTTGAAATCGAAATCCGCATTATTGATGTTATCTCCGTTCATCGATCAAAGAGGCTTGTTAAGAGTGGGTGGACGGTTAAAAAATGCAACATGCTCCTACGCTATAAAACATCCGCTGATTATCCCAAAGGGCCACAAGGTATCGACAATGATTCTTAGTTATTTACATGCCAAACATTTGCATCCGGGGCCGTCACTACTTGTTTCAATATCCCGCATGAAGTATTGGATCATAGGAGTACGTCGCATAACTCGAACCATATGCCGTAAATGCATCATATGTTTCCCGTACTCAACACACACGTCAACACAACTAATGGGTAACTTACCAAGTCAAAGAGTTACTCCTTCCCGTCCGTTCTCCAGAACCGGTGTCGATTACGCCGGCCCTATTATGTTGGCATCTAAAAGAGGCAGAGGATCCAAACTAATCAAAGGATACATAGTAATTTTTGTATGTCTTTGTACAAAAGCACTTCACATCGAAGTAGCTGATGATATGACGACAGCTACATTCATGGGTGCTTTAAGAATGTTCACATCACGAAGATTATTCCAAACAGATGAGTATAAGAATGCTGTACATCAATACGTAACAGACGATGAAATTAAGTGGTCATTCATTCCTCCGCTTGCACCAAATTTTGGCGGAATTTGGAAGAGAGCAGTCCGATCCATCAAAACACATTTGGTAAGAGTTGTGGGTAACTCACATCTAACGTATGAAAAGATGGCTACGGTGTTCGCCCAAATTGAATGCATATTAAACTCACGGCCGCTATGTCTCATAAACAATGAGGACCCCACTAATATAGACGCACTCACGCCAGCTCATTTTTTAATACTCAGAGCACCAGCAATCATACCTGACGAGAATTTTACCGACATTGCCAGTTCGAGACTATCACGATGGCAGTTTGTTCAACAATTGGTCCAATCGTACTGGCAACGATATTCCATAGAGTATTTACACACGCTTCAACAGCGAACTACCGCAAAATGTAAAGAACGCAATCTTCAAGTAAATGATGTCGTATTGGTAAAGGATGAAGCCAATCCACCAGGTTGTTGGCCATTGGGAAAAATCATTGAGGTTCATCCGGGAAATGATGGCATCGTAAGAGTCGCTACAATCAAAACAAAGCATTCGACGTTCAAACGCCCAATATCCAAATTATTCTTATTGCCACTTGATGATGATGACCACATCGATCGACCGTTAAAATCTTCAGCTTTTAACGAAGGAGAGTTATGTTCATGATTAATGAATTGAAATCTGTTTGGTATTCAGCATGACATAAAAATACCTACCTGCATCGTGCTGTATCTCATCCTGTAATACATATTTATTGAACTCGCAAGTTTGGTAATGTTTTTTTTTTAAATCACTAAAGTGTATTTTCATGTACACACACATATACTCGATTCACAATGAACCCAAAAAAACAACCACTGGTTTTATTGTTATTGGCACATCACTGTTAAGTGCTATCCAAACTTCTGCACCAAAAGATTACCATTAACTGAATGACTAACTCAAAAATTATCTTGTGTGCTCCACCAGAAAAAAAACGAATACAAAATTTGGATGCAACAGCAAATTCCACTAACACAATAATAACAAATCAAAATTATCATACGATTTTCAAACGGTACATGTTCCGATAATGCAAGTCATTTTTAATAATATTAATTCGCCTAAAAGTACACTGTAACAACATGCATAACTCGCAGGCGTAATAACAAATCAATTGGTATAAAATATTAATTATATAACAGGGTCACGTTACAACTTGCTCAAAAATGGTAGATTGGAATGCTTTGAGTATAGGACATCTATAAGGGCCAAATGTATGCCGTGAGCAAGCCACATTTGCTGGTCAACATTAATTAGCACTTCACAATAACTCTAATGCTGACTTATATTGGCAACAAACAGAATCGAATCAAAATTCAAAATAAATTTCGCTGTCAATATTTATGTCTAAATAGAGACTGCGCAATAATAATAATATGTGTTGCATTAATATTTGTGCTCATGAAAAAATTATATTAGTTATGTTTCCTATATTATAAAACTCATGTAATTTTTTTTTATTTTAAATTTTTTATCACAATGTAATTAATTATTAAATTACGTTTCATTTGGCATACAATTTATAAAAAAATTATTAGGATTTACGTATAAAAAAACGAATTTATTCTGTTGCAAAAGTAATTGTGATACAAATTACGGTTGCAGAAGTATTTGTGTTAGAAAAATTTTAAAAAAAATCAACAAATGGTGCATTGAAAAAACTGTTTCAGCATTTGTTTTTCAAAAATAGTTTTGCAAGTTTCATTGTGTTGTGAGCATTAAAAATCGTGACAATATGCCAAAAACCCGCGAACTGAGTATTGAAACCCGATCTGCAATTGCGGCAGAATATAATTTGGGAATCTCAGCCGAAGAACTGGCGAAAAAGTACAAGTGCCATAAAAATACCATTTGGTATCAAGTTCGGAAGCAAAATATTTGCGGAACGGTGCAAAATATAGGAGTACGCCAACGACCAAGAATAACTAATACCAGAGAAAATGCTTACATCATTCGATGTATGCTTACAAATGCACATTTAAGTCAACGAGGTCTCGCTAAAACTTTAAAGGATAACAAAAAACTCCAGATACACCATTCCACAATTTCTCGTCGTTTAAAAGAAGCTGGGGTAAAGGCCTATACATGTACCAAAAAGTTTTATATTTCTAAACAAAATAAAATAAAACGGCTGTTGTTCGCAAAGCAGCATATGAACAAGCCCCCTGAATTTTGGAGAAACGTTTTGTTTACTGACAAATCTTCGGTATCGTTAGACGGATCTTGGGGTCGCAAATTTTATTATTCAGAGCCAGAAAAGGTAAACAAACGTCGTGCTTATGCTACACAACGTCAAGGCGGTGGAGGAAATCTTATGGTTTGGGGTTGTACAACCAACCTCGGAGTAGGACCACTAGTAATGGTGTCTGGGAAAATGAACCAAATGACCTATTTGGAACTGCTGAATGATGTAGCATTGGTAGCTGGTTCAAAAATAGTTGGGCTTGACTTTATTCTTCAGCACGACAATGCCCCTGCCCATAAAGCATTTGTTGTGACCAAGTTTTTAAATGATTTGGACCAACAACCCATAAATTGGCCACCGCAAAGTCTGGATTTAAATGTTATAGAAAATGTTTGGGCTTATGTAAAACGAAATATACCATATAGAGTTGGACGAAGCAAGCAGGAGTTATGGGATGAGATTGTTGAGGTGTGGAGTAAAATACCTCTAGAATTTATTTCCAAATTATTTGACAGCATACCCAGAAGAGTAATTGAGGTCATACTAAATAATGGTGGGCAAACTAAATATTAAATTTAAATAAAATCAACAAAATAATATAAATTAGTAACGTTTTTTATTAAAACTGTCCCAACACAAATACTTTTGCAACAATAATTTGTAACACAATTACTTTTGCTACAGAGTAAATTCGTTTTTTTATACGTAAATCCTGATAATATTTTATAAAACGTAATTTAATAATTAATTACATTGTGATAAAAAATTTAAAAAAAAATTACATGAGTTTTATAATATAGGAAACATAACTAAAATAATTTTTTCATGAGCACAAATATTAATGCAACACATAGTATTAAGATATTTACACTAACAAAACAACTAGAGAAAGCAACAACAACGTAGACATAGCGTGTCGTCATCATTTGGTGTATGGGGCCTGTAGTTTAGGAGGCATTGTTATAACATAACGGACATAATACGTATCTCTGTGTTGGTAAAATTTTTGTTATACTGAAGGATAAGTAAAAAAAAAAAGAATGGAAAGGTTCGGAACTGAACTCTATAAGCATTTTTGTTGTCTATAAAGATGTGATGTGTGATTTCTCTCTCTCTCTCTCTGGCCTTCAGATCCCATGAAGGGATTTCGCCGCCTGCACTAAGGCCCTCCATCCATCTCGATCCACCGCTCTCGTCCTCCAGTTTCGACATCCTAATGTTCGTAGATCTTGTTCGATGTCGTCGCGCCAGCGTAGTCGGGGTCTTCCTCTACGACGTACTCCGGCTGGTTGTTGGTGGAACACTTTATTTATCATCCGTTGTTGGGGAGACCTTGTAACGTGGCCGAGCCATCTCACTCGATTGGATTTGATGAATCCGATAATATCGCTGCCTCCGAGGAGTTGCTTTATTTCGTGATTCATACGAATCCGATATTCGTTGTTCGCAACTTTAATTGGACCAAAGATTGAACGGACAACCTTCCTTTCGAAGGTAGATAATAATCTACAATCGTTAGTGGTCATGGTCCAGCTCTCGCTTCCGAAAACCAGCACAGGTCTTATAAGTGCTTTATAAAGTGCGAGCTTGCACGACTGCGATAGATGTTTCGATCGCAATAATTTTGATTTGGCGTAGAAAACTCGTTGTCCGGCAGCGATTCGGGCTTTTATTTCTGCCTGCATATCATTCGACGATGTTATAACTGACCCGAGGTATTTAAAGTTTTCGACGCTATCAAAGTTGTGGTCGCCAATTCCGAGATTTGCCGTAGAGATGTTCCTAGGTGTTACTAAATATTTGGTTTTACTGATGTTCACCTCCAAAACAAGTCTTTTTGCGCAGCGATCGAGCGGTATGAAGCTGTCTTTGATATCGCTAGGTCTTCGGCCAAGAAGCACGATATCATCTGCATATCCACGAATTTGGCCTGACTTATTAAATATACAGCGCGAAGTTTCAATGTTGCTTTTCCTCACTACGTACTCAAGCGCCAGATTGAACAGCAAAGGCGCGAGTGCATCGCCCTGTCGAACACCAGATGTTATTTCAAAGGGGTCTGACACAGATCCTTCAATTACGAGTCTACATACAGACCCGGATGTTGTTAATTTACACAGAGAAACGAGTTTCTCTGGGATTCCCAGGCATATGAGCGCGGCCCATAGGTTGTCGCGGTTTATACTGTCATACGCCTGTCTGAAGTCTATATATAGTTGATGAATGGTTATGTTATACTCCCAACATTTTGCCAAGATCATCCTCATGGTGAAACACTGGTCAGTGGTTGATCGGTTGGGACGAAAACCACACTGATAGTCGCCAATGATGTTTTCGGCGAAGGGGATGAGTCTGGCAAGTACAACATTAGCCAACACTTTGTAAGCAGTGTTCAATAGAGCTATGCCACGAAAGTTTTCACATTTAAGACGGTCGCCTTTTTTATGCAACGGACATATGAGTGCGGTCTTCCAATTCTCCGGCAACTCTTCTTGGTCCCAAATACAAACGACGAGATCGTATAAACTTGTTGCAATAGTAGCGCCTCCGAGTTTAATTAGTTCTGCGGGGATTCCATCGAGACCGGGTGCCTTGCCGTTTTTCAATCGACTAATAGCTGCGACTACTTCCTCTACTGTGGGATATTCGACAAAGACCTCTTCACCTGGAGGAGCTATTGCTCTAATGGGGGTAACTTCGTCATTCCGATTTAGCAGATTTTGAAAGTAGGTTTGCCATACTGAGAGAACATCAGCCACGTTTGTTCTCAGCTCTCCATTCCCGTCTTTGATGGCTGTACTTCTTGGGTGGAAATCTTTAGTGAGATTCCTGGCGTTAGCAAAACAGTCCCTTGAGTTTCCTAGTTCCGGTAGGAAGCTGATGTTGTCGATGCATGACCTCATATGTTCGCGCTTCTTTTGTCGAAGGAATTTAGTCGTGGCTTTCCTAGCGCGGAGATATTCTGCTAGAGTGCTTCTGGTGTTGCGAGCCAACCAAATTTCACGAAGCGTTCATTTATTTTCGACGACCCTTCGGCATTGATCATCGAACCAATCGTTGCGGGGCCTCGAAGGCCTTCTTCCGATGGTATTTTGCGCCGCGGTTGTTATGGCTGACTGTATAGCGTGCCACTGCTCCTGGATGTTAGGAGGAGCTTCTTCATTGTTATGGGGCCGGTCTTAATAATTAGTGACAGCTGAATGGTAACTCTGCAGTGACGCTTGGTCTTTTAGAGCATCGATATTCCATCGAACGGTCTTTTGTGCTTGTCTGTTAGACGTAGATGACAGTTTGCACTTATACATAAATATGACAAGCATGTGATCGCTGTCCATGTCTGCACCTCTGTAGGATCTAACGTCATATATGCTGGTGGAGTGTCTCTTGGACACCATGACGTGATCGATTTGGTTTTCAGTTCTTCCATCATTCGATCTCCACGTTACTTTGTGGATTCTCTTATGTGGGAAAAACGTACTTGATACAACTAAGTTGTACGTTATTGCCAGGTCGGTGACGCGTGATTTGCGTATTTCAAATATCACGCCCACCCACACCCACCTAACCCCCCTAAACCCAGCCCAACCGACCTCAATCCACCGTAACTCAACCGACCCCAATCAATCGCAAACCACCACACCTAAAATTTACTACCACCCCCACCCACTATTCAACCCCTAAAACTCATCTCACCCGCACTACCCTATACCACACTATCCATATCAACACCACCTCCATCCTCTCTCCCACACACACTACGCAAACTCTCATCCATCAAATCCCAATTCCCACACCAAACCCAAAACACCTCATATCATCCGCCCCCTCCACCCCCCATACCACTAACACTTGATGTCATATTGTAGGTGAGGTTTGTGGCTAATAATTTTGAAAATATGAACCAAAAGTCTTGGACTAATTTTTTAGCAATTTGACCGAATGTGGCCGGCCGATTTGACATTTTTCAGTTTTTTGGCCAAAATGACCCTCCCCCTAATATTTTTAAACTTTTTTATATGAAATTTGATAGCTGTCAATACCTTTCCAATGATATGCATATGTCCGGGGTATGTCAAATAGATACAAAACGGTGGGCGTGGCCAAAATGGCCAAAAATAGCCGTTCAAGGCCGGCCGCAGCCAACATGGCGGCCAAATCAAAAAGTTGTGGAACAAAAATTGCTTAGTTTTCCAAGCACTAAAACCTCTGAAAATATGAGATCAAATGAAAGAAGTACGGACAAAGAAACAAACATTCGCTCATTTGCTGCAACAGTGACGTAACTCAAAATTTTTACTTTTTCAGTAGAGCGATTTGAAAATACCACTCAAAATTGCTTGTAAAAACGGCGCTTTTTTCAATATTAAATAAAAATACATTCTGATGAGTAAAATATTTCTTTTTCTTTTTCTACATCATCAACCGTATCTTAATTTTTTATAATTCTTTAATATTTTTCACATTTTTTAAGGATAGTTTCCAATTTCTTAAACTGTTAATTTCTTTCGCGAATTGAGTGTTTTTTATATGAAATTTTACTTAATTTGCTAGAATAACTACTTAAGGGAGTATATTTTGATACCAAATAATAAAAATAAGAATTATTGGGTATCGCTTGGTTCGAATATCTTAGAAATGAGTAAAATTTGAGTTGTGTCACTGTTGCAGCAAATGAGCGATATCAAAGCATTCTTCGCATTTTCCGATTAGTGCCCCTTTCTTGAAGGTTTTCGTCTTATCCGAGAGATTTAGAGTCCTAATTGGTACTCTATTATCGCTGTCTGGTTTCACCAGGACTTTCCCGATCATAATTTCTCTGGCTCCGCTCTCCGTTTCATTGGCTTCCACAACCCACAACCTGGGTGACCCAGAACATCCTTCCAATCTTGCCCATACTATTGTTTCCGAGTTCGGTGGCAGCTTCTCCCGATGATCCATTATAATTTGCCTGCTCGTTTCTCCTATAACGGCGCTAACGTGAAGTGGCAACTCGATATTATCGTAGGTTAATACACCCCGTCCAGCATCCACCACGAAGCCATTCGTTCTCATAAAATCCACCCCTAAGATGACTTCGTCTACAATATCTGCAACCAGCACCTCGTGTTGAAAGTGATTTCGCCCAATCCTTATTTTTACGACCTTTTTCCCTTTTATTGCTGAATTTTCTCCAGTCGCCGTTCGTAACTTCATTCTATTAGCTGGAATCAATCTCTACTCGGCGAATTTTCATTGCTGGTTTGACGATGTCCTGAGCAGTTTCGTTTGTTAACGCACAAGCGATGGTTTCCGTAAAAGTTGCCTTAGGTGACAACATCACTGCTCTGCGAGTCTCAGGATCTCGAATACCGTCAATGAATGCATCTATTTTAATTTGCTCCATGTAATCGGCCGACATATTTGAATGTGCTAAATGTGCGAGCCGCTCAATTGTCGATGAAAATTTCTGTAGCGATTCTCCTCCTCTTTGGTATCGACCCTTCAATTCCATGCGATAGATTTTTCGTTTGTGGTCACTTCCGTATTTTCGATCTAACGCCTTCATAATTTCGATGTAAACGTTCCGTTCTTGCTCGGGAATGGTTTGTAGTGTTTCCGCCGCTTCGCCTTTAAGAGCCACAATTAACGCTCCAACACGTTGTTCTTCATTCCACTGATTTTGCTTAATCGCCGTTTCGAATTGGAACTTAAAAATACTGAAGGATGTTGTTCCATCAAATGTTGGAGGTTTTAACTTAACTGCTTTAACCGTCTGAATAACTTGACCTGTTGTTCCATTCGTCAGACATCTTTGAGCTTTTTCTCGAGACGTTTAAAATCTTGTTCAACCGATTCAAATTTTTGTTGAACCGTCCATTTAACATTTTGAATTTCTGCGTGTACTTCTGTTTGCAGTTTTTCCACTTTACCGTGTAGTGTAGAAGATAACTCCAAAAACCTCTCGTCCATTTTCTTTTGGCCATCTTCTGTATGGTTTTAATGTCCGCTCCTTGTTGCTCCATCTGCTGTTTCATGTCCTGGTTCGACAATTTCATTTGATGTTTAATGTCCGCTCCTTGTTGCTCCACTTGTAACATCTGTTGTTTCATATCCTGATTCGATTGTTTAATGTCCGCCCCTTGTCGCTCCATTTGTAACATCTGCTGTTTAATTCCCTCGTTCGATTGTTTTATTCCCTTTAACTGTTGTCCCATCATTTGATTCATAGCAGCCATCAACTGCGATAAATCGAAACTTCCGGATGGGTTTTGTGTTGTTCCGACCATCGTTTGTTCTTCCTTTTCTTTCTTGTCCACACTGATCTCATCCGTGTTGTCCTCCTCAAAATCATACACATCTGGATTTAAACCGTCCTTCTCCATGGCCTCACGTAGTCGCTCCACCAAACTAGCTTTTGTGCCTTCACTAGCCAAACCTCGCTGCTTCAGTTGCTCCTTTAATTGCGCAAGCTTTAATTCGTAGAGAATCATTTTTCTTATTATTCACAATCCCACCGCTGTCACCAATTGTTACGAGTTTGCCTTGTCAATCAAGGTTCAAATCATTGGATTGTGAATAAATACAACTGCTTCAAATTTGAACTGACACAATTTATTTACACAACACAATTTATTATACAACACAAAATTAACAATTAATTATTACACTTATAACACACTTTTTAATTATCACTTTAATAATCGCTTTAATAATCACTTTAATAATCTTTCTATTTAACCTTCACTGTATCACGTTTAAAATAAGACTCAGCATTCCACGTCAACGCGCGCCCTTATATACCAAAATATTTGTTTCTAGAATAATCCTAAATGCGCAGCAAGAATTGAGCAAATATGTTAGTATAGAAAAGACGCCTAAATGTTGAATATACATCATAAATGCAATTGAACAATTAATGAAATTAACTTATTCTATTCTAATCTAGGTGTCACCGTAACAATACGTACCTCTGTGTTGGTAAAATTTTTGTTATACTGAGGGATAAGTAAAAAAAACAGAAAAAACCACTTAACGAGGTAAATGTTTGAGTGACGAAAGCCAAATTCAATTCACAAAATTTCTATGATATCAAATTTGTGCCGAAAAAAACAATTGCATTCGATTTGTCAACGATTTTTCGGAATGTTAGTGCATTTCGGTAGAAGAAAGATAGCACACAAGTGGAAAATGTAATTTATTTTAATTTAGTTTTAATTTTGGTAGATGGGTGAGAAATGAAGATAGTTCTTGCGATAAGTGCACGAATCCACTGAAAAGTCAGTGTTAACTTGAGAATACGCGTCGCGTTCTCATATTTTCACTTGTCCTTGCCGATCAATACTACGTGAAAATTAATAGTCTACAACTTTCTTCTGTACCTCAGACAGAACTAAACTTTGGAAATAAAAAATATGTTTTGTCAAGTGCCATTTTCCATCATGGAACAGAATTAAAAGATTGCCATTACACAGTAATTTTGAGAAAGAATGGAAACTTTTTTAGAGCAGATGATGGCATCACCTCACCATGCTCTCTTGGCCTCGAAATAGTAAAGATTTATATTATCTTTTTTATGTTGAAAAGTAGGGTCAGGTCTCTTCATTAGGTTCAGATAGGTAGTTTTTTTTATTTTGTTCAGCATAATAGCCTACGTTCTGGTGTACTGTTTCTGATGTGTGGTAGACGATTATATTTCTTTATTTTGCATGCATTTTTTCAATCTTCATTTTGTAGTATTTTAGTAGATTTTATTTCAGAATCCTTCACCACATGCCACAAACAGGTCATGCCGGGTGTGATCTTATTACACACCCGGTTCTCGTAGGCTATCGGATGAACATTTGTAATTTAGTTTTTACTGCAAGTTATAGAGTAGTAAAAATTTAGATCAGATGCATGTGTTTTTGGTAGAAATTCGATTGAGTAATTCAACAATTGTTTGCATGTTTCTTGCTGTTTTGTCACAAACCGCATGCGGCTACGATTCATTTTTGATCCCAACGCGGGTTCACGTACGTGATCAAAAAAATTTGATCACAATATGAAGTTAGAAACAAAAACTATTGCTCTAAATATTAAGCTATTTTACTTGACGTTTCATTTGTCATTTTCAACCATTTTAATTTGTGTGTGGCTGTGGTGACGACTGACAATTAAATAAAATAAAATAAATCATTCATTTCATTTTCATCAACATTCGTTCAAGGTTGAGTTTGCTAAATCACAAGTCGAATGAATGAGTGATAAATTGATGAAAAGTTTTGAAGGTGCCCGTAACAATCTGTTTCAATTTCGGCATTTGCAGTTGTGTCACAATTTGGCGGATTTAAGTAAAATTCCGAGCCCAAAGATCGTGTTAGCTTCTACTTCCGATATTGAATGTGGATAAGCACGTGATTTGTTTGTACATTGGGCTTCAAATTCTAACAACAGCATTATTCTAACGAATCGTACCTCGCCTGGGAATTTTGCTCTCGATTTAATAGAAAACGGTTTGAATGGGCGTATAATTATTATACGAACAATATGCGATAGTATAAATATAAAATAAAATATGTATTTCATTTTTCATAAAATAAAGACAAAAGTGGAAAAAAAATTGATTTAATTCAGTCTTGTCCGATCTAGTCAATCTAATTATTTATTACTCTACCCTTCACTCTTCTGCTTATTGTGGTAAGGGATTACAGTTGACGCCGTGCATCGGAGTGATTATTTTATGGTGGCTAGTTAAATTCATTTGTACCAGCTGGTTGCCTATATCTGCACCTTTCGAATCCTTCGTAGTAAGTCCAAATCGCTTAAATTATTGCTGTAATATTCATTCAAAAGTTAAATGGAGATAATTTAGTGATTTAAACAAACGATCTACTCACATGACTACAGCCGTCAAACGCATATTTAAAATTAAGTTTTCAAGCATATCTAATTTACGTTTATGATTATCCTGTTTTACTGTAATATTAGCGATGTGGCACAGAATCGCTTGAAATGGTAAGTTATCGCGGCTGTCCTATTTCCGAATTTTATTCAATGTAATAATTCCGCAATTACACAACATTTTAGTACACAAGATATTTTGAAAATACGTCGCACAAAATTACAAATTGTTTTCACAATTTTAATACATTTATTAATATTAAAATTAATTAATTACGAGGGTATATCAAAAAGTCTTGCAATATCATATGAAAAAAACGAGTGAGTGAGACAACAATATATTTTTCAAAACCATTTTTTGTCACGATGAAACTTCTAGAAGAACATTTCGATGTAAATTTTACGGTTCGTTTGTTTTTGTCAATTTAGTAACATGTGTTTTGAATTTTTCTTAAAATGAATGAAATTGAATATCGCGCCGTTACTAAATTTTTCTATAAAGATGGACGAAATGCAATTTATATATTCAACTATATATCAAAAGTTTACGGCGAATCTGCACCATCATATGCCACAGTAACAAAGTGGGTAAAATTATTCAAAAGTGGTTGGGAGTCATTATAAGACGATAACCGCTCGGGTCGGCCAGCAGATGCTATTAGCCATGAAAACGTAATTTTGGCTGATTCTATTGTATTGGAGGACCGGCGTATTTCTGTTCCGCGGTTAGCGTGGAGACTTTCTCTTTCATACGGTACCACATATACTATATTACATGACCACCTTCACATGTCGAAAGTAAGTGCGCGATGGGTTCCCCGTTTGTTGAATGCTGAACAAAAAAAAATGCGTGTTTAAACTTCAAAGGCGATTTTAGATATGTACAAAGCAGATCCAGAAAATTTCTTGGGTAACATAATAACAGGCGATGAAACATGGCTTCATCACTGGGATCTGGAATCCAAACAAGAATCGATGCAATGGATTAAACGTAGTGAACCACCACCAAAGAAATTCAAAACTCAACCGTCTGCTGGTAAGGTTTTGGCAACAATTTTTTGGGATGCTGAAGGAATTTTGATAATCGATTATATGCCACCGAAAACCACAATCACAGGCATATATTACGCAGAGGTTTTGCGAAAATTGAAAAAAGCGATCCGGGAAAAACGGCCAAGGAAAGTTAGGAAAAAAATCTTGCTTCTTCACGACAATACACCAGTGCGCAAGGCTAATATTGCTCAAGCTGCATTAAAGGACTGCGGCTTCGTGGAAATTCCGCATCCACCGTACAGTCTAGACTTGGCACCCAGTGACTACTTCTCTTTCCCAATTTGAAAAAAACACTAAGGGGCCGGAAATTTTCCAGTGACTATGAAGTACAGTCTGTTGTAAATGAATATTTTATGGAGCAAAAGAAATCTTTTTTTTTAGAGGGTTTAGGTAAGTTAATTGATCGATGTGACAAATGTATAAACCTTAAAGGAGATTATGTCGAAAAATAAAAATATTGCTGTCTCTCTCACTCTTTTTTTTCATATGATATTGCAAGACTTTTTGATTTGCCCTCGTATGTAATCGCACGACAAAATTTAAAACACCAAATGCCGACAATGAAAATGGCGTGTGTTTTGTTTGTTTTTGATATTGACGTGAGTCATATAGAAATGTCAGAAAAATAGCAAAATTATTTATCCCTTTCCCACTTACCCACACAATTGTGTGGGTAAGACCAAATTATAATGTTTTGTATGTGTTTTGGACCAACTTACACATTTGTACATTCCTTTCACACAATTGTGTTGATTGTACTTAAAATCAACCGAAATTTTTTATCAAAAAGCCATTACGTAGTTTTTTCACTTACACATTTGTGTGGTTTGGACTTAAATTTAGCGTATTTTTTTTTTTGTAGAAAAAGGGATATAATAAGCGTCATTGTTGCTCATAATTTGTTTTTATTTTTTCTATGTTGGATGCTTGCGATCAAAAATTTGCCCAAAGATAAAAATATTTCATCTCAGGCGGGGAAATTCCAACGATTTGATTGGCTTGATTCGCGAATCATTTTTTGATCACATACATGAACCCGCGTTATTCCATCTTCATGCGATGGATAAAGATTAAAAAAATATCGATTTTATGCAAAGAGACTGTCAAATGTTCAATGTTTTTGGTGATTTTTTCGATCACATCAATTTGTCAGTTTTTTCATTTTTTTTTTTTTTGAAAAAAGGGTTACTGTTAAAAATTCTCATAGAAATGATAATAAAATGATGTATTTATATTTGTTTCATTGTAATACGTTGATTCACTATCATTATGAACCGCAACGGACCAATATTAGGGTGCATTTGAGCCAAAAAAATGAAAGTTTGCAAAAAATTAGGGTAGCTTTTAAGTTATGGAGGTCAATATCAAAATATATGAGTTTTCTGGGACAAACGGTTGATGTCATATTGTAGGTGAGGTTTGTGGCTAATAATTTTGAAAATATGAACCAAAAGTCTTGGACTAATTTTTTAGCAATTTGGCCGAATGTGGCCGGCCGATTTGGCATTTTTCAGTTTTTTGGCCAAAATGACACTCCCCCCTAATTTTTTGAAACTTTTTTATATGATATTTGATAGCTGTCAATACCTTTCCAATGATATGCATATGTCCGGGGTATGTCAAATAGATACAGCACGGTGGGCGTGGCCAAAATGGCTAAAAATAGCCGTTCAAGGCCGGCCGCGGCCAACATGGCGGCCAAATCTAAAAGTTGTAGAACAAAAGTTTCTTAGTTTTTTAAGTACTAAAAACTCTGAAAATATGAGATCAAATCGTGGGTTTTCTGCAATAGTGACACAACTCAAAATTTTTAATTTTTCAGTAGAGCGATTTGAAAATACCACTCAAAATTGCTTGTAAAAACGGCGTTTTTTTTCAATATTAAATAAAAATACATTCTGATGAGTAAAATATTTCTTTTTCTTTTTCTACATCATCAATCGTATCTTAATTTTTTGTAATTCTTTAATATTTTTCACATTTTTTGAGGATAGTTTCCAATTTCTTAAACTGTTAATTTCTTTCGCGAATTGAGTGTTTTTTATATGAAATTTTACTTAATTTGCTAGAATAACTACTTAAGGGAGTATATTTTGATACCAAATAATAAAAATAAGAATTATTGGGTATCGCTTGGTTCGAATATCTTAGAAATGAGTAAAATTTGAGTTGTGTCACTGTTGCAGCAAATGAGCGATATATACTAAAGCAAGATTATATGGTGACGTCATAGAAAAATTTCCAAATGTCATAACTATGTTCAAAATACGACACCTCCAACGTCCAAACCGTTTTGAACGTTTGAGGTGTCGTATTGGTATTGACGTCTACAATCATAATTTGCTAGTTAAAAAATAGTTTGGGCACTTTTTGGGGCAGTTATATCTGAAAAACTGATTTTTGGGGCAATTTTCGGAAGGTCATATCACCACTCAATGTTGGTAGAAATTCATGCTTTTATACATTATTTGGGTCTACTTAGACCTTTCCAATAGTATATAACATGATCCTGGTGGTCTCAAAGGGAAAAGTTCAAAACAAGCTGTATATATATACGAGTTCGACTTCCTTCACAGTAGGTGCTTTCGTCACTCGTTTGGACTACCGTCCAAAGTGATACCGGCATTGAAAACCGGAAAAAATGGCCGTGATCCTGGAATCTTGGTATTACATTTCCTAGTGCGGTGTTGCATTCCATGCATTTGACGGGAATGTTTGATGGAAAATTGATTGACTCATTTGAACTATCACGTCGGATAAATTACTTGATGACGGGAGATACGTCATGGAATAGGCAATGCCGAAGGGTACACACGAACAATGATTATAATAATTAAAATTATTAAAAAAAATGGTTTTATTCATTTTGTTTTATTTCTGGCAAATCATCTATTTTATATCTCGAAATTTTATTAAGTGTATTTTTGAATAAACGCGACTTATTTTGTGAAAAAATTGATGAAAAAAAAATCGTTTTGAATAGCCCGGTGTGTGATACCATTTTAAAATCTGCATTAGTATCACATATTTTTTTGATAGTGGTTCAATTTTATATAGTACATTGTTTTCCCACTGGTGTCACTTAAACGTCATGAAATATTTTTGTGAATCAAAATCATTGTTTTTATTTGACAGAAGTTAATACAGATTTTATTAGAAAGGTACACTCTTCCAGATCGTGTTAAAACCGAAAGTTAAACAACGGATGTGATTTCACTCAAAAACACTAAAAGTCGAATAACTTTTGGACGTTCAACAATTCGAAAAACTTTATTTGGCTGTCTTGGTTGGAAATGAGCTCCCATATCACCATGCTTCATCTGATCGTCCACATCTGGGACACTCTCTATAAACACAAACACCAGTAGAACTGTTAAAATCGTTACAGATTATCATTCCAGCTTTCAATGTGTCCTTCAGAATTATCAAAGTTAGAGCGAAGTGAATTGAAAATTTTGCACGATAACGCATTTAGAATCTAAAACTAAATTAAAGTTACATAGTAAATTTATAGAAAAATGGTTTTGATACAAAGAAGAATTGAGTAACCGCTGCTTTTCAAAATCAGTGAAATCGTATCTAAATTAGAATGTGGCATTTAAAGGAATTAAACCATTTTTTGAAGATCCACTTTTGGATTCCACCCAATGTGATTTCTGAGCATAATATTGCCCCTGCGAGTTCATAAAAACTTTTATTTTTTAATTGCCTTCAAAAATGTGGCTTCTTTAAGCAGGATACATTATAAAAAGATTAGATCTTCATTGTTAAATACGTTGGCACCATTGTTTCTCGTTTTCAATTTGCTGACATTTTTCAAATTTGATTTAAACAAGTCATCAATTACATTTCTATTTTTGTATTTAATTACAGATAAACCTAGTTTCACGATCTCTCGTTTAATGAATTTCTTCGCTTTCCTCCGATGTAAACCCCGATTTACGAACAAAAAACCTCGAATTAATAATAAATTATTTTTATTTAAAAAAAACCTCGCTTAACGAAATATCTCGGTTTAAGAATTTACGATGTACACATTGAAATCGTTAAACGAGGTTTTTTAAGTGTAATATTTCAGATGGACTTCTTTTCGATTCCATTAAGTCGACTTTCTAGCTCCGTTATCCTATCTCCCCTTACAATTTTTTATTGGATTCTCGCGTTTTTGATGATCTTAACTGTAATATCTGCTAGTTCACAAACAATTTTTTCCAAAGAGCTCGTGATGTCTACAAGGTCGGCGTATTAGGAAGTTTTATTGTTAGACTACAAACGTAATCGTCTTTTGATGTCTGAGCGACATCTTTGATTTGTACACATTTTTCGCAGGTGTGGCACTTTTATTTTAAAGAAAGTTTCTGCATCCTTAGTATTCATTTTAACATACTCCGCGATTAACTCACTTTCCACAAACACCACACAAAATTGTAATTTTTATTAACGAGATCAATTTAATTCGGAATATATGACGGTATAGCGTTAACGAAATTAACATACACTTGATTATTTTCAAGTTAAATTTTATTTTGAAATGTGATTTATTTGCAGATCGAAATCCTCAGAAGACCTACAGATATTTTACAGAATAAATGCGTAAGACTCCTCCTAAAATAATAACAACACCACCACATTGGGATAAAACCTAACAAAACATAATAACTTAAAAGCTCTGAAATTAATATTTAAATTTTAAAGTATTTATTATGTTAAAACGAAAATCCTTGTCACCCATAATAGATTCAAAAATCATAATTCATAATCCGCAGAGACTTAAAATCACCATACTCTACATATATATTTTATGTATGTACAATATGTACGATGTATTTCTAAATACAAATTTCCAGTGTTAATCCTGTTAACAGACTAAATAAACATTATACACAATTTAATCATGGACTAAGTCTTCGCCCATAAAAAATGTTTTTCAATTCAGGAGACAAGACAACAAAAATAACAACACAAAATAAATCTGTATATTTAGACTTACTACAGTTCCTGTGTTATGTATGTATGAGTATAGCCCATATTTGATAATTCATTTTAAAGCCCAAAGAGATAGAAAACGATTAAAATGGAAATTAAATGATGGAAAAATATGAAAAGTTTCAAATTTAATTTTTCTGTTGTAGATATTTTCCAAAATACAAAAAAAAAATACAAAATAAAATTCAAATAGACGAATGTTAATCGCCTGGGGACATATTCACAATTATATCATAGATTTTACAAAAAATATAAAATATTTACGAATATTATGTGAAAGTAATGTTAGGGTTTTCCAGAACTGACATTCCATTTTGATGAAGGTGAAATTGGTTTGGATCCGAATATAACAAATGAATAAGTAAAATCTTTATGGCACCGAAAGGATGAAGGTTGTTTTGTTTTTATTTTTACATTTTTTATATTATAGAAATAGTCCTTCATCCCGCGGGGGGAGGGGGCGTGGGTGGTGAAAAATCGGTGATAATTAATGTATTTAATAATTTTATTTTTTTTATTTTTTACTGATAATAATTAATCAAAAATGTTAATCGAAGCAATTTTATATTTTTCTTACAGAGAAATCGTTCACCAACATCAAGGGGATCCATAGGGAGTAGAAAACATTTACAAAGTCTTGATGAAGGTGAATTGTTTATGGAATTAATAAGGGACGTCGCAAACGAATTGGATATTGATATATTGTGTCACAAGATTTTGGTAAATGTGGGTCTGTTGACACATGCTGATCGTGGTTCATTATTTTTGGCGAAAGGACCACCTGGCGCTAGGTATTTGGTTGCGAAATTATTTGACGTGACGCAGGATACAGGTAAGAATTTTTTTTTGTTTATATTCGGGTAGTACGTGTCCTACATAAATGTCATTTAGATTTTCAGTCGGTGGGTGGCATATTTTGTTTTTCTTGAAGTACAACAACTGTTGTGGTTTAAACACTTTTGGTTTATGTATGGTGTGATATAGGTTCAAAATTAATTGAAAAATAAATAAAATCGAATATGGTAATTGCATAGACGAGGTTTGCTTATTTTTTTAAATAATTCAATAAAGCGTTGATTATGCTTTGATAAACATGTTGAAATTTTAATTTTGCATACATTAAATTTGTAAATTTAAATAGGGAACCCAGATTGGTTTTTGCTAGTTTGTTATTGTCTTGTATCAATGAACGACATAGGGTAATTGAAATTTTATTGTGAATTAAGGGAAAAGTGGCAAATTTAGTTTACAGGAATTGTTTTCGCAATAATATACAGCGTGTTCAAGAGAGTTATAGAAACTACGAGTGATGCTTGCCGTGAACTTATGAAATCTTTGTCAGTTCACGAACCAATTGTCACCGAAAAAGTTTCAAATTCTCTTACAATGCAGCAGGAACTTTTGCCTATGCAACTATCAGGAACTATGATAAAATCATTATCTCATCTCCACTAACTACAGTAGAAAGTGAAAACATCACTGGTAATATTAGTTTTAACCACAACGCCGCCGAGCATTGTAGTAGTTTCTTACACTTAAACTTTAGTTTGGCTATTCATCATCTTCAAAACGATCAAAAATTGCTTAAATGTAAAAAAGTTTACACCTCAGCGGTCTTGTGGCCTTATTTAAAATTACTGCGTTACTGCGTTAGTTTGCTGATATCTAGAACTTCAGAGCCGAATCCACTTACATGAAAGAGTTCGTTGTCTTATGGACGTAGACAAAAAACTCAAAACAAAGACTAAAAGCACAAACTCAATATAAAGTTTTACCTAAGACCATTTTTCAGTCAGTGACTGTGCGTCAGAATCGGGGTGTAATTATTCGTTTTCTAATTAAAATCTGGCCTGGGATAACTTTTAGTGTTGCCTGAATAATTTTTTTAATTATACTGGGATAACTTCACATATATATCAAAAACGGTTGGCCAAGAGTAAAACAGGAGACTGATGACAGTCAAAATCGAAAGACAGAAAATCATTAGTTGTGTTTAGTAAAATTTTTGGGAAAACGTGATCAGTTGCGGAATGAGCCCTAAGTTGTAATTTCCGCCTATACAATTTCGACTAAAATTCTGTAAGGATATCCTAATCCAATTGTGATCCAAGCGCAGTGTCGTAGACAAAGTACACAATGCGTAGACTATGTAAAATATTCGTAGGCAATGTAGATTATTACTTTTTTGTTATTTTCCCATTGTTTTTCAGTACTAGATTGCCATCAGGTAGGTAACTGCAGATTAAGCCCAATTTGTGCTAATTAATGCTCACGGAAATAATTAATGCTAGTCCAGGAGCTGAAAAAACGGGAAAAGAAATTTTGCAATTTCCCCTGAAAGACGAAACAAATAAAACCTAATTTCAAGAAAAAACCAGAAATAATTTAAGCCTATTTTTAAAATTTTCCAAAAGCGGATACAGTGACGAAATTTGTGCTTATCATAGAAATGCGATTTTCATAAATTTTCGTACATAAATTGAGGAAAAACAAACTCGCCCCTAAAAATACTATATAAACAAATTAACTACAGAGGTATACCGTTCAATAATATTTTTGTTGAACAACAAATTAAAAAATAGAAATAAAATGTTCTAAATACCAAGAATAGTCAAATCAGGTAGCATATTCCTGTTAGGTATGTTCATTGCTACATTGGCACTTTTGATTTCAGTTTCTTACAGAAGTGTCCACTTTATTGGTTTCTAAAAAACTGTTTGTTAGAAAATTGTTCATTCAACGATTGTTGTTGTTCAACGCAATTGGACCAATTGTGGATTAGCACAAATTAACTCACTATATTTTTCGATTGGCAGTGATCATTATTTACAGAAATTTGCAATCAGAAGTTAATTGGTTTCTATAGAACACTTTTTGTCAGAATATCTTTAATTCAACGGTTTTTGTTGTTCAATGGAATTGGGCCAATTCTGGCTTAGCACAAATTTCACTATAGCAGCCACTATATTTTTCAGGTGACAATGAACATACCTGACAGGAATATGCTATCTGAATTGGTTGTTGTTCAACAAAAATATGATTGAACATATACCTCTGTATTTTGTTTGTTTATATAGTATCTTTTAGGGGGTAGTTTGTTTTTCTTCAATTTATGAACAAAAATGTTTAGAAAAACGTATTATTATGATAAGCAGACATTTCGTCAGTGTATCCGCCTTTGGAAAGTTTTAAAATTAGGCTTAAATTATATCTGGTCTTTTCTTGAAATTGGGTTTTGTTTGTTTTGTCTTTCAGGTGAAATTGGAAATTTTATTTTCCCTTTTTTCGGCTCCTGGACTAGTTCTAATTTTTTCCGTGAGCACTTATTAGCACAAATTGGGCTTAATCGATATGCAAAGTTAGTAAACCAATTATCAATAAACTTGCCGAAGTAAAAAAAAGTTGTATTAATATCTGTGTGTCCGTCGTATGTGGTATCGTCCAGACCGATGTGAAACTAGCACGTAGAGTTAGCACGATTTTTTTACAATTGTACGTATGGCAATAATTTTTATCACAGATCTTAACCAATTATTTTATATCAAATAGTACTAAAATAAAAAAATGACAAAATGACATCATTTTCATGTTTTGAAAATTAATTATATTATTTAAGTAATTTATAGAAAAGAATTAAATAAATTAAAGATAGCCTACCGCCAAATTTAATCATACATTTATATTATAACTTTAAAAACATTTAATTGATTTGTGTTCTAAACGTGGTTTGAGTATTCGATAGAGTTAGCACGAAATTTTAAACATACAAAAGGGAAATGAAAATAATAAAGAAATATAATCAATATATAGAAAATAATATAGAAAATTAATTATTCATTAATTTGAAGTTAATATTTTCAATTTTATCGTATTAGATGATTAATTAAATATTTCACACAATCGGAAATTTCAAAGCAATCATCTTTCAACCAGCAAGTAAAGGTGAGACGGCAGCATTAATGGTTCGAGCTGGCCTCTTCTAAGTATTTGTCGGACATGGAATTAATTTTTTATTGTAGAAGAATCCTTAATGAACTTATTAGACAAATTTCAAAGCAATCGTATGGGTCAGACGGCAGTACTAATGGTTCGAGCTGGCCTCTTCTAAGTATTTGTCGGACATGGATATAATTTTTTATTGTAGAAGAATCTTAATGAACTTCTTAGACAAATTTCAAAGCAGTTGTTTTGGTCTAAAGAGAGTATTTAATGATGCGAGCCTATTTCTGATAAGCATTTGTCGGACATGAATTTAATTTTTATTTTGAGGGAAGGGAGTACTAATGTTTCGAGCAGGGCAAAGTTTGTCCCACATGAATTTTATTTTTTTTTAGAAGTATAATTTTTTCTGGTCGTTTCAGAAAGATGATTTTGGTTCATCGGATTTTTAATATTTGTTGTTGTATAAGTTTTTAATAAATTTTTCGTGGTTGTTTCAATATTTTCCGCACCCCTCCTTTACATTATTTTAATCCAAATTTAACATTCACATTATTTTAATCCAGACTATTTCATTTACCATTTTATAGTTTTTAGGGTTTTAAATTTACTGTTTTTTTATACATTAATATGTGCGGTATGACCATCTCTTTAGATGAACTTCCTATCTGTTGCGCATATGATTTTGAATCATCATATTTCACCCATCTTTCTTTAACTCGACAAACGCTTAGGTAATGTGGCTGGCTTGTTGATGGCACATAACTCACTATTGAATTAATTTCATACTCAGAATTTTGATAGGTCATATTGTTTTGAATATGATTTATTGGAATTGGTGCTTGCTTGTTTGTATTGCAACAATCTCCAATGAATTAATTATACAAATATCTAAGTAGATATCGCAAATTTGAGATCGCTTTTTATGAATTTCCGAAAAACTTCTATCAATATTCTGAAATCCATTTTTTTCTATTTGAAACACATCTAAATTTAAATATGGTCTCTCTTCTAATGATGTGTGTAAACATTTTGGACTTTTAAAATTAATCCATGCGCTAGGGTACATTTTCATGAAATAATCAGAAATTTTTGTAATGTTACAGTCACAGAAGGTTTGGTGTTTATAAATGTCGGTCAAAATTTCGTTTCTAATATGATAGGCTTGACTGATATCTTGTTCTGCAAGAGCCTCAAGAATATCTTTTAATTTTGATACCTTCATTTCCCTAACATCAAATGAGTTTAAAGCGCATTGAATGAAAGAATCGAACGCACAAGTATTTTTATAATAATCATTTTTAAGGCTTCCGTTTTCAAGTAATGGCCAGTTATGAGGCCACGACTGAGTTTTAGACGATTTGGGTGATTTTCGACAAACGTTTAAAAGAGGCCAGCTCGAACCATTAGTACTGCCGTCCGACTCATATGATTGCTTTGAAATTTGTCTAAGATTAACGATAAGCTTCTACAATAAAAAATTAATTCCATGTCCGACAAATACTTAGAAGAGGCCAGCTCGAACCAATAGTGCTGCCGTCTGACCCATACGATTGCTTTGAAATGTGTCTAAGAAGTTCATTAAGTATTCTTCTACAATAAAAAATAAATTTCATGCCTCATAAATGCTTGAAAGGGACTATTATATGAAGTTTGATCAAATGTTTTATTTTAAATATTTACATCAGTCGTTGCGTTTTTCGTGCTAAATTTTATCATGTATACATATTTTATATTGATAAATTTTTCACTTAATTTTTTTTTGATCATTTAATTATTGAAATTTTTTTCGTGCTAACTTTTATAAATTTATATCATATTTCACATTTTTTCGTGCTATCTTGTACTAAAAATCCAATATTCAAGATTCAAACCCAAGAGTGTTGCCATCGCAAATATCGTGCTAACTTCACAGACATATCGTCCAGACTAAAAGACTTCATTCTTTTGGTGCGGAAATCGGTCCACCGTTTTTTTGCAACATATTTTGAAAAGTACATTATTTGCAAAAAACATGCTTGCGAACAAGATGATTTTACATTAATTTTTCAAAAATGTCGGTCCAAATCGGAAATGACGATTTTTGACAAAAATTTTAACAAAAAATCGTACCCCGGTACAGCTTTAAATTCTGCTTTTGTGGGTACAACCTCCAAAGAGCTCGTTATGAAGTTTCAAATATATCGAGGTGACAAACCAAACTTAGGCGACCGATCTCTGGATTTAGGACCAACAAGAGTAATGCGATTTGCGTGACGATCCCCACAGATAGTCATATCATCCGTTTTTGAGCCAGTTTACGGCTGTTCCACTTCTATATAAACTTCTATTAGGAAGAATGGTATACTTCGCCACAGATAAGCAATAATTTCAATTATTTAAATTTTTCAGCGGTATACTAACTTTAAGATTATTTGACGGTATTAAAGATGTCGCTGCACACTTTTGTGTGGCTGGGGACAATTTAAACCTTTCGATAATAAAAATATGGGTACGGTCGACATATTTGGTTAAATGCTGTGTGTGTTACCGTACTTTTATGAAGACCATGTATTACCGTATTTTCTTGCCAACCATTTTATGGATATGGCAACGTCACTGCATGGAAGTATTTAAATTGGAAGTTGCTGGTACTTTATTTTACACTGCCAAGCAAGAAAGATGTGACAACGGAATTGTGGAAAAAACAAGAAGTTGGTAATCCCAATTTTCAAAGATTGTGTGCGCCTTTGCAGTGTTGTGGTAAACCATATGACGATTGGAAATTGGCGGGTTGTAGATTTTCTAATAATTTATTCTTTCTAATTTCTTCGACCACAAATTCACTATAGAATATCTTAAAGATTTTAACCTTAATCTGAGTGACGTAGATGTATAAAAGTGCAAAAAGTACCCGGGTACCGGGTACCTTTTGCACTTTTATACATCTATTTTGGTATATATTTTACTCCCAATAAAAACTTTAAATTTTATGAGAACTTCTAGTTCAATTGGTAGACTACGATCATACTAGAAAATGAGAAATGTTACAACTTGGACGATATCTTTTCTTCTCTCAAATGAGGGTTAATTACTCCTTCGTCCAAGGGCTGACATAATACGTTTGTGTTCGGTGATAAATACGGTTTCGGAAACTTACCCGTGGCTTTGTTAATAGCCAGCCACTTGGCACCTAATATAATTATCTCGTGCTTGTTGCTTTATTTGATTTGAAAAGATTTAATTAGCACTAATTTGTAAAATAAAGACGTCTCATCAGTGTTGCGCTTCTACACGTATTTCGGAATTTCCTACATGTTGGTGTCGAAAATAGCGTAGAGAATTGGTTTTTAAGTAGACAATGTACATATCCATACTAGATACCATACCGGATTCAAGGTAACTTCTTCGTTTTTTCCCCCTTTACCTACAAAACCAGTTTTGTCGTGAATTCTTTTTTCAACTAAAATTTTTGTAGATTCAAAAATTTCAACACACCAAGTTACCAACACAAACAAAAATGAAATAAAAAAAAATCTCAAGGTCATTTTTGTGTTTTTTTATTTTTTTTAGTTTGATTTTGTTTTTGAGCCGCGCATATCACAAAACAAAAATTTTAATTCGAATAATAAAAAAATAAAATAAAATTTAATTAAATGATTTTTAATTAAATGAATAAATGATTAAAAATGGATGATAAATAAAATTAAATGATAAATAAAATGATATTTTTTGTTAGCATTTTTTACACAAACACATAGAAAATTTAAAAGTTACCTGATTCAAATAAAATGTGTGTGGACTTAAAGCGTTTAAGGCATAGTATGGATATGCACAGTTTCGAAAATTGACCAACCGGAAAAACCAGCAAAGTTTGGAAATATGGTCAAAGTTGGCTTAGAAATTTGAAAACAAGGATTTTATGAAAACAAAAATGTAAAACGTTTTCCAATAAGAGGTTTCTTTTTGAATAGCCTGCTATTTGGGCAGAAGAAGAAATTTGAAGCTGTCATCTTTTGACATTTAACAAGTAAAAACTACGTTATTACTAAAAATGGTAACAATTTCAGTGCGTTGTTGACACGCTTCAACAACGCACTGAAATTGTTAAAATTCAGTATAAAAATGGTGAAAATTTTGCAGTCACAGTTCGCAAAACTAAAACACTTTTGTGAGAAAATTTGAGCTGTTGGGACAAGTTATTAATGTGAAGAATCGAAACCGTGTGCGTTGCTCAAGAACAACTGAGAATATTGCTGCTGTAGCCCGTAGTGTTGACGAAAACTAAGGTTTGATTCATCGTCGATCTTTGAAATTAAACATTCCACAAACGACATTACACATATTTTGCATAAAGACTTAGATCTTAAGGCTTTTAAAGTTCAGTTACCATAAGAACTCAAGTCGGTCGATCACCATAAACGTCGTATCTTCGCTGATTGGGTCCATCCAATGCATCATTTTGATTTCGGATTTTCATCGAAAAATCATCTTCAGTGATGAGGCCTACTTTCACCTCGAAGGCTACGTCGCAGAATTGTCGCAGTTGGGGCTCAGAAAATCCAAGAATGATTGTTGAAAAGCTTCTCCATCCTCAACGTGTCACTGTTTGGTGCGGTTTTTTAGCTGTCGGTGTGATTGGACCTTACTTATACGAAAATGAGGCTGGTGCAACTGTTACGATGAATGGATTGCGTTACCGAGATATGATTAATGATTTTTTAAGGTCATAATTGGAAGATATTGATGTGGACGACATTTTTTTTCAGCAAGACGGCGCTAGCCACACAAGCAACGAAACAATCACAATTTTGCAAGAAAAGTTTCCTGACCCTGTTATTTTTCGAAGAGGTGATCACAATTGGCTACCGAGATCTTGTGATTTAGCTCTTTAAGACATTTTTCTTTGGGGCCAAGTGAAAATTATATATGCCAATGCTCCACAATCGATTCAAGACCTTAAAGATGGAATTCGTGAAGTGATCGGGGACATACAGCCGCAAATGTGCGAATTAGTCATGGAAAATTTCATGAAAAGGAAATGTTAGAAAATCCTTTATAAAAGTTTAACATTCCCAGTGCAATGTGCCGCCTATGTCACCAACATTATCGGAATGAATACTTTATTGGCAATTTTAACGGCCGTACCTTGTGCACATAACATATAGTTACAACAAATCTTTTCGATAAATCAGTTTTGATTAATTTTAATATTTTTGGATGTGTTTTAGCCCAAAATAAACTCAATAATCTAAAAAAAATGCTGCGTATAGATCAAAGATTTGATAGCCATTCCACGAGTTTGTGCACAACTGATTGATTTTTGTCGTTTTATCAGATTGGATATTCATGTTTGTGTCACAGCCGTGATTAATCTTTTCATGAGCAAGTGTGAATTTTTTAATGGAAGGGGTTTCTATTTTAATTATGTCAGGTAACATTAACATTTAACCCGAGATTCACAAATTTATGCTTGTTTTTCCTGGAACTTTTTAAGTGGAGGTATACTGCTTGAAATATCCAGTAAGCCTTCAGTCATATTTTGATATTTATTTTTATTTGGCATATTATTGTGTGGAGCAGATTTTATCCAATGCAGCAGGTTCATCAACTATGTAATAACTCTGTGATTGGTAACGTTCTACTTTTAACACAAGAATCTGTAAATTTTTTTGAAATTGTACTAAAACAGTTAAAGCATACTAGCTTCATTCTATTTTCAGAACAATGAGTAAAAATGTTACGATTAAATATCAAAATTGGTAAATGTGCGAATAAAAATAACGAAAACTGTTTTACTGAACCGAAATCATTGAAAAGTGGGTAAAGAGTTCGCGAAATAATTCACTCTTCATCCAATGGTCTGTTTTGTATGGTTTAACTACCTTTCCATGCTTTTCATGGACACGCAGGAAGTGCGTTCTTCCAAAAACTTGCGAATATTTTAAACAGTTTGTATAGTTTCGTACAGTTAGCAAGTTCGAACTTTAACTCAATTTATATATAAATACGATTCATTACCATTAAAAATTTGGGTATAAATGTTTTAAATATGAGGAAAGAGTAAAGCTCTCCATTGGAAATTATTCTATTAACAAATAAATCATAAAATTTTGCTGATTGCTGACAGAAACTAATGTGTTCGACATGCTCTACAGATAGATCGTTTGGCACAAGACAGATCGTTTCAGCGTATTTTCCATACATTTTGTATCTCCAATTCAAGGGTCCGGTCAAGAACACTGTTAAAACCGAATGTTTTTTTTTTTTATAATGAGTGCGTTGTTATACCGAAATTTCACTGTTCGTTTACATTTATTATTTATCATAATGTATTATTTTTTATTTTTCAGCCTTTGATGATGCAGTAAAACGGGCTAAAGCCGAAGAAATTATAATACCATTTGGAATCGGAATAGCGGGTCATGTGGCCCAGACCAAAGAAACCATAAACATAAGAGAAGCGTATAAAGATCATAGGTTTAATTGTGAAATCGATTTAAAAACCGGTTACAAAACTCATGTCATCCTATCGATGCCGATTTGTAATTACGAAGGTGATGTTATCGGTGTTGCTCAAATTATCAATAAGACTAATGGTAAGTGCTAAATTATATCTAATACAACTTTTACATCAAAGTAAAATATGAAATCTTAAAAACTCCAGGCACAACTGAATTTAGTGAACGGGATGTGGAAGTCTTTCGCCGTTACTTAACGTTCTGTGGAATAGGTGTACAAAATGCTCAACTCTTCGAAATGTCTGTGCAGGAATATCGACGCAATCAAATTTTATTAAATCTCGCCCGGAGCATATTCGAAGAACAAAATAATTTAGAATGTTTAGTGACGAAAATTATGACCGAAGCTAGGGAACTGCTGAAATGTGAACGTTGTGCTGTTTATTTATTGGATTTAGATTGTTGTGAATCGGTAAGTTCCATATAAAAATTTTATTTGTTTTTCTAAAGCTATCAAACAAACAAAAAATTATTCATCTCTGTAAAATGTTTAATTCATTGAAATGAATTGTTTGCCCAACAATTCATAAACCCATATATACCATAAACGAAATCGATTTCTAAATCTATTATTTTCAACAGAGTAGCGCTTTTTATACGGATTACTTTATAAAACCAAAGGTAAACAATAAACAAAATAAAAATTTTACTGTGCGTATAGCGATAGATTAGTAGTGCTATCGTGAAACTATTTGCAATTAAACCGAATACAATAAACGTAAATCAAATAGTCGGCAAAACTATTTCAAAATAAAGCTTTTCACAATCAAATCACATATATTTAGTTTACCACATGTTCTTTGTTAAATCAAATCAATAAAAACAAAAAAAATAAAAGAGCAATATTTAAACAAACCGCAATGCAATCATTTAATTGGCACGTATCGAGTAATAAAATTAATCCGGACATAAATTTGTTACACATATGGCATTCGTCTGGATTATAATTTTTATAGCACTATTTTTTAAAGCAAACCTAGTTTAAGGTAAAATAGCGAGCACATTTAAAAATTAATATTGTTTAGGAACTATGCTGCTTGACGGCAGCTAACCGATGGGCGGTGCCTTAGAAATATATTATGGGTATATAGTAATGGATATGTTTAAAAATTTATTAGATAATAAAAATAAAAATTTTAGTTTCAAATTTAACGATAAGCATTTGAACGATAAGAAATTTCATAGCGCGGTACCTAAAAAGTACAATACTCCACGTCGTGGCTGTGCGAAACAGAAAATTCCGTATAGCAGTTTTTCCCTCTAGCTTTCACATCTCATGAAGAGATTTGCCGCCTGCTCGGTGGTCTTCCGACTACATCGGTTTATTGCACGACTAGTTGTTGATGGGACACTTTTCTTGTTATCCATTATGATAGAGATCGTTCAACGTGGCCCAGCCATCTAACTCGATTGGATTTTTTTTATTGTTTTCTAAAACAGATTAAAAAAAAACTTTAAAATAGCAATGAAATTATTATTTTTTTTCAAGAATTAAATAAGCATAGTACTCTAAAAATAAAATAATTGAATAAAACAGTCAACAACAACAACATCCCGGGAACAACAATACAACAACCAGTCAAATAGCAACTAGGTACATAATACATTACACATTCCAGATTCTGCCTGACTGAATGAGTCCAACAGTGTCACAAATTCGAAAGAGACGTTGGCTTTTGAAATTCATTCGAATCCAATAGTCGTTGTTTGCAATCACAACATGGACCATACATCGATCGAATGACCTCCCTTTAAAGTTATTCAATGTTCTGCAATCGGACCTTGGTAGTGATGGGTTTATTAGATACTTTTCAGTATCAATATCAATTGATTCATTCGAACGAACTACCTGATACTTTTAACCCGATACTTTTAACCAATTGATACTTGTTGTGACATATATGAATTTAATACCTAAAAGGGACTACTAATCAAAAACAATAAAATTTGATAATGTTAAAAATTTAATTAACCATTTATTAATTTTATTTAAATCTATTCGAAATAAAAATATCATTAATTAATTTTATATAAATCCATTCGAAATAAAAATCAGCCATAAAGAAAAATATTTCAATATTAAATCCGAACAATCAACAATAGTTACAGACAGTGCTGCCGAATTCAGAACGATCGGTCCATTTGTACTCCTCTCGTCTCATCTGTACTCCCGTACTCCCCTAATTCATTTTGTACTCCCCTGTGCGACTATTCTAAAATTTATATTATATTTATAATTTAAGTATTTATTTAATTCATAAAATCATAACATACATATTTTTGTTCATACCATTTACACAAATGCTTACCATATACCGCAAATTGCTGAATTCGTGTCATGTTTTTCGGTATTGTGGGTTTGTTGGGAATTTATAAATTATACTGTTTATGTTGGAGGTTGAACCTAGGTTCAACCTGGGTTGAGCCTTCAATATAAACACCAAAAGTTAACTTGGAGTTAACTCGACTCAATCCAAAACATTTCTTAGGCCGAGTTAACTCTGGTTAATATCGAGTCGAGTCGAAAAACAACAAAAAAAAAATCAGTAAAATAAAAATTAAAATGGCGATTTTTGATATTTTTCTTGTACGAGCGCGTCTGTGTTTAAATTCTGCAGCGAATTTTTGTGATTTTTGCGATTTTTTATTTTTCGAAAGTTCGAAAGCAAAAGTTAGAATGATTTTTTGAAAGAGAAAAATTTGAATGATTTTGACATTTTAACCTGGTTTCAACTCAATCTCAAGATAACTCTCAAATATAAACACTAGAAGTTAACTTCAAGGTTAACCTAAAAATAACTACAAATTGACTCGCCCTGGGTTCAACCTCCAATATAAACAGTATAAATATATACATATATTGAAATGAAACGCAACGCTCTGCGCGGCATCAAAGCGAACCAACGCCATATTTGTAAGCGTACTCTCTTTTGACTCAAAATACTCCCCTGTAAATGTGAAAAGTACTCCTCTGAGAAATTTCAAAACGGCAGCACTGCTCATTACATATGCTTCGTCTCTTTATTTTTGTGATTTTTGCGATTTTTTATTTTTCGAAAGTTCGAAAGCAAAAGTTAGAATGATTTTTTGAAAGAGAAAAATTTGAATGATTTTGACATTTTAACCTGGTTTCAACTCAATCTCAAGATAACTCTCAAATATAAACACTAGAAGTTAACTTCAAGGTTAACCTAAAAATAACTACAAATTGACTCGCCCTGGGTTCAACCTCCAATATAAACAGTATAAATATATACATATATTGAAATGAAACGCAACGCTCTGCGCGGCATCAAAGCGAACCAACGCCATATTTGTAAGCGTACTCTCTTTTGACTCAAAATACTCCCCTGTAAATGTGAAAAGTACTCCTCTGAGAAATTTCAAAACGGCAGCACTGCTCATTACATATGCTTCGTCTCTTTTGGATTCTCTTTCGTATATACATATATTAAAATTGAGAGATGAATACTTTTATTTGTATACATATTACGTTGTTATATTATGTTTGTAATTTATCTCTATTTTTCAGAAGGAAACATCCAAAAATATTATTAGTTGGTACGATATACACAATTCGCTCTTTCTCGCAAAACAAATTATATCTATAAAGAAATAAACCATACGAATACCGAACCAACTATGTACAGTGCTGTGCAAAAAA
Source organism: Nephrotoma appendiculata (assembly GCA_947310385.1). NCBI lineage: Eukaryota > Metazoa > Arthropoda > Insecta > Diptera > Tipulidae > Nephrotoma > Nephrotoma appendiculata. The sequence continues at coordinate 270,798,211 of OX371224.1, forward strand.
AATTGGGCAAACATATTTTATTGCAAATTGGAGTCTTTTTTTCATAAAATTACAAAACATTTGAACGCAATTTGCTTTTTTTTCATTATAAATACATGTATGACGTAATTTTTTGAAAAAAAAATACTTGCAATTTAGGGGAAAAACCCCGAAAAATGCCATAATATTCAAAATACGGTGATTGGAGTTAAAGTAATGGAATAAATTAAACACTTATTTTTTATTTTTTTTTTGTTTTTTATTGATTTATAGAAGATCTTTAATATTAAAGTTTTAGTGGACCGCCATTTGCTTTTATTACAGCGATACACCTCCGATTCATTGAATTTGATAAATTTTTCAAAGTCGTAGGAGGTATGGATTGCCAAATCGTCATCAACAAACTTTTTAAAGCTTGAATCGATCTGGACGCTTTCTTGCTACTTTTAGTTTCATTATAGACCAAATATTTTCAATGGGATTTAAGTCTGGACTATATGGGGGCCAGCTCAACACATCGATACTTCTTTCTTCTAAAAAGTACTTTTTTACCTTTAAATGAAGAGATAAGAAAAAAAAAACAAATTTTTAACTATTTATGTTTATCTGAAAGCCAATCTTTTTATCTACAATTCAAATTTAATAACTCACAACTTTCGCGGTATCGCACGGAGCGTTGTCCTGTTGAAAAATAAATTTGCAAATCTCGCCAAAAAGCTTTAAATCAGAAGGCTCAAATTCGTTGTGTAGGACCTGCAGGTGAACAGCTGCTGTAATGCTGTAACTAAGGAAGCACAATCGACCGGTTTCATTTCCAGACAAGCATTCCCAGACCATAATTCTTTCCTTTTTCGGTGGAAGTCTTAAAAGACATTCGTTCCCAAGCCTCTCGCCCGGTTTTCTTCTTACCAGAAATCTTCAATCTCCAACATACAGCTTGATTTTTGATTCATCGAGGAAAATCGCATCATTCCACATCTCTGGAGTCCAAGAAACATGCTCCTGAGCCCATAGGAAAAGTTATTTTTTCACTAGTAATGTGAACTCAGGCTTCTGGACTGGTTTAAGTGCTCTCAAACCACCTCTAAATAGTCTTTTTCTCACTAAGCTGGCTGAAATTTCTTTTTCTGTTGCTCGCTCGACATCCCGTCTTATGTCCGATGAAATTTTAAAACGGTTCCGATGACATTGTAATATAATGAAACGATCTTCTACTGGCATTGTCTTTCTGGGCCTTCCAGGGACTTTCTTTCTTTTTGTACAGCCCATCTAAAATTTTTTAATTTTCCACGCGGCAGTACTTGTAGGAATGTTTAATCTTTCAGCTATTTCACGCGTGGTCAAATTTTCTCGCGCCTTAATCAACATATTGTTTTTACACTGCTTACTAACTTTTCCCATTTTTTTAACTAAACTTGCACTTTATTCTTTATTTGACTAGGATCACTTACTGAATAACTTAATCTTACAAAATATGCACTATTTATACTCAAACAAAAAAAAAACACGCAATAAAACATCTGAACCCTAAAGTCGGTCAAGAACGCTAGGCGTAAAATAAAATAATTACAACTTGACCAATTTTTTTGCACATCAGTTGCGGGGTTATACCGATGTAAAAAAACAAAAAGCGGTCAAACAAAATATTAATATTAAAGATAGAATTTCTATAAATCAAAAAAAAACAAAAAAAAATTAAAAAATAAGTGTTTAATTTATTCCATTACTTTAACTTCAATCACCGTATTTAGAATATTATGGCATTTTTCGGGGTTTACCCCCTAAATTGCAGGTAACCTTTTTTTCTTCATAAAATTACGTCATACATGTCTTTAAAATAAAACAATAAACCAATTGCGTTCAAAAGTTTTGTAATTTTATCAAAAAAAGACTCCAATTTGCAATAAAATATGTTTGCCCAATTTTTTTTGCACAGCACTGTATTTGGTTATTCTATTTGAGTTGAGCATCGAATGTATTAGTTGATACTTTTAACCAGATACTTTTAAAAGTACTCAATTGATAGTTTGAACTTTTTGAGTATCAGGTTAAAAGTATTCGGTTCGACTCAGTTCGAACATCACTAGACCTTGGCCTCTAGGCCCAACTTTCGCTTCCAAAAGTTACAGGTCTTCTAAGTGCTTTGTAAAATGCGAGTTTGCGCTTGTTTAAGGTGAGACTCATTGTTACGACTTACGAGGGTCATAACATTATTTAGTTTGTAATTCTGTTTTTTATGAATTTTTAATTTCTAAAAATTTCGTTGCAATCGAATGATTGTTGCATTTTACTGATGGCATTGCCATCTGTTCTGTGGTATTAGTACAAGGGGTTTGGTTTTTATGGAAATTAGCCTTAGGGCCTATTTTTTAATTCAACCTGAGCAAGCAGTGCGGTTTCAAAAATACTCTGTGTTTTTTTATTCAACCTGAGTAATTTTACTCTGCACACTGCATTTTTATTTGTGAACTGTGCTTACACCGAGCTTACTCGGTTCTTCAAATTTTACTCTGAAATTAATGTCAGTGTACGAAGAGTGTGCAAAGTAAAAAACAATTGTTTACTCTATGCGCACCGGATAATTTTACCCAGTACAACCTTTGCTCGGTGTACGCTACCCGGGGTAAGCCTGCTTGCTCGGGTTGAATTAAAAAATAGACCCTTAGTATCCATATCCATTGTAATAAACGTGGAATAGTTGTGAGAACGAGATGTTTGTTATTTGCTGGTAGAGGTACAATTTTGTTTTTATTTTTTTATTTTTAAATTTAATTCAACTTAACATCCATTTTCAATTTTATTTAAATCTATATATGTAATCGAGTACCGAATAGCGGTTGATTCCCAATATGCAATGCCGACGGAATTCCATTTACTTTCGCATTCTAAAACCACACTGCTTCTATGGAAAGAACCATGTGTATCACGCGGAAATTCGTACTCCCCGCCAAAGAAAAGTGTCACAAAAATTCCGGTGTCGAAATAGAAAGAGAAAAACAATTATTTTTCTCCAAAATCAATATTTTTGTGTCTTTGATATTTTGTAGTACGGAATTTTGTACGACATTTGAGTAGTTTTTTCCACACAGTGGAATAATTGCATACTGGGTTGGCGCACGCGCGGGATGCACATTGGTTTTGTATTTTAATTTTACTTTTATTTACGTTTATTTTTTTATTTTCTCGTTCGGTAATTTCCTCTTTGCCCTCCTTTCTTCTCATTTTGTGTAAAATCTTAAAATAAAACAACAGTACTGGGGCGGAATCATGAAATACGACCGGAAAATTTAAACGGATTTAAAAATATTTTCAAACTTATTAGATTAAAAGTATTCAAATTTACCATGATGGATGCAGACTGATGTATAAATGCAACTTCTATAATATTTGAAGAGCAATGGCTAATCTCCAACAAGATTTTCAAAATTCATTTTTTACCGGTACAACATTTCCGTTTAAAACTGCTCGATTATGAAACAGTTGTCGAATTAAATTTTTATGTTAAACTTTCATTTATTTGAGTTTTCATACAAAACATTTACGCCAACTTTGACCATTTTTCGAATTTTTTTGTGTTTGTCCATTGAAATATTTTCTAACAATTCATTTTTTCGGTCGGATTTCATGATCTTGCCCCTGTTTACATCAAAATAATTAAATATTTCCGGAAATTTTACAATTTTGAAATACAAAAGACTTCAATGCCATCTCATTAAATGAAGTGGCGACGAACCTGGGACGAGAAATTTGAAATTCGAAATAAATTTCGAAAATCTTGTAGGAGATTAACCATTGCTCTTAAAATATTATAGAAGTTGCATTTATACATCAGTCTGCATCCATCATAGTAAATTTGAATACTTTTAATCTAATAAGTTTGAAAATATTTTAAAATCCGTTTAAATTTTTCCGGTCGTATTTCATGATTCCGCCCCTGCATTCACTGCATTCGGTTTATTACCCTCATCCTCGGCACTTGGACCGGGGGTACTGGATTCGAATCCCACCAGAGGCAGGATATAAAGCAAATTTTCTTTACTGTTTACGGTCGGTGATATTAATAAACACAACTTAGACCCTCTGTTGAAGTGCAGAATTTAGCGCCAACCCACCGTCCATGTCAGTGTGCAGGTTGACATGGAGCTTGTAACGTGCAAATGGTATACTGTAATTGTGTGAGTAGATGAATGGGTGCGTGTATGTGCGTGAATGGAAAGAGGAGTATTAGTTGACCTTAAAAGGACAATAAATCCATTGGATGATTAATACTTTCTTTAAAACGTTGAATTAATGGATGAGTTCTCGATTCGAGTGGCGTAACCCAGAAAGTTGCTTTTCGTTAGCCGAATACACAATTCAGTGCCGGATGAACAGCTCCGCAAACTAGGGACAAAGATCGCGCATACTGTCGATCTGTTTGTTCAACGCATGGTGCCGAAAGCAAGCTTTGGAATGAACTATTATTACGTATCATACAAAATCAATATTCCAGAGGAAGTTTTTCAAAGCATCATAAACTCTAATCTGTGGCCAGCAGGACTGTTTGTCAAAGAATTTGATTGGGGTCAAAGAAAGGCGTTTTTTCGGCCAGCTCATACGCGACACCAAATCCAGTAGCTAATTCTATTGGTGGAAAAATAGTGCCACAAATTTGGAATGTAATCATGGCACCCCAACCTTGTCAGATCCTTAAAAAACTATTAAACAGACATTTTACTTTCAAAATGTAAATAAAATGTCTTCAAAGGCTGCTCAATTTCATAATTTTGTTTTAAAAACACTCTTTCCGGTTTATATCATCTGTGAAACATCATTCAACGATAAAATTTTGAGTTCGGAATTCTTCCCTAGTCAATATGTGGTTTATAGATGTGATCGCTCACCACAAACAAGCATAAACAAATCCGGTGGCGGAGTACTCATAGCTATCGATACATCACTACCCAATGAATTGGTAGATTTAACGAATCCATCGATCGAGCAATTATGCGTTAAAATTGTCATCAATAATAAGACAGTACGAATTTACTCGGCGTATATTCCACCTGATTCGCCTACATCATCGTATACCAAGGGCTGCGATACAATTATGGAAGTTACCAATACTGCCGATCAATCAGACATAATTTTGTCTGCTAAAAGTCTGCTAATAAAAGTTTGCAAATTATTACTCTAGTTTAAACAGTCAGTTTGAGGACGAAGATTTAAAAAAGCTTGGGAGTTGTTTCTAGAATAATTATATTGGCGATTTAAACGAGTGTCCTAGATATACTCCTAAATTTTGGACTATTGGGAATGCGGATTCAGGCACAAACTGTTTTCTACGAAACTGAAATAATGTTGAAGCGTGGCACTGTCACCTAAAGAATCTTGTGGGAAAACGTAATGCTGGGCTTAGTTATACAACCTTATAAAAAACCTATCAGATGAACTAGTTGTAGCCAAACATCGCATTGAAAAAGGAAAAAATGGTGAACAGCTACCAAAAAAAACACACAATCACAAAAAATAAAAGAATAAAAAATCATACAAAAACGAGAGAAACTTGGAAAAATTGAATATATAAAAAGAATTGCCCAAAACATGATTCTGAATTAAATTGTTCATTTTATTATTTTAAAAAATGTATTTTAAATTTTTTTATAAAATTTTTATTGTTTGGTTTTGCTTTAAATAAAATCAAACAAAAATTATTAATTTCTAACTGGGTTTAATATTTTTTAATTACACCCACTAAAATGAGATATACTTGCTATATTTTATAATGCAAGATTTTGTAATTGCAAGGTTTTGTAATTCCAAGGTTTTGTAATTGCAAGGTTTTGTAGTGCAAGATTTTGAAGTTGCAAGATTTATTAAAAAAAGCAAGATTTTGTTACTGAAAGATTTTGTAATGCAATATTTTGTACCGATCCTATTCCAAACAAAACAACGTTCCCATATAGCAAATATGGTAGAAGATGCGAGAGGAACATACGATTTTTAAAATTACTAACATTGAACCTTACAATTTTATACAAACAAACATCTAAATATTCCAAATACTTTTTGCTAACCTTAATCAAATGATCACCCAAATATGAGTTTTATTGATATTAACCCTAAATTTCTAACTGTATTAGAGAATGGAATTAAAGAATCGCCGAAAAAAATTCCAGAAAACGAGGATATAGATACCTATAGATTTTTTATAAGAAGCGAGTCGGTGAGATCATGACTAATTACAAATTCTTACCACATCATCATTAATAAGAGAAATATTAGAGTTAATGGAATTATTATCCAAACGACTACCTATAAAATTGCACATCATCAGCAAAAATATGAAAAGAAGAATGGCGAATCGAACATGCAATGTCATTACTGTACTTTGAGAATAGTAAGGGACCAAGATCCGAGGAGGAACACCAGAAGAGATAGGAAAGAATTCAGAAAAAGAATTGTCACAAACAACTGCAGATAGAGAAAAATTAAAGTTCGAAGTAGGCTGAAATTTGATGATTATTGAATCGAACGCTTTAGAAACATCCAACAAAGAAACACTTAATAAACCCATTTCACTTAACACTTGTTTTTCTATTTCGTAAAACAATAAATTTACAAAGTAATGCAAGTCATTTCTCTTTTACTCATACTACGACGAATATCATCACAAACATTCAGTAAAGCAGTGGTAGAACCGTGGAACCTTTTAAAACCCGATTGAAAAAGACCAAGCAAATTAAAGCTATCGTAATTAGATTGAATTTAGTTTTTTACTATCAATTCAAACGCCTTGGACAGACTGCTTAAAATACTAATACGGCGAAAATCGGAAAGCTCTTTAGGATTGCTAATTTTAGGAATAGGAATAATTTTACTCAACTTCTACTGAACGGGATATGAAGAGGTCTGTAATTGAAAATATGTAACAAGTACCTTGATATAATAGAGAAATTGCGCTTAACAAATTTTAGACTTACCATATCTAGACCAGTCGATTGCGAATTAGCTTCCTAAATTGCAGAATGCAAATCGGCAATAGATATATTTGCAACCGAAAAAGAATTTAGGGATTCTTCGAACACTAAATCAATATTGGAAATATCATGGTTGAAACTAGAGTTAATTGGGTATTGGTTAAAATCATTAGCTTTGAAATTTACTGAAGTACCTCCTTTGGAACTACTCTAGGATCAAGTTGCGTACGTTACCCCAAAATAACTTACGGGGAAGTGAGGGATCTAACTTATCCTTGACAAAATTTTGCGATACGAATTAAACCTACCACTCTATTTCGAGATTGCTAATAAGCTAGATAAGGCCAAGAATTAGGGCTAATTTTCCAAAGAAGATTTTTGGTAAAACGAACAGTAATGACATCCAAATCTCTTGCGTCATCCAAGCGGGGGGGGGGGGGGGGGGGGGTGTAGGTCTAAAATAAATAGTAGTTATTAAAATTACTAAATTATGCAATTATTAAACACATAATTAATAGAGGAATTCAATCAATTTTTGAAAAATCCCTAAAGCTTAAATTTTTAGAGTTAGGTCGAGAGTAATATTTATCAGAAAAAAAGCAGATCATGATGATAGCTAATATCAAGAGACAATTGAACGAAAAAACCAATGGAATTATCAGCAGAAGCGACACCATGATCAATGAGAGAATAATTTAAGATATTTAAATAGCTGCGAGAAATTAAGTCTCTTAAGAAATATCAAAATTGAAATCGGCCGAAATGAGAACCTTATCATACTGACAGAAAACATAACTAAAAATATATTCAATGTCTAAAATGGATTTTTTAAATCAAGCATACGTCCGCTTGTTCGTTTTAGGTGGATAATAAACCACGCCAAAAAGAAATTTCCGCATATTCACGAAGACATAAAAAGAAACTCAAAGTCAGACACGAGCCTTTGGGAGATTGAGAGAAGTACCGAAATAGCATTGCATTTTATATGCCTGTTAACATACCTCCAAACCTCACCAAAATTAACTGGTGGACTAACCATATCTTGAACAAATAAACAAGAGCCTGAACCAATTACAGACAGCCACTACTACCCCATTAAAAATATGACGAAGTTCGTCAATATTTAAAATCAGACCTTGGGCGTTTAAACTAACCACATTAAACAAGTTGGATCTAGTCCGAAGTATGGATTTAGGGCCATCATCAGGAGTATCCAGTTAAGCCATCATCAGGAGTATCTACTGATTTGTAAAAGTAAAAATTTAGTTACATATAGTAGAAAATAGGTAATAAAGAAAAAGGAAGGAGAGACAAAAATTGACAACAAAAATTAATCTATTAATCGTCGAAATTTTTTCAATGCAAAATTTTTGGTAATAAATAATTAGTTTTTTCTTTCAAAGGCAAGGTTAACGTCAAATGTCAAAATTTGAAACTAAATAAATAAAGCCAAATAATACCAGCAATATATAAACGGTACTAGAGGAACGATACTTTGCTAAAGAATTCTTCAAACTATAACCAAGCCGAAAAAAATAAGAATTTATATATTTATTACAATCTCTGTTCATTGAATAATGAATACAATTAACCAGTTGAGTGATTTGCCCGAGCGTGACTCGGGGGCGTAGTTCGATTTTTTTTTTTGATTTGCCCGAGTCTTGCTCGTGCAAAGCTTGTTTTGTGACTTGAAAACAAAATTTAAATAAAACCTGACAATTTATGGACACACTTTCGCGAAAAAAGCCGTCACTTAGTAGTTAATATAGTGAAAAACTCTAGTATTTTATCAAAATATGTATAAATAAAAACAAGATTGTTTTAAAATGTTTTAATTCTTTAAAATTAAATAATTTTGAATACACATAAATTAGAAAAAACTTAAAATTTGATTAAACAACCTTTATTTTTAATCACAGCTTTTATTCTTGCCGGCATGCTACATATACAAGACGTATTGATCATATTGCGAATTAGATCACTATTTCTCCATATTTTTCAATACTTTTTTAGGGTGGACACTGTAGGATTTGGGGTTTTATATACGTTGGACTTAAGTAAAGCAGAGTATTGGCCTTGAGGTAGCGACTTCATGTAAAGAAATTAGACGTCTGTTAACACCTTTTTATATTGTTCTTTTCTCATGGTTTCCTCTACGGAATATATTGGACCAGGTCCATCTCCACTAATGCAGCTCCATATCATTACTGATGGTGGATGTTTTATGCTCTTGACTACGGAGTTCTCCCTTAACCTCTCCCGTGGCTTCCTTTTGACCAACTGGGTTGGTTCTGTAACGACCTCTAGCTTACATTCGTCACTAAATATAAACTATAAATTTTAAAAAAACTATTTAATTTCGGATTTTTTTTATTTTAATTTTTGAAAATATATAATGAGTGCTTAAAAATCCGATTTACCGTCTATTGTTTAGTGCTTAGAAAGGGTAGCTCAAATAAGACGTTTTTCGTCGTAATGTCATCGCTGATAGCTTTGTCCCTTCTTCACTAAGGTACTTTTGTAGCTCGCTCGTCGTTGTTCTGGGCTTTTCTAAGGCCGATTAAATAATTTTTCGGTCTATTCTGGTCGTTGTCTTCCTGATTCCCTTACTTTTTCTTGGTTCCAAAAAATGTACCCCCCCCCCCCCCTCCTTCCCAGATTGAAGAATTTTTTCAAGATTACTTACTGATGAGCAAGAAATTTTCTATTTTTTGCAATCTCGCAGTATGAATGGTTTTTTGTGTTTAATAATACTCCGATAGCATGTTTTTTTCACTGCTTAGGTCCTTTTTCCACCAATTTTTGAAAATAAATGTCTCAGTCTAGATTTTCCAAACAAACAAACACACTTTAACTTAAACACAAGTTTTTTAACTAAATGATAAAATTCACTAAATGACAACATTTCTAAAAACACCTTGTCAAACCGCACGTCAAACATAAAACGAAAGGATAAACGAAAAGTAAAGTATGAATGCTATTGATATGTTTAGTCCTTTTTCAGGTAATAATTTTATTGCGACCTTTTAAGAATGTCGTAAAATAATCTTAAAACAATAACAGAAATTATGAATTTCCAAAATACTAATAGTGTTCATAATTCAATGAAAAGAGGCTGTAAATATAATGGAAAAAAAAAAATTTATTTGCTAGTTGCCGAAAAAAACAAACACGCGCGTTAACAATATTAAAATACTTTTAATTGATATTCAAAATATAATCATAATATCTTAGCGAATTATTATATTTCGCTACGCACTTGTTAACTCCTTCATAACCTCGAATTATATTATATTTGATGCAAATCTCGTATTTTATTCAGTAAGCAATTTTGGGTAATTCTATGTAATAACCAGATATTCGGTTTGCATTGATGTGACGTAATAACTAAGATGCACCAGATGTGTAGTCTGAGAACATTTTTTAATTTAAAAAAATAAAATTTCCTTTAGTTTGAAACCAAACTCGCAAACGTCTTGATGGTATTCACAACATCTCTTGACCTTTTAGTGGTTAGAATATTGCAAACCAATACATGTTACAAACTTAACAACTTCCAAACTCATTGCTAACTCATCATTCATCACTCTGTACGTGTAAACAGAATAAATGCATCAACAAATGCACATATATAGTGGGTCACAGCCAAAATGATGCAATCCATTTTTATTTTGTTTTAAAGTAAATATTCAAAAAACACTTATAAATATCTATTTTGAAGTGTCTGATAATATGCTGAACAGTAGAAGACATTGTTTTCACCATTTCTGCAAACTTTCTGTTAGTTTTACCACCTTTAAAGTGTTTAATAACAAGTTTACGGGTTTCAATACTTGTGAGGTGACCAATTTTTTTCAAATAATTATAAAATTTCACTTATCTGCCTAACAAAAGGTTGCTTAAAACTGATACTCAAAATTGTTTTCATTGAAAATTTTGTTTTGTGTAGGAAAAGTACCACTATTTTCAAAACAAAGTGAGTACATCATTTTAGCTGTGACATGTTTTACGTGGAAATTTTGTTTTCTGTAACTATTTTGTTATAAATTTAAATTTTTTATTTGTTTTGTTTTATGAAATTATTAATTAATACTGAAGCTTATAATAAATCTAAATTAAAAATAAATATTTAAATATAGTAGTTTTTTTGATATTTACTGTAAAATAAATAAAAATTGCTTGCATAATTTTGGCTGTGACCCACTGTAAATTTTTTTTTTTTAACAATTTTCTTTATTTATTGAATCTTTCAAACATGAAAATAACAATAAGTTTTCAAATCTTAAAAACTAAGGTAATTATGTAAATTAATTAAATAAAAATCTATAATTAAATAATTAACGTTTTTAATAATAATAGATATTAAATAATAATTTAAATTAAAATAAATATTAAATTAAATAATTTAAATATAATAAGTGATATTTAACGAAAACGTTATAACATCGATGGTATTCTGAAATCAAGAATATAAACTTGAGAATTAAGTATTCCAGAATACCTTCAAAGTGAATAATTATCACAACAAGAGGAATAATAAAGTTGAGAATTAAGTGTATGATTCAAGAATACTCGCAAAGCAAACCATTCTCAAGGCAAGAAAAGAAAATATAAATTTAAAATTAAGTTCAAATACAGTCAAACCTGTTTTTGTGCGCTTTTTTATTGTGCGATTTTTTTGTGCGCTCTGTTTTTGGTGATTTTTTTTGTGCGCTCTTTTTTGTGTGATTTTTTTTATGCGGTATGAAAAAAAATATTCAGGACAATCTACTCAAGTTCGTTCAAAATTTCAATCCAATTAGAACTTAATTGAGTGTAGCCACACAATCTAACTAGTTAAGTTGGCCATTTTGTTTTCTCGATTTTTGGTATTTCATCACATTGCGTAATGAAAGCATGTATTGCGTCATGTTGCGAAATGTTTTTAGTTTTTTTTTCTACGTGAAACTTTTTTATGCGGTCCCTATTCACCGCATAAAAAAACTTTTTAAATGTGTTGCGAAAACTATTTTTTATACCTACTCGTAAAGTTTCGTAAGATTTTGTTTGTGCGAATTTTTTATGCGGTCTCTATTACCGCACAAAAACACCTGTATTTCAAAAACGGGAAACCAAAATAAAAATTGAAAAAATCTAGGTTGTTCACTAAGTTTTGTCGTTCGATAAGAGATAGTACTATTAGGTTATTCGTTTTATTTTTTTTGTTTAAATGGTACTACTTTTTATGAACACGTGTGAAGTTCCATGTAATTCTATCAACTCATTCATATATTAACAGCTGTTCAAAGTTGACGTGTCACAGTATTTTTTTCAATGGAAAAAATTGAACACCGTGCAATGATCAAATTCTACTGTTGAAGTTGTAGCATCAAAACAAACTCATGAACAATTGTTAAAAGTGCCAAAAGTGATTGCGATAGAAATGTTAAAAGTGATTGTTATCTTCAATTAGAGCAGCAGAATTTTTTCACTACACGATATTCAATTTTTTTTTCATTGAAAAAAAAAAATAGTGTGACACGTCAACTTTGAACAGCTGTTAATATACGAATGAGTTGACAGAACTACATGAAACTTCACGCGTGTTCATAAAAAGTAGTACCATTTAAACAAAAAAATTAAAATGACTAACCTAATAGCACTATCTCTTATCGAACGACAAAACTTATTGATCAACTTAGTATATTTTAATTTTTATTTTTGAAAAGTTTCCCGTTTTTGAAATATTTGAACTAAATTCTTAAATTTATATTTTCTTTTCTTGTCTTGAGAATTGTTTGCTTTGAGAGAATTCTTGAATCATACACTTAATTCGCAACTTTATAGTATACCTATATTATTCCTCTTGATGTGAGAATAACACATTTTGAAGGTACTCTGTAATGGAACACTTAATTCTCAATTTTATGTTCTTGATGTGAGAATACCATCGAGGTTATAACGTTTTCGTTAAATATTACTGTTAATATACGAATGAGTTGACAGGTCTTCATGAAACTGCACACTTGTCATAAAAAAGTAGTACCATTTCTAGAAAAATAAAACGACGAGCCTAATAGCGCTATCTCTTATCGAGCGATCAAACTTACTGAACAACCTAGTATAAATTGAATCATCATCGGATGTGTGAAATTCATAAATTTTTTGAAATTACGGTTTTGGCATAACTTTCTTAAATCAAATATAATAATAAAATATAATAATAGATAGCGTTTCAGTGCCTCGAAGAAGTGCTAATGCGTTCTAATACGGTTCTAATCATGGTAATCTCATCCTAAAAGTTGGCAAACTAACAGTAATTTTCGTTTTTCCAGCCAAATTCATTATTGTTGATTTGGTGAATCGACAACATTATTCATAATTTTTTTAGAAATTTATTATCTTGCTGGCCGTTTTCCAAGTTTATATCAAGGTGTGGGATAGTGGAAAAGTATCGTCCTCCTTCATATTCAGAAATTTCGTCGACACCAATCATGAAACTGGGCAGCAAATACATCTTGATTTGAGCTTTTTGCGAATTTTCAAAATTGTTCTAAATTTTATTGTTCTTAAGGTCGTTATCCAGCTCGCGCTAAGATAAATTTTAAATACAAATTGGACGTAAAGTTTAGCTAGCAAAATAACAAAAAATAATTTTGTTCACGATTTCGAAGACGCGGTACGCGGTTGACGTGAAAATTTTGTAGTTATCTCATTCACATACAGACTGCGCAAGTGGAAACTCTACAAACGTTTTCGCAGCAATTTATCTGCCTAGAACAATAAAATTTAATAAAATTTTGACAGCAAAACGTGAAAATTTATATATTTTTTAAATGGATGAACAAAATAATTTTCTAGACTATGAAAATAGTTTAAAACTACAATTTTGTTTGTTGTAGGACAAATAACACAAACGTCAATATTTATCTTTACATAAACTTTTTAGCTTACTAATTTTTCTGTAATTTAGTGGAGACTTGTGGAGACCACGTTAAAATGTATCTTAGCACGAGCTGGATACTTAGATTAAGCAGATAAATTGTTTCGAAAACGTTTGGAGAGTTTTCACTAGCGCAATCTATATGTGAATGAGATAACTACAAACTTTTGACGTCAGCTGCGTTTTACAGGTGAAAAATATACACTTGTTTTATTTTGATATAATCTTCCCACATATTATATAAATGGTTTTAAAACAAAAACACCAATGTCGTGATCAGCAAACAATTTAGTTTAAAGACATTTGATAAAACTCAAATTTACAAAATCAATTTTGGTATGATGATCAACATAATTTTTAGCTTGACAAGTTATGAGTGGAAATTCTTATTTCACTTGAATTTTCGAGTTCGTTGTGTCGGTCCGTCGGACCGAAATTCGAAGCCCTAGTACTTTTTCGTATGAGATTTTGCTATAGCTGACGTAAATCAATCTAATTCGTACACCTGTGAAATGTTAGTGTGAACGTTATACTATTTTGCCACAACTGAAATTTTTAATAAAAGTCAATATTCAAGTTCTGTGAAACCGTAATTTATTCATTTATTTTTTTCTCCTTTATACTTACCTAAAGTGTTATTATCATGTACATCGGACTTAAATGTACCCTAAATGTTGTCACAATTTCCAAGATAAAACCAAACAAGAGTTTGCAATTTAATCATATAAGCACACAATAACCAATTATGAATTATTATCTTGGTGTACATCAGTTAACCTTTTTTTTTCATTTAATGTTTTAATTCCTAACCTTCTATCGTTCACATTCTTCACAAAACCCCAAAAATATAATAATAACGAATTTCTTACATTACACGTTACCAACCATCATCCAGGGTACAAAGACTAAAGTGTAGACATATAATTTAATTGTTTTACTACCAAAAAAAAACATTTTCGTTTTACGAATGAACATAACCAAACACAAAATGACAGTAACTGAAAATATTTATCCTTTTTTATGCCGTGGTAGTCAGACGAGAAACCATTTCATTGAACATCTTAAAAATGTGTTTCAGCTACTCGCACTCGGTATAATGTTTAGAAGTAAAAATAATTAGAAATAATTTTATATTGAATTTAGTTAATTTGGAAATATTTATTATCTCCTGTAATTTTTTTGTACCGTTTCCGTTCCTCTTTGTATAATTTTCATTTTGTCGTTATTGCTGTTATCTGTACACATTTGGTTTTTTTTTTGTTAGTCTTTTTCCGGAAAAACCTAATTAAGAAAAATGTGCAGACAAAGTTAACAAAACTCACACACACACACACACACACACACACACACACACACACAAATAATTAAATGAAAATTGCCAACACGGATAAGACGATTATATCAAATAACAATGAATTATAATTGTAGTTAATGTGTTTGCCGATGATAAAAAGACAAATGATTTTTGTGCTTGCCACGTCAGTTTATTTAGTTTATCTTCTGCAGACAATTTATTTGTCTTGGATAATGTGCGTCCACGTCTCGTTCTTCGTAATTATTAGTTTACCTCTAATTATATAATTAAAATGGGTATTATTCTGAGGTGGCACTTGAGCATGTAATTTAAACCATCACATAGATTGTAATGTATGTACAGGTAAACGACACATACGTATAAGGAAGCTTAATAAAAAATATATAATTAGACACGTGTTGTGTATCAATATATAAACCACTAATTAAAACCACTTGCTACATACTTCGACAAAATTCCATAATTAATTATGAAAATATAACATGAGTATATGTTATTAATATTATTGTATAGTTGTAATTAATTATGGCAAACACATTATTATATTAGACAATTACAAAAGAATAAAATAAAGTAAATTAAATAAACAAAATATTTTGCTAAAACAATATTTGTTCTTAAAAATATTTTTTGCCTATATACTCAAGTCTTGATGTTATATAAAATTAACGATCCTTCTTACGATGGAGTACAACAGCAAAAATGCTATAAATTTTTAATTTATTTGGCGCAGTGCGATGGGTACAGTAGATACGAGCATTAAATATGATTAATAGAATTTAAATTATTTTTTGTTATTTATTTTCCATAAAAAATTTCGTTATAATTTATTGCTCTATAATTTTATTTGTTTAAATAATTTATGTATGCATAATTTTCTCTTCATTGCTGCTGGACAAATTTTGGATGTGGTGTGATATACATATATCACATGCTCTGATTGGTTTGGAATAATAAACGTAAATTCTACATCTTGAAGCGGATGTCATGTGACCAACTCATAAGAAGAAGTTATAGCATCTTGACTGAGCTTATACTATTTCATCATTAGCTTTTCTTCTAGTCAAGAATTAATTGCTATAATCTTTGCCCCAACATCTTGTAATTTCGGTTTATTAATTTTATCATTCTTTTTCAATTGGGATTGATACGAGTAAGGTCAGCATCATATATTATATAAACCTAATCATCATAAACTAATAAAATTTGTATTATAAAATATTATTTTAATTTACTTTTGCGTTGAAATATTAAATTACGTTTTATGTATCTTTTTTATATTAGAGTAATTAATTTATTGTACATTGATTATGCGATATAAATCGAGGGTTTAGTGAAATAAATCTCTAAAAATGTTGTGTTTTACTGGTGTAAAGAAACTTGGTTCTACATTTCTCATTCGGGTTAGAATTTACTTGCAGACAAATTCCACCAAGTTTCATATATTTGCCACTATCCACTCGGCATCCCTTGTGGCACTAATTACCACAGCTCATTCATATAGAAGGGAAACGTCGTGGTTGTTGGGTTGCGTAGATACCGACCTTGATGATCACGATAAAAAGATAATTAGGAACGGAATTATTTAAGGAGCAGGATTCTGAAGTACTGGATTGGGCATTTCCATGACTAAATCAACCGTGGTTGCAAAATTAAAAGGTTTAAGGCAACCTAATATTAACCTTTCAAATTGATCTCATGTTAGCGTTACCTCTTCTTAAATTGATTTCATGTTAGCGTTACCTATGGAAATGGTGAAGCAAGACTATACCTCTAGAAACCCCGTCTCTAAGTTAGCAGCTGGTAGGGCCTTCACCAAATGGGAGTGAGATGTTAGTATGCCGGTTATTTATTAATATTTGTACTTAACAATTAAAATATATAAACAGCCATTTTTCCGTGAAATCTCGAAAATTAATAGAACGAAAACATCAAAACATTTTTAAATTTACTATTAAACTGACCAACATTAGTTTTTTTATTTAAGGCCCCGATTCATGATAACACGTGGCAATTTTCAAAGCTAAGACACAAAAAACTGGTTTATTTTTATCTAATAGATGGAGTGTACAGTATACTGCTGAAGTTAGCAGACTCACTCCAGCCGAAACATGTCGATAATACAGAATCGGCGTTAACAACTAAAATGTACTAGCCGGAGAATGTCGATAATGCAGGTTCGGTAGTAATAACAAAAATACCCACCGAAAAGGTCGGTAGTGCAGACTCATATACAACTTGTACTATTCGCCTGTAAAATTTGGTAAGGTAGATTCGTAATTTTAAAACTATTTTAATAAGGAGAAAACTCAATATGTACCAAGCAACGCTTCAAAAATTTCAGGACAATTTCCATGTGAATAGTCCGAAAATTTCGATAAATAAATCTTACACACAAAATTTGAAAATTTCTAAAACTTGACCATTTAAAGTGTCTTGGCTGGAAAAAGAGTCAAATGAAAGGTCTTATTGATGCTCACACCCGGAAAAAATTTCAGGTCGTTTTCTGTGTTGGAAAATCGGGAAAACTTGATTGAATATATCGCACACACAAAATTTGAAAACTTCTAAAAATTTACCGTTTAAAGTGTCATGGCTGGAAATAGATTCAAATGAAAGGTCTTAATGATATATTGTTAAAGTAAGCCGACATTTTCCAGCCGACTGATAATGCAGATAGTGTCTTGAATACAGCAAAAATCAGTCATGAACTTAAGAATTTACGAATTTAGGATCGGGTTGTATCATTCGGGTGAAGGGAAAATTATTTCAGTTTATAGGAATTTAAAAATAGATAGGAGCGAGAGAATAAAGAGAGTTTAACAAATAGTCAAGACACTATCTGCATTATCTTTCGGCTGGAAATATCGGCTAGCTTTAATAGGGTCTTAATGATGCTCACACCTGGAAAAATATTAAAGCAAATTTTCATGTGGGGAGAACGGGACAATTCGATTGAATACATCGCACACACATAATTTGGAAATATCTGCGATATATTCAATCGAGTTTTCCTGGACTTCCAACATAGAAAATGACCTTTCAAATGATAATTATTAGATGACGTGCCCTTTAAAAAATTCTACAAACATTTAACTATAAATGCTTTTCACTTAGAGAAATTAGGTTTTATATATTAATTTTTATTGTTTCGAATGAAAAATTTTTATTTTAAATTTTTTAGTTGGTTTTTAGGAAGAACAAAAATAGAGTGAGTCCATTAGTACTCTCAAGGAGATGTGTAAACATGGCGCGTGTACAATTTACTTTGAAGGAAGAAGGAATGCAATTTTACTAACCACAGTTTTTCGTTTTTTTATTATCGTTAAATTGGTCTAATACTCTTTCGGTATAATCGACGCAATTGGATTATGGTAGCTAAAATAACTTTTCTAATTTACATTGAAAAACTTCACAATGGTCGTCCCTTATCTCGTAGTAGATATATTTTGATCTGAGTTCATGTGCAAATCGAATTTGTCTCGCAGGAAGTTTATAAGTGGTTCAGCTTGAGGAACAGCAAAATTAATATTTAAATCCCCACTAATAATAATCGGCAAAATATGATAGTCTCCTTGGAGAATTTTTGAAATTCTTTTTAGAATATAGAACAAGGAAGAAATGTATGAACTTAATTATGTCTTCAACAGATTTATTCGACGAGGTGAATATAACTACAGAAAGCATCTTATTCCCATTGAGAAGCTGAAGTTCAGCAGTGTATATATCATCAATGGGTTGTGTTGTTACGCTCATACCAGTTGTTTGTCCTGTAGCATTCAACATGTTATGGAGGGTATTGGACTTGAAATAAAAAAAATAATTTATACAAAAGGCAAGATAAAAATGAAAATTCTAGTAAACTAATAAAAAAAAATAATGTGAAAACCAAAACAAAATACCGTCCATCACATGCTGGGCTATAGAATTTGGCCTACTCAGGGACTCAAGCGGTTGTTGCGCGGCTAAGCGTCAGGGAGTGGGGTGGGGTTTCTGAGTTTGAGTAAGCCATGTTCAACCGCTATTAGGGTAGGACGTTAGGAAATGCTAATTACCTATGTATTACCTTGAACACTCACCTAGTTCATCCTCAATTCAAAAAAATATTGTTTATCTCATTTTAGTAAAATGATAACACACCAAATTTTCATATAACAGAATAAACAAATGATTTATTAAGAAAAATTGAAATAAAAAGAAAGAAAAATTTATCAAAAAAAGAAGACAAAAATTATCATGTAAATTAATTTGAAATGAAATTTTTTATTTTTTATTTTTAATCTAATCTAGCTAAACCTAAACTAAAACTTAACTACCCACCACCGTTTACCTAATAAAAATCAATACCAAAAAAAAATAATCTTAACTACAAAACTACTTTAAATGTAATCGACGGGAACCAAAAAAATTGAAATTTAAAAGCTTGTAAATTCTTACGGTTTGTTGAATGTTGCATACACGTTGAATGCTAAATGAATCCACAGTTGATCTGCAGTACAAATGTTGATTGAAGATTAACGTTATACGCCAACACTCATTGATCTTACAAACACTTAATTTGCACCGTACACTTTTATAGATATTATTAGTTCAAATTTATGCAATAAACACAAAAAAAAAAAAATTTTTTCATTCATGAAATGTTTGCTCGGGCACTTATCACTTAGTATTCACGTATTAATTTTTTTGTTAACATATTAATTTAAACGTATTATTAATATTAACGTATTAATTAGTTTCATTAATTTTATATTATTATAAAATAATTTAAATTTTAATACCGTCTTTTCTCACTCATACGAAACTGTTAAATCCGCACAAATGGCGTATAAATTTACTTTCCACTCAATACAAAGCTGTTGTTTTGCACAAATGGCGTATACATTTTTAAGTGACTTATTTTATCCACTCAATACAAAACTGTTTTTTTTTCTTTTGCACAAATGGCATATAAATTTTTAAGTTATTTATTTATTTATCCACTCAGTACAAAACTGAATTTTTGCTTATCTTTAATAAAGTGGATTTTTTTTTTTATAAAAAAAAGCAATGTCTCACTGAACTATTTCACCATTAACTTATCATTTATTTATTTAATTTTCACTCAAATTTTTACAAATTTTAATAATTTTTTTTTCTTAACTTAAATATAGGTAACTTAAATCATTGTATAATCATTCTTAAATATAAGTATAAATTTTTTTTTTAATAAAAACTTCTTTCTCAAATATTTTTATGTGATCACAACCCGAGATTTAATTATAAACTGCCTTAATAAATCCAAAAATTTTCAATCTTTTTTTCAAAAAAAACGTCCAACAACAACAATATTCGCGCAAAAACAGTCATCTCAATTTTGCTAAGTCATTTTTAGTTTTACTTAACACTGTTCGATTCGACCCGTTATCTGCCTTATCGACAACTCGATATTATTTCCTCGATCGCTTTAATTTTGAATTTTTATTGTTTGCTAATCAACATTTAGGGGTTTGAATGACACAAAAATTAAATTTAAATTCAACTCTAAAAACTCGAACAACTTGGAACGATACCATACGGAATCGTTGCAGTCCAACGATTTCCTTATGTGAGGTGACTGTATAAGTTCAACTTGTATTTTTATATATAGCTACTCCGGCAGCCTACTGACCATCTCTCTTGAACTGAACGCAGCATTCAAAATTAGTAATATTAACATGCTCGTCATTGCGCAGCCAGGTCTCGGAAAGCCAATGAATTGAGCATCCCTGCGTGACTGTGGCCTGAGACTCTGGCAGTTCAATGGTAAAACGACACGCTATTAATAACCCTATTTAGTAGAAGACATGATCATTGAAAACCGCCTATGTGATGAACAGCTCCTAGAGACTCGTTATTCGTGATAAAGCAACATACACAATTTGTTGACTGTGTTTTTAATCGTAAGAGTATGTAATTTCGTAATCGTAATTGGTATTTCGTATCGTAATTTTTTATTTTTTTTTTGATTTTTCTGATCGACGAAAATGTCGATGATTTCTATTTCATTTTTTGAATTAGTTTTTTTGTTTTCCCTATACAAGCATGCCATGTTTAGTACAAAATTGTTTTTATTGAGTTTGTTGCTTTTTTTCAGACGAAGTAGGTACGTCATTTCCGTTCGTTTCATTTACAAGTTTACTCTAATACAAAAATTTTTGGTAGGCGCGAGTAAAGATGTTTACACATTAATAAAAATTTGCAATATAAATAATTACATTTCTACATAAAATTTGTGTCTGCATTATCGACATTTTCCCGGATGGGATGTTATCGACAAAAATTGGATGTTATTTGATTAGTTAGAATCTGCATTATCGAGATTTTTCGGCTGGAGTCTTTAATAGGGTGTGTACTGTGTACAGTATCATTTTGAACTGTTCATCAAAGTTGTATTATTCATTCGTAACTTTTTCATTTTTTATCTTTTGGAGACGGTGCATCGGAAGTAAACGTAAAACGTCCGAATGGAAATTGTTTTTTTAAAAAATATTAAATGCCTAATGGTTTTGTTACAACAACAAACATATTTACATTTTGATTTTTGTTAATTTTCTGTTCTTTGATATTATGAAGCGTTCTGGTATTTGTTGTTGGTTTTTACTGCAATCATAATGAAATATGAATTTTTAATATAGAAATCTCGTAGTACAAGTAGCAAAGTAGATGGTCTCCACCTCAAGACGTGACCACATTGAGCTAGATTTAAATAATTAATTTCGAGTGAAAATTCCCATAATTTTAGTCACCCAAATATCTAAAGACAGATCTAAAGAGAGTGATCTTATCCCCTAGGGGGATAATACAACTGTATTACTCATTTTCCGCGAATGATTTGGTTATTTGTACGTAATTACTGGGCGCATTACAATTTTTAAACCAAACATTTCTCTTGCTTCTGGTTTTACACTTTTGATGTAGACTGGATGTCTGGTAGCTTTCACAAATTATTAAGTACGAAAGTAGCACATTTTAAAAACATTTCAAATTGATATTAAGAGTCTGTAGGTGGTAAGGCACTGTGGTGGTTGAGGTGTGTCGCGGTAGATATGCGTAATTTACTGATACCTAGTGTATCTTATATACACATGCATATCACGGTATCACGGTAAGTGGCACTTATAAAGTTGGATTATAACACTATGCACTTTCACCATATGAGTCACGTTATTGCCTTACTGCACCGTATCATTTATCTGACTCCAATTTGATTAATGAAATACAATAAACGCACAACAAATTTATTTTTATATTTATTTTTAATTTACTATATCTAAATTGATTGTTTAATAAACTAATTTTATATATACATTTTTATACAATTAGTTTATGATTTATACTTTATACTTTTAATAAATAAATACTTTTATTAGATACAATTACAAAGTGTATTCTGAGATGTGCCCAGAAAGACAGCCAATATTTTTCTGAATTAATTTTCATTCCAAAATTCTAAAAATCGATTTTTAATACAATTATAAAATCGGTTAACGTATCATCATCTTCATACATATATATACCAAAATTTAATAGAAGAGCAATACAATACTAACTCATTACTACGATAGAAAACGAAACAAGTATTTTACCGATGATTGCATTACAAATTGCACAAATCATCTTTTCTCTCAATACGCAAATAATTAGATATGTACTCATAGACTATCGTTCGATTAAAATCATTTGCTATTTGCTAGTCATCATTACCATAATTTAGGGTGCAGCTGGGGATGCTTGGTATCATACTATTTTACGCGACGTTTATAGTGTAATGAACGTGATCACTATAATACTCACCCCGCAGATAAAGTCTTATCGATTTAAAAATCTTCGTATGGTTGACGTAAAGAAGGAAAATTTGACAATTCATAACTAATTTTTGAACTTTACCTGTCGCTGGCTAGATGAAGAAATAGGCGGAGGCATTATTTTAATTTCGTCTGTCGTGTATGCCGGCTTAAGTCTATCGATTGAGATTGATACGTTCTTTCCATTGTAATCCACAACGAAATGTTTTCGAAATCTACGCTGGACCGTAAAAGGACCTTCGTAGGGTGGCGTTAATCCGGTTTTTACTTTATCTATTCTGACAAAAACCTTATCGCAGTCCTTTAAATTTTGTGGTATGTAGATATTGTCTTGAGTGTTATTTCGTGTGTTCATTGGGACGATGTTACGCATTGATTCTCTTAATTGTTCTATCAAAGATGTAGGATCGGTTGAAGATGTTGGATCAGATTGAATTACCAATTCTCCTGGTACTCTTAGCGGTTGCCCGTAAACAAGTTCTGCTGGAGTACAACTAAGATCATTTTTGATCGATGTTCTTATTCCCAGGAGAATGAATGGGAGTTCATCGCTCCAGTTTAAAGTGTTTGATCTGGCATACAAGGACGATTTTAATTGACGGTGTAAACGTTCCACCATCCCATTTGCCTGAGGGTGGTACGTTGTCGTTCTAATCCTCAGTGTACCTAATAACCCTAGAAAATCTCTGAAAAGATTGCTTTCAAATTGACTTCCCTGGTCAGTTGTGATTTCTGAAGGGACACCGAATCTTGAGACGTATGTGTTCACGAAAGCTTTTACTATCGTTGATGTTCTCATGTCCGTCAGTGGTATCGCTTCCGGCCATCGAGTAAACCGGTCGATTATTGTGAGAATGAACGTATTACCATTAGTTGGAGGTAACGGGCCGACGAGGTCAATGTGTATATGGTTGAACCTTCCAGGCGGAATGTCAAAACGTCCGTGCTCTGATCTAGTATGTCTATTGACTTTAGATTTCTGGCAAGGAATGCAAGTTTTGGACCAGTATCCTGTATCGACGTTCATACTTGGCCAAAAATACTTTGATGCTATCAATTTTCGTGTTGCTCGTATTCCTGGATGTGATAAGCCGTGTAATTTTTCAAAAACACTTTCACGCATTGCGCTAGGAATGTAAGGGCGCTTGATTGGAGTCGATGATTCACACCAAATTGACAAACCTGAAGCAAATTCCGGGATTTGTTCCAGTTTATATTTCGAGCTCATCGACTGTGATGATTTGTTTATTAAGGTTTTTAGTTCATCGTCTGCATTTTGTAATGAAACTAATTTGTTTAGATCAATAGCTGTGTGACAAATAGTTGTCAAACAAACTTGAGTTTCTTCGGTACGTGATAGTGTATCAGCTACGACGTTGGTTTCACCTTTAACATATCTTATATCAGTTGTAAATTGTGAAATGTAATCGAGCTGACGACTTTGACGTGGGCTTCTTTCCGATTTAGACGCAATCGCTGTAGTGAGCGGTTTGTGGTCTGTATTGATCGAAAATACCCTGCCTTCTACAAAACATCTGAAATGTTTAATGGCACAATAAATTGCCAGCAACTCTCGGTCAAAAGCGGAGTACTTCTGTTCGGTTGGAGAAAGCTTTTTAGAGAAGAAACTAAGAGGTTCCCAATTTTCACCATTACGTTGTTCTAATACAGCACCTAGAGCAATACCAGAAGCATCAGTGTTGATGCGTAGTGTTCCATGATCCATGGGATGTGCAAGGAGAGTAGCCTGAGCGAGGGCAACTTTGGTATTATTTAAAGACGCCTCACATTCAGGTGGCCATGAGAATGGGTTATTTTTAGTTACCTTGCCAAGCTTGCTTAGATGATTGTGTATTGGTGCGATTTGTTCGGCTAAGTGAGGGATGAAACGATGGTAATAATTGACCATGCCCACGAAACGCTGCACTTGCCGAATTGAAGTGGGTTGGGGAAAAGATTGTATAGCTGCAATTCGATCTGCAGATGGTTTGATACCATCTTTAGTGATTTGATGGCTGAGGAAATTAAGGGATGTTGTGCCAAATTCACACTTGGAAGGCTTGATTGTTAAACCAAATTCTGTTAATCTAGCGAATAAAGAATTGAGGTGTTCTTGATGTTCTGATATGTTTCTGCTACCTACCAAAATATCGTCGATGTAGACGTAAACGAAATCTAAACCTTTTGTAACCTCGTCCATAAGACGTTGAAAGGTCTGAGCGGCATTTCGAAGTCCGTAGGGCATCCTAGTGAACTCAAAGAGTCCAAACGGTACAGTAATGGCTGTTTTGTAAATATCTTGTGAGTCCACAAGATATTTAGAGATAGAGTCCACGGGTGGTAAGCTCGAACAAGATCTATTTTCGAGAAAACAGTGCAATTTTTAAGGTTAAGAGAAAAATTGTGAATGTGTGGTAAAGGATACCTATCCGGTACCGTGATAGCGTTCAATCGGCGGTAATCTCCGCAGGGGCGCCAGTCGTTGCTGTCACGCTTTGGCACTAAATGCAAAGGTGAAGCAGCGCTGGATGAACTCTGTCTACACAAGCCGAGTTGCAACATATGTTCAAACTCAGTTTTAGCAATTTTATGTTTTGCTGGATCCAATCTTCTCGGTCTCGAAAAAGGTAAATGACCTTCGGTAACAATTCGATGCACTACATTATGTTTAACTGGTAGGTCATATCTATGTTCTTGTGTTAGATTTGGGTAGTTGCGCAGAATTTCAGCGTAAGGTTCCTCAACCGCGAATAATCGCGATACTGATTCAGTTGGGGTTATAGTGTCCATCGTGTTAACTGTAAATGACGTATTTGTGTCTAAGAGTCGTTTATTTCGTAGATCGACAACCAAACCGAACTTTATCAAAAAATCTGCGCCTATTATTGGTCTCGTTACTGAAGCAACAATAAATGGATGTCTAAATGCTCGACGCAACCCAAGGTCTAACTCTAGTAATCGCGTACCGTATGTATTAATTATGGTTCCGTTAGCTGCATTTAAACAGTTTTCATCATCTCTGACTAAGTTATTAAAATATAATTTTGGAACTACCGAGATTTCTGCACCAGTGTCAATTAAAAAATGATATTTTGTTCTAGAACATCTAATAATTAAGCGACGATTGACATACGTTCCATTGTTAGTCGCATCTATAATGGGACGATCTAGTTTTCCTTCGGGGGTGTTGCTTGTGAAAAAGTTTGTTTTGTAAATGAGCAACCTTCACATTTTCTTGCTCTCTCTTTAAATTTTCTATGGTACCAACAAATCCAGTCACCACCACGTTGGTGTGACCTAGTGCGCGATCGAAATCGATTAGAAGCTCTACTATTCGATCGTTGCTTTGATCTTTTCCAGTTAACCATTTCACTATTAAATTTGGAAGTTAGTAGATCTATAGATTTTTGGAGGCTATTGAGAGTAATTTCTGAGTGATTTTTATTTGATTTAGATTGGGATGATTCTCCAGTAGCGATGGAATTGCAGTTGAGATTAGGACGATTGATTTCGAAAATTCTATCTGCAAATATAAGTAAATCATTGATTTCGTCTTGCTCTCTTATTGCAATTATCGATCTAATAGAGTCAGGTAGTCGACCTAACCATAAAGTTTTTAATAATTGAGCGTTAACAGCTGCTGAAGATCCTGCTTTTTCTTCGAGATGATGATAGAAATCGGATGGTGAAAAATCACCCATGTCAGTAGATTTAAGCAGGTTTTCAATTCTACTTTGTTCTGACAATGTACGTCTTCTGATAATCTCATCTCGAAGTGCTTCGTACTTATTTTGTAAGGGAGGCTTACGGATTATTCCTGATACAGTAGATATTACATCTATCGGTAGATGAGCAACAGCGTAGTTAAATTTGTTCTCATCACTCGTGATTCGACGTACTTTAAATAATGCCTCGAGTTGTTTGAACCAAAGTTCTGGTAAAGATTTCCAGAATTGCGGTACAGGTACTTCGGCAATATTCACTTTATGTTTTTCTTCCGTTTTTTCTTGCTTATTATCATTATTTTCATCTTCTGAATTTACCATACTTGATTCGACTAAATTCGTGAACTAGTTAATTAAACGTTTTTTTTTTTTTACAATTTGAAATAGAAATGAATCAACCTTAGTAAAAAAAAAAAAAAAAATATATATATATACCGAAAGGAGAAAAATATTACGAAGTAGCAAATGACGTTAATCGAGTATAATATGTACAATCAATTTTTTTATTATTTTAATTAAACATTGAGAGAAATATTAAATATTTGTGACAAATTGTAACACTCACCAATATATTAATGGTTTAGAGATACCGGATTTATTTTCAACAATATTCAATTTTCCATGAGTCTAGTCCTGTTTCCTCTTCTTTACAGTTTTTTTATAAAGTTACTAAAATAAAAATTAAGAGAAAAAAATAATATTAAAGAAATGTAATAAAATTTAAGGAGAATTGTTTAATATGAACGATTACAGTAACTTTTTTGTTTAAAACTGGATATTACTGGCTGGAAGGCTGACTGGTTGACCACGTTATTGAACGACCTTTCAAGATGTTTTTTTTTATATATATACCGTTAGTATGGCACCACTCAATATGTCCTTGTGAAATACAGCACACGTGTTTTTCCGTCAGTTTTGCTTTATAAATTCGTTTCGGCTGCTACTGCTGGCACGTAGTTTGTTTTTTATTCGCATTCGATTATTTGTTAGTGAAAATGGTTTATATCTATTTAAGATTTAACTGCATTCGAATGCGTCTCGATATACTTCGTAATTTGGCGTTTGATCAAAACCGGCGAACTAATTTTAACTGTATTATTCCCGGTGTGTTGTGCGTAGCGGTTGTTCGTAGTTGGGTTCACCAATGTAGGTAGTAAGGCACTGTGGTGGTTGAGGTGTGTCGCGGTAGATATGCGTAATTTACTGATACCTAGTGTATCTTATATACACATGCATATCACGGTATCACGGTAAGTGGCACTTATAAAGTTGGATTATAACACTATGCACTTTCACCATATGAGTCACGTTATTGCCTTACTGCACCGTATCATTTATCTGACTCCAATTTGATTAATGAAATACAATAAACGCACAACAAATTTATTTTTATATTTATTTTTAATTTACTATATCTAAATTGATTGTTTAATAAACTAATTTTATATATACATTTTTATACAATTAGTTTATGATTTATACTTTATACTTTTAATAAATAAATACTTTTATTAGATACAATTACAAAGTGTATTCTGAGATGTGCCCAGAAAGACAGCCAATATTTTTCTGAATTAATTTTCATTCCAAAATTCTAAAAATCGATTTTTAATACAATTATAAAATCGGTTAACGTATCATCATCTTCATACATATATATACCAAAATTTAATAGAAGAGCAATACAATACTAACTCATTACTACGATAGAAAACGAAACAAGTATTTTACCGATGATTGCATTACAAATTGCACAAATCATCTTTTCTCTCAATACGCAAATAATTAGATATGTACTCATAGACTATCGTTCGATTAAAATCATTTGCTATTTGCTAGTCATCATTACCATAATTTAGGGTGCAGCTGGGGATGCTTGGAATCATACTATTTTACGCGACGTTTATAGTGTAATGAACGTGATCACTATAAGTCTAAATGTTTTCCCAAAAATTTATATTGTTTGACTATTGGTCAAGGTATATAGTTAGAATACAAGGTATCATTTTCCCATGTTTTATTTTCTTTCGCTTTGCGCATATACGTCACGTGTATTATAAAATTTATATTTGGCTACTGATTTGAATCTTATTAATATAATATATATTATTATTAAAGCATAATTAAATAAAAAACATGTTTCAATTTCTAGTTTATAGTTTTATTTAATTTTCTAATTGCGCGTTTAAAATTCTAATTGTATAAAACATTGTACATCAATATTTTATATTCAGTATAGTTTTGCGTAGTTTTGCATCATAATTATACCACAACGGCTGTTTCCAATTTTCCAAAAAGGCCCCTTTCCATTACAACTTGCACATAATTATTCGGTCCAAGTAATATATCTGATTTTTGGCCATATTCATAGGATTTTTTAATCTTCATTTCGTTCGCCATCAATACGCAATGTTGGAGAAAGATCTACTTTTTCCATTAGATTGAATACACCATTTAGATAGCCATGATTTATATCAATGTTTGAGGCCCACCGTTTTAAGGTTGAGACAGCAAGAAACGGGTATTTCTTCTTTAATAATAAACGATATGCTTTTGGCTCGCTGGCGTAGATGACGATGGCTTGAGAAATATCGTCAACGCCTCAGCGAATTCTATTTCCCATATTTTGCATTTTTTTTTTTGTTGATTGGTAAATATTAACTTTAAATAACTATTTCCTTTCCTTACATTATGGCATTCTGTTATGAGCCTGTTTTTGTCCTCTAACAATGACAAGTAATTCTTTTGAATTTATGCTACAAAAATAATTAAAAAATTGTATTTGTGACTAAAAAATGTAATAGATATTATTTTGTAAACCCAATTTTATAGTTGAAGAATTTTCAGCACACAAATTTTCACTATCAACAACCTTTACAGAATCACATATATCAGCAGTAATATCAGGACCTTAATTTAATAAATGGTTTAGATATTACAGTATGTAACAATCAGTTTTGATTCTCTTTGTTTTTGTCGATATCGCGTCTCTTTTCAATTTTTTACTATTTTTTGGAAAATAACTCAACAATTCGTGCTGCAAATTTCTTACATAAAAGCCATTTGTAAAATGTTAAGAATAAATGAAAGATGTTTTAGTGTTGAATTTATCTGATCTACTGCATTTATGAATCCATAATTTAGAATAATAAACAACTCGTGGAAATCGAAAGAAACGAATATTTTCTTGTTTATCCGAATTATCGAGTGCTCTTAACCTGCACCGACCATACTAGCCCACCTCAATGAAACCTGTACTATAATTTGTCACACATTTATTACAATTTATTACAACAACTCCCGATTTTGTTACAGTTACCGTTTTCGAAGAACGAGTGGTCGGTTTAGCTTGTAATTAAACCTACACCGCCAAAAATGTAACTTTGACTAAGGGTAAATTTCACCCCAAACGGTTATTTATGACAAAAACATCGATTTTACCAATATAACTTATTAATATAACTTATTAATTACAACAGACCGCCACCAGATATTGAGTCAAATGTTACTAATTGGACCTTGTGGAGGGCAGATCAACCTTACCCAGGTGTGTAATAAATTACCTTTGTTTCAGGTTACACGAAATTGTCTCCAAACTGAACATTAAATTACATGTTTAACGCCTTTACGGTTTGGAGCCAATTCCGTGTAACCTGACACAAAGGTAATTTATTACACACCTGGATAAGGATGATGTGCCCTCCAGAAGGTCCAAGGAGAAACATTTGACTCAATATCTGGTGGCGGTCTGTTGTAATAATTTATTAATATTGGTAAAATCGATGTTTTTGTCATAAATAACCGTTAAGGTGAAATATACCTTAGTCAAGATATAGAGATTTAGTCAAGATATACCTTTACTCAAGATCTTGAACTATTTATTCAATGTAATTTATTTGTCCGTACTTGAAGTTTGTCCTAACTTGTCCTAAACCCAACAACAACGTTTCCAATTAATAATAAAATTTAACAGTGTAAAATATATTATTTCGGGAATTAAAAAACACTCTGTCCTAAGATACTTCTAAGTTGTTTTAAAAAAACTTCTAAAATACTTGTGAGATGTTTTCACTTTGTACTAGACCCAATCCAACTAGAAAACATGAGCTTTCCAGAAAAATTAGGGGAACCCTGGGTTTAGTATTTAAAAGTTGTATAGGTAAAAATCGAAGTAAAACCCTCTGTCGTAAGATACTTTTAAGAGGTTACAACTCTTGGGGTAGATGTTTTCACTTTGAACTAGACCCAATCCAACTAGAAAACATGAGCTTTCCAGAAAAATTAGGGGAACACTGGGTGTAATATTTAAAAGTTGTATAGGTAAATAACGAAGTAAAACCCTATGTCCTAAGATACTTCTAAAAGGTTACAACTCTTGGGGTAGATGTTTTCACTTTGTACTAGACCCAATCCAACTAGAAAACGTGAGCTTTCCGCAAAAATTAGGGGAACACTGGGTTTAGTATTCACAGTTGTATAGGTAAAAATTGAAGTAAAAACCGTCCATCCTGCGATTCTTCAAAGAGGTAGATGTTTTCACTTTGCACTAGACCCAATCCAACTAGAAAACATGAGTTTTCCGGAAAAATTAGGGGAACACTGGGTTTAGTATTTAAAAGTTGTATAGGTAAAAATTGAAGTAAAAACCGTCCATCCTGCGATTCTTCAAAGAGGTAGATGTTTTCACTTTGCACTAGACCCAATCCAACTAGAAAACATGAGTTTTCCGGAAAAATTAGGGGAACACTGGGTTTAGTATTTAAAAGTTGTATAGGTAAAAATCGAAGTAAGACCCTCTGTCGTAAGATACTTCTAAGAGGTTACAACTCTTGGGGTAGATGTTTTCACTTTGAACTAGACCCAATCCAACTAGAAAACATGAGCTTTCCAGAAAAATAAGGGGAACACTGGGTTTAGTATTTAATGTACGTGAAGTATTTCCTAAAACAAAAAAAAAAAAATTTAGGAATATTTTTAGGAAAAAATTCACATGTGTGTAAAGAAATGTGAAGTATTTCCTAGTACTAAATAAACATGAATGTGTTAGTGTAAATAATATATAAAATCCATATTAAATAGAAATTCAATTATGTAATATTCTATTTATTCATTATTACGTAGTTAAATATGGTTAATTTATGTTAGTTACTGTTTTTATACATTTGTTTTCTAATTTTAATAAATAGGTATTGAACATAATAACCACGCATCTTAAGTGTTGGTACTATTTATTCTTAAACATTTTGTTTTAAGTTACGCAAAATAACTTTATTTTCCGTATTTGATATTTCTTAATATTGTTTTTGTTTTAGATTTTGAAATTTCTTCTCCGATTTATTTTGGTACGTGATTTTACGTTGCGTGACAAAATGTAAATCGTTTGGGAAAGTAATTTGTTTGATATATGAAAGTATTTACGGAATTGTTCTACAACATCTATGTAGCACTATTCTGGTGATTCCCCGGGAATAAGGAACAGGGGAAAGAATTTATATGTAATTTCTGTTCAAATATTTTTTTTCCGGACTACTGAGGTAAAAAAAAAGTGTATAATTTTTTTAAAACAAAATTAAATTGGGAATAATATTCACTGCCGGTTCATACGACGGATAAAAATCTCGGATTTTTCTATCCCAGATTTTTGTTTAATTTTTTCAACTTTTTTGTATGAAAAGAGGCGTGTCTGTTGTATAATTTACGTGATGTAATTGATTTAAACGATGGGATTAAAAAATCCGAGATTTTTATCCTTCGTATGATCTCGCTGTGGAAAATTTAGATAAGGAAAAATTATTCCTAATTTATAAATATTTACATTAAATTTTTTCCTCAGTAGACAGAAATAACATAAAAATTCTTTCCCCTGTTCCTTATCATCGGAGAACTACCGGAACAGTGCAACATGGTAGTTACGATTAAAGATATTTGAACGCATAACCGGGTTTATTAAATAAATTCGGTTTTTCCGAGTTTTCCGATATTACTAAACGGCGGGACCACTAGCGGAAAGTAGATTTGAGTTGGTCTAGGCCTGTGTAATTGGAAAATCATACTCATTTTCCAAAAAGTAGGGCTTCTGGTAGTTAGGATTAAGGATATTTGAACACGTAACCGGGGTTATTAAATAAATTCGGTTTTTCCGAGTTTTCCGATATTACTAAACGGCGGAACCACTAGCGAAAAGTAGATTTGAGTTGGTCTAGGCCTGTGTAATTGGAAAATCATACTCATTTGCCAAAAAGTAGGGATTCTGGTAGTTAGGATTAAGGATATTTGAACACATAACCGGGGTTATTAAATAAATTCGGTTTTTCCGAGTTTTCCGATATTACTAAACGGCGGGACCACTAGCGGAAAGTAGATTTGAGTTGGTCTAGGCCTGTGTAATTGGAAAATCATACTCATTTCCCAAAAAGTAGGGCTTCTGGTAGTTAGGATTAAGGATATTTGAACACATAACCGGGGTTATTAAATAAATTCGGTTTTTCCGAGTTTTCCGATATTACTAAACGGCGGGACCACTAGCGGAAAAAGGATTTGAGTTGGTCTAGGCCTGTGTAATTGGAAAATCATACTCATTTGCCAAAAAGTAGGGATTCTGGTAGTTAGGATTAAGGATATTTGAACACATAACCGGGGTTATTAAATAAATTCGGTTTTTCCGAGTTTTCCGATATTACTAAACGGCGGGACCACTAGCGGAAAGTAGATTTGAGTTGGTCTAGGCCTGTGTAATTGGAAAATCTAACTCATTTTGCAAAAAGAGCCTTTTATAGATAGGATTAAGGACCGGTGTGAAGTTTTTTGACACTTTTAAGTTCTAGACACTTTTCTAATTTGGGCAAAATTTTTCGCGAGTGTCCAAAATTAATTTTTTTGAACATGATTAAGACAGATATTTGTACACAATTAAAAAATGTAAATAAAAAAAAGAAATTTGTTTATAAAAAAAAATTGAATTTTTGTATTTCATATACATATTAAACTTCTAAAAAATTACTTTAATCATCAGGATCTGTAGTATATGCAATTTTTGTATGAAAAGATGTCGTTGAAGGTTATTGAAAATTACACAAATCTCAGAGATTGGCTTTCTTAGTGGCTATATAGGTTTGAAAGGGGATACATTATGTAATTGAAAGCACCTAATGCCAGTTCGAAATAAGCCGTAGGGCTCTCGTACACACGTATATCATTTCATCTTCAAATTAATTTATTTTGTAGGCGGAATATATTAATTCATATTCTGACATCTGTGAATCGAAAAATTTTATAAGTAAAAGATATGAGTTTTAAGGTATATAGCGTTGTAATACCATAGACACATATCTGGTTTCTTACCTAGGATTAGGAAACTATGGTTTGCAAGATGAGAACTCAAGACACACTACAACTTCCTTTGTCTTCTCATTTGGTTTTAAATAGTAATGGAGTAGGCATTGACAAAAATGCCAAGATTGACATTTA
The DNA here is from genome assembly GCA_947310385.1 of Nephrotoma appendiculata. NCBI lineage: Eukaryota > Metazoa > Arthropoda > Insecta > Diptera > Tipulidae > Nephrotoma > Nephrotoma appendiculata. The sequence goes on from OX371224.1 coordinate 270,832,404, forward strand.
ATTGACTATTAAATTGTCAGAAATGACTTTTCTGTTGACAGAACAGAAAAAAATGTTCCCGCCAACTAAATATCACAATGATATACAGAAAATTCGGAGGAAACTAGATTTTTTTGCTAAGCTATTAGTGTTCGGAATTTCCATTTTTTATGTATTCGGCGTTGTGAGCACTAAAATGCCTCTGGATGAGAAAAAATATCTCATTCCGAAACTACGTTAAAACCGAGTTGCAAACCATGGTTAGGGGTGACACATTACAACGAAATCATGGTTAACTCGAAACCATAGTTATGAAAACAGTAATGTGTCTATAGCATTAGCTTTCGTAGTCATTGCAATTTTAATTACGGGTTTTTCTTTTTTTAATGGTCTTGGCCAAGATCACCCAAATATACTGTTTTTTAAGAATAAACGCATCAATTAATATATTAGATATAGAATATATTACATAGGTAAAATAAACGTTTAATTGATGCATTTATATATTTTGGAAAAATAGGCAGAGTACAACGAAACTCCTACTAAAATGTAACGAGTGTCAGAAATACTAATCATTATCAGAATTATTTTGTAATTAGAAAGTAGATAATAAAACATTAATTTTGCCATCTCCATTCTTGGCATGTGCATCCTAAAATTATACCGACCATTTCGTCTCAACCTAACAATGTAAAACCTTTAAACGTCTCATCGGAATTTTTTTTGAAGGCGTACCATTGTTTTTATTTTTTTTAATCAGAGAACAACCAAATAAAAGTAGAGTACAAAAAATATATTGCCCGACTGCAAACGAAAAATATCGATGAATGGAAATTTAACTTCGTTAGGTTAAGTGAAATTGAGAAAATTGTAGTTATTTTGGGATGCGGCATCAATAACAATTAATTATAAGTTTAAACCGCAGTAAATATTAATATTCGTTTTTGCTGCAATATTCGATACATTTTATTAGGTATTTCCATGCAATTCGTTCACTGTTGCTAAGTAACCTAAAACTAATACAACTATTACAAACTGCTTTTAACGCCGTATACCATAGTTGTTATATGTATAAAAATATACCTGCGCATACACGATATTCTGATGTAAAGGATCTGCTATACACCTTATTATATACTATGGGAGCCAATCTCTGAGATTTGTGTAATTTACCATAAGCTACAACGACATCCTTTCATACAAAAATTGCATATACTACAGATCCTTATAATAAAAGTAATTTTTTAGAAGTTGAATATGTGTATGAAATACAAAAATTCAATTTTTTTTTATAAACAAATTTCTTTTTTTTATTTACATTTTTTAGTGAACAAATATCTGTCTAAAATTGAAACTATGTCTAAAAAAATTAGTTTTGGACACTTGCGTAAATTTCTGTCCAAATTATAAAAGTGTCCAAATATCTAAAAGTGTCCAAAAACTTCACACCGGTGGATTAGGGATATTTAATAACATAACCGGGGTATTTGAACACAACCGATTTAACACGGTCTAGAAAAAATTGATTCCATTCGGCTTATGAACAAGGCTCATGTATTGCATGTTTAAAGTTTTACCAATACAGCGAGTCTGCGTATCCACGGATGCGTCCTGCTACTCTAAGCCAAATAACAAAAATTTCAGAGATTGGCTCGCATAGTGACTACATATATACTGTTGTTAACTGAACAATACCAAATATAACAATACTAAACTATTAAAATCCCAACGGTAATTTTTTGTAGGCGTACCATATTTTATAAATTTTTTGAAAGGAGAACAACTAAATACTTCGAGTACAAAAAATATAATGCATGAAAGTATAATTTTGGGAAGCGGTCGCGATACTGTACAATTGTTACTTGCTGTTGTAAGCAACGTTTGGAAATTCCAGTTTAAAACTAATAAAAAGGATAATCCATTCAAATTTTGAAAACAGAAAACACTAAAAAAGAACATAAGGAAGATGACGAAAAAATTCTTAATTTCTTTAGCCAATACATTATAAAACAGTTTTGCTTTCTTTCATTAAACGCCTACAATATTTCTAAAGTCGCCCTTTCTGATAATAGTCCTTATACCTGGGAATGTAAATAATTTTTTGTCATTAAATTGAATTACTGATATCGAACAAAAGCGTTCGCGTCCATTATATCCCTTTTTCAACAAAAAAAAAAAAAAAAAAAAAAAAAAAAATTGGCTCAAATTAAGTTCAAACCACACAAATGTGTGAGTAAAAACTATAAGTATGTAATGGCGTTTTTGATAAAAAATTTCTCTTGATTTAAAGTACAACCAACACAATTGTGTGTTACGTAATATCGGAAAACTCGGAAAAACCGAATTTATTTAATAACCCCGGTTACGTGTTCAAATATCCTTAATCCTAACTACCAGAATCCCTACTTTTTGGAAAATGAGTATGATTTTCCAATTACACAGGACTAGACCAACTCAAATCTACTTTCCGCTAGTGGTCCCGCCGTTTAGTAATATCGGAAAACTTTAAAAACCCAATTTTATATTACTTCGTTTATGTATGCACTCGTATTCATTCATTTTAATTCATTTTTGGAAATTGTGTTAATTTCATGATCTTCAATAGTCCTAGTCAAATTATTTAGCTATTTAGGATAATGCTGATATTTATTTTACCCGTTTATAAGAATATATTTTTTTATTCGATATTACGAATTTTACACATACATACAGATATTTTTTATTATTGTTGTTGGTTTTAGGAATAACTTTTTTTTTAGGAAAAACTTCACAACCGTAGTATTTAAAAGTTGTATAGGTAAAAATCGAAGTAAGACCCTCTGTCGTAAGATACTTCTAAGAGGTTACAACTCTTGGGGTAGATGTTTTCACTTTGTACTAGACCCAATCCAACTAGAAAATATGAGCTTTCCGGAAAAATTAGGGGAACACAGAAGTCAGAAGTAGTTAGAAAATTTGTTATAGTTCTGTAAAATATACTGAAGCAATCATATAATGTTATTATATTATATTCTGGATATAAAATTTGATAGTCTTGTGAACGGCAAAATTACCGGCAATAAAGAATTACAAACCCAAATTTTTTTGATTTTTTGATAGTTTTTTTGTTCGGGCATCCCCACCCTCAAATTCAATATGTTTTTGGTATTTGCACACTCGACTGTGAATTTGGAATCTGGGGTAGATTATGTTAACATTTGATTGAGTTGAAAGTTGTACATCGTACCCATTCTGCTTACATAATTAGCCCCCTAGTATATATACATCTTGAATCTATAGAAAAAAATGTGAGCTTGAATTGTAATGTTAAACAACAAACGGGCAGACCTGCTAGTATAAAATTATGTTTCCCGATTTACGAGATGTAGATTCAAGGTAAACAAAATAAAATCCATCGTACGTGAAAATTTTGAAAATAGATTTATTGCTTATGATTATTCTAAATCACTAAGCCAACAACAACAACACATAGTTTTTCAATCTCATTCATTTTGTGTTTATCACCAATATATAGTTCCAGGACATTTATATACTACTCCAAATTTACAAAGATATACAGAATTTCTACGTTCATATGTATTAACCGTTTGAGTCCCAGGGGGTATTGAAAAAACACTGTCGAAAAATCCCAAACAGCGCAACCGCGCTTTCTCTAAATGAGAGAAGATAATGAATGAATGAGATGAAAAAGCAATCTATTGAGACAAACCTGTTGCAAAATGTTCTATTTACATTAAAAGGAGCTGTGTGATGTACTTGCTTCAGTAAACCTAAGCGCGTGGCTTCGACAATCGGTAACGCACGTCAGTTGTCGACAATGTTCAAAATATGCTGGGTTTTCTCGACATAAAATCTCATCGGCGCGATCGCGCTGCTTGGGACTCAAACGGTTAATATTTCAGTAAAATATCTTTCCATTCTCTCGTAAATAAAACAGCAAATACAATTTATTATAAAATCATTCCAATTTAATAGACATCACTACAAAATAGTTTTCGTTATTAACGCATTCTATTCCAATTTTCAATAGCGTCCTTTTGCTTTTATCTTTCATATCAACACCAAACACAATCATTTTCTATCAATTCAACGCCGCCCCGCCACTCATCATCCATTCGAGTTCAGGATCGGGTGGATGGGTTGGAATCCTCACTCTAAGTTATTGGAACAGTATACAAAAGCAGCCGGTAAGAATGTTGCGCCTGAATCCGACAACCGCCGAAGATATTAAAATGAAGATCTTTTTCTTGCTTCTGATCCTAACTTCCATTCGAGCAGCACACGCTCGAATAAATCACTAATGCCAATAAAATTATCACAAACGTTGTGTTTTTCTTAAATGGACCATACTTAATCAATGTTATCTTTTAGCAGTTTTTAGAAAACTTTGCAAACTTAATTGGATCATATTTGAGTAATTTTATTTCGTCGATGGCTATATTAGTTTGGAAAATGAGTTTTTTAATTTTAAATGTGAAACAAATTTTCAATCTTGATATTATCGATTCAACTTATTTAGTCATTGTTGCTTTACATTAGTTCTTTGTGTTTCAGTATCGCATTAGTTGACAACTAAAACATTCATGTCGTTGCGATAAGATTATTGATTTGAAAAATCAGTCATCTCACCAGGCCATAGCAAGTGATGTTGCGTTTAATATCATGGATTATTTCTACATCAATTAAAAAAACGTTATACTTTTGTAATACTAGCGATTTTTTTTATAATACTCGCGAACAAAATAACTAAAAAGTTTTGCTTTTGTTAATGTTTGCCATTAACCTGATACTTTCCATAAAATATCGCCAATTTATATTAAAAATAATAGAAAATTTTTTAAAAACTATTCCAATAAAATAAATATTTTTAAATATGAGTCGATAAAATAAAAATTTAATTACAAAATATCCAAATGAAATTTTTCAGCGCAACCTACAAACTCCATTTAGTTCAAAATACCTAAACAATCTCGCAGCACGGCTTACTATTTTCGGTAGAAATTTTCCACACGTTTTGAAAACTGCTAAAATTTGGAAGAATTTTACGGCACGAAATCAACTTTTGGCCGAGCTGGTAAGCAATTACAATAATATAATCAAAAATTTGGAAAGTGTTGAGGTAAATTTTATTTAGGTAAAGGTGACCCAATTTGGCTTCTAAATAATTTTATATATCTGGCATTTTGTCAGCAATTCCAATAAACTCTGGGCAATTACACATTGGTAGAAATGTATAGGTAATAAATTAAATAGTCACTAACAGCTCAACACTAAAAATGGAACTATAAAATTTCATTTCACTATAGGCAATAACATTTTTATACTTAGATTAACACATTTTGTAGCTAGGTGTTAACACACTTTGTAACAATGAACTCTAAACGAAATTTATTGAATTTCGCAGAATTCTCACTTAATTCGCACCACGAATATGAAACTTCGGTTCGGAATTCTACAGTAACTAACATTTATTAACTTTATTCGTATGTATTTCTTCTTATTTACAGAGCCATTTGGAGCGAATTGTTGAGCGGCCGTCCCAGTCCCGACAACCATTATCCCGACGCTTAAGCCACAACGTAAACGTTGAAGATATTCTACAACAACAGGTAGTATTAAGAGCCAACTTTTATTTCCATATTGCAGTAATTTATTTATTTTTTGGCCGTTTAGAAATCAAGTGATCGGTTTACAATGCTGTTCGAGTTAGAATTAGATAATTCGTCGGCTAATGTTTCGCGGCCGACTGTCGATGATACAGATAATTCAACGCTGGCCCAAATTGCACAGTATGTGTCGTCGACTGGAGTTATTTTAAATATTCATGAATTGGATGAATGGCTGAAGGATAAGCCTGATATTCGGCGGCTAGACGAAACGAACGCTAAAAATATTCTATGTATGCCAATTTTTAACGGACAAAAAACTATTATTGGAGTTGCACAGCTAATCAATAAGGTTATAGTTGAGGTAAGTCATATCCAGAATAAAAATTATTAAATTTTATACACAACCCGCTAGGCATACTATACACACACACAAACGAAAAATTAATTTTGCCTTTTCCATTTAAATTTTTATTTATGAATTAATTTTATAGAACGAAAAGCACAATAATGAAAATGACTCAAAACCGCACAGTAAAAAGGTAAATGGATTTAGAAAAAAAAAAGTTATAATTTATATCTAACGGCAACTTTTAAGTAGCTTTATATTTTCAAATGCAATTTTTGTAGTTATTTATGCGCTTGCAGATATAACCTTTATACAGTTTATAGTTTTATACTTACCATGACATCGCAATAAAATGCGAAAAAGTTTCCGCAAAAATAACAAAATCCATTACAACCAAATTAAATATAATTAACAATTCGGAAAATTAAATTGCCCATTACAGGATTTTCGTGTTAAATGAATAAAAATTATTTTTTTGGAAAAGCTCCGTTTATCTTTATGTGTAACGCGCAATATCCCTTGCAGCAAAAATATTTTTCTCATAAATATTCTAAATTTTACTAATTAATTTCAACAAATTAACACTGCCGTCAGTCCTCAATCCTCAATGATGATGGCTAGAGCAAATTATGTGAAGTTGATGTCTCGTATTACCTGTTAATTATAAAATATATATTTTTTAGAATTTTAAAAATATCTGGTCTAGATTTTGTATTCGTGGAGTGAGCAGTTATCTATATTTGGTAATGGGGTTTTCTAAAGCTTTCCAAATTAAATTTGTTAAAGTAATTTAATGAAGGTTCAACTCAAGCTTAATAGAATATTGGTTTCGAGCACAGCTTAATTGCTCTCAAAACTTTTACAAACACCAGTAAGACAAATGAAAATTTTTCCCCAACGGCTTGAAGCAATATTCAAGGGTAAAATAAGTTTAAAAAGTCTAAATTTTCAACTACCTAAAACGATCGTTAGTTCATAAGAACCCTCCATAGGTGGCACAAAACAAATCATACCTTTTACATAAAAATTTGATAATGAAATTAAAATTCATTCTTATCGCTAAAATGATTCTTATGATTGTAATTTAAATTTAATTAGAAGAACTAAATATTAGACACATTTTGATTTACGAATATTAGTGACATCTAGCAATAGCTAGTATGAACTAACCATCCAATAAGTCAGAAAAAATGGAAGAACTTAAGCATTTATCTTTTTGTTTATAAAATCAACTAAATCAACTGATCTTAATAGAATAGTTTAAATGAGTTACTAAATTTGTCCGGTAGATAGGGGTGCAATACCTAGCAATGATAGTTGAAGATTTGAAACTAAGTTTCAAAACAAGGCCAAAATAATACTTGTAACGAAAGCAGAAAATATTATCTGATAACAAACAATAAAACTAAAATAGAAATACTAACATAAACTTATTAGTGGTATATTGATGTGTATGTTACTGTTAAATTTTGTAAATGACCGAAATTTTTATTGTACAGAGGTTGGACGTTAACGAAATGAGACGGCTAAACAACAAAAACGCTGAAAATTTTTTAAAAATTTCATGTTTGGAGTTCGGGAATATTGAGGGGCGTGAAATATACGTGCAAGGAAGACACGAGTATGTTTTTATAAACGTGTAGTTCACTCTCCAACATTTCCAGAACTCGCAACATAAAAATTTTCCAGTGATAATCATCCACGAACAGATTTAAATGAGACAATTCGAAGACATATCATTTTAAACGTTAAGTTTGTACAAAATTTTTAATTTTGTTCATGTATTTCATTTCAACGAAGTTCTTTTAATTCCTAACATGAAACTTGTAAAGTTAGATTTTTCTGCGAAAAGCATTCACGAACTAAGTCAAATAAAACCTTCTCCAGACATTAAAACGTAAACTTTAAACGTAAAGTTTTGCCAAATTTTTGTAGTTTGTACATGTATTTGACTTCTTCCGAGTTTTCCATACTTCCAACATTAAACTGAGCCTGAAAAATTTTCCAGCTACTGAGCCATTAATTATACCGACGAAACAATTTAAACATTTTTACAAATTTTATAAATTTTTAAATGTACTTCAGTGCCCCTAATTTCCCCAAATTCCCAACATGAAACTAGGCCTAGAAAATTTTCCAGCGATAACCATCGATGAAACGATTTAAGTGAGACCATATCACTTTAAACGTTTAGTTTTGCTGACTTTTATAAGTGCGCTCACGTGTATCCCAAATTTTTCCGAACTTCAAACATAAAACTTTAACTGAACATTTTTTCAGCGATACCATAACCGATTCAAGTGAGAACATTTCCAGACAAATCGCTTTAAACGTGAAATTTGTGAAAAATTTTGAATTATTTTGATTTAAATTTCATTTCACCCAATTTTTCCAAACTCCCAATAACGATTCAGGTGAGACCAGTTCCAGACAAAACACATTAAACGTAATTTTTACAAATTTTTAAAATTTGCACTTGCATTTCACTTTTACCAATTTTCCAAAACTCCCAGCAAAAAAGATTTCGGTTAAACGTTAAGGTTTTTACAAATTTTTGAAGTTAGCACTTGTAAGTTGTATTTCGCTCTCAAAATTTTTCTGAACTCTACATGAAGGTGGACCTGGAAAATTTTCCAGCGATAACCATCCACAAACCGAATCAAATGAGATTTTTTCCAGACGTAACACTTTATTCGTTAAAATTTTCTCAAATTTTTTAAGTTTGCATGTGTGTTTCACTTTCCCCAATTTTCCCGAACGCATACCATATAATTTTACCTTGAAAGATTTTCAAGGGACAGCCATCGACAAACCGAGTCAAATGAATTTTTTCTCAGACATAACACTTTAAACGTTAAATTTCTACAAATTTTATAACGTATCACGGGAATTTTAATGCCTCCAATTTTACCAAACTCCTAACGAGAAACATGAGTTGAAAAATTTTCCAGCGATAAAACTACCAACATTAAACTTGACCTGAAAGTTTTTCCAGCGACAACCATCGATAAACCTTATCAAATGAGATCTTTGTGAGACATAACACTTAAAACGTTTAATTTTTACAAATTGTAGAAGTTTGCCTTTGTATTTCTATGCCTCAATATTTAAGAACTCCCAACATGAAACTGGACCTGGATAATTTTAAAGCGATCACCATCGACGTACCACTACAAATGAGACAGTTTTTAGACAAGACACCTCAATCTTCCCATATTCCATGTGAAACTGAACCTGGAAAATTTAACCATAATCATTGACAAACCGTTTCAAATGAGGCCTATTGCAAACAAAACTCTTTAAACATTTCGATTTTACAAATTTTTGAAGTTACAAGTGCATTTTATTTGCCTTAATTTTCCTGAACTTACAACATAAAACGTGATCTAGAAAATTTTTAACCGATAAGTTTTAAAAACATTTTGCAGTCTGCTCGTGCATTTCACACCCCAAAATTTTTATTGAACTCTCAACGACCTGCAAAATTTTTCATCGATTACCATCCATCCGATTCAAATGTGAAATTTTTGGTCAAAACACTTTAAACTTTAAGATTTTACAAATTTTGTGCGTGTATTTCATTCTCCCCAGTTTTTGCGAACTACCAACATGAAACTTGCTGTGGAAATTTTTTTACCGATATTTACTTGTGAACTGATTCACATGGGACCTTTTCCAGATCTTTTCCACTTTAAACGATAAGATTTTACAAATTTTTACAGTTTGCATGCGTATTACGCTTCCCCAAGTTTTCCCAAACTCCCAGCATGAAACCTAACTAGAAAACTTTCCAACGTTAACCATCAATTAGAATCGGCTAATTAGAGCTTTTCTAGATATAACACTTTAACGATAATTTGTTACAACAAGTACATGTATTTCATCCCCCCCCCCCCCCCAACTTCCCTAAACTCCCAACATAAAACTAGACACAGGAAATTTACAGTGACGAACAATCGACGAATTCCTGATAATAAGAACTTTTTCAGACATAACTATTGAATGTAAAAATTTTAACTAGTTTTTGAAGTTTGTACAAATATTTCGCATCTCCAAATTTTCTCGAAATGTCAGCGTGAAACTTGCTGTGGAAAATTGTTTAGTGAAAATTATTTGAAAACCTATTCAAAACACGTTTGTTGAACTTTCGTAAATTTTACCAAACTGCTAGCAAAAAACTTGATCTTGAAAATTTTCCAGCCATAACTATCGACGAACCGCTTTAAGAGAAACTTTTTCCACACACTTGTTTTAAACTTGTTTTTATAAATTTTAAGTCTGCAATTGTATTCCACTTCTTTAATTTGCCGAACTATACCAACATGAAACTTCACCTGAAATTTTTTTCAGCGAAAACCATCGATGAACCGTATTAAATGAGACCTTTTTCAGAGATAACACTTTAAACATTTAATTTTTACAAATTTTAGAAGTTTGCTCTGTCCTTAATTTTTAAGAACTACCAACACGATTCTTGGGAAAGCGAATACCATCGACGAACCGCTGTAAATGAGAGTTTTTTCAAACAAAAGACTTAAACTAGACGTTTATAGTTTTTACAAATTTTTGTAGTTTGTACTTGTCTCCCCTCAACTTTTCCGAACTCTATACTTGAAACTGGACCTGGAAAATTTCCCAGCGAAAATAATCATTGACGAACCGCTTCAAATGGGGTCTTGCCCAGACAGATTAAACGTTAAGTGTTTACAAATATTTGCACGTGTATTTTACTTCCCCCAATTTTCGTGAACATAAAACATGAAACGTGATCTAGTAAATTTTCTAGCGATAACTCGTCTTCCCACCCCAAAATTTTCTTGAACTCCCAACATGAAACCCGATATAGAAAATGCTCCTTCGAATACCATCGAACGAGCGTGTATTTCATTCTCCTTATTTTTTCAGAAATCCCAACATGAAACTTACTTTGGAAATATTTAGCGTTAGAACGCTGTATGAACCGATTCAAACGAGATCTTTTCCAGATAATTTCCACTTTAAATGATAAGATTTTACAAATGTTTACAGTTTGAACGTGTATTACACTTCCCCCAATTTCCCCAAACTCCCAATATAAAACTAGACAGGATAATTTTAAAACGACGAACAATTGAGAAATGATTTTAAATTAGTGTTTTCATAGCTCCTTATTTTCTAACATAAAACTAGACCTGAAAAATTTTAAACCGATAACCGTTGATGAACCGATTCAAATAATACATTTCTAGAAATAGCACTTTAAACGTTAAGTTTTTACAAATTTTTGAAGTTTGCACGTGTGTTTAATCCCCAAATTTTACCAAACTATACAAGCATAAAACTTGACATGGAAAATTTTCGAGCCATACTCATCGGTGAACTAAGTGTATTTCGCTCCCAAAATTTTCCCGAACTCACAACATCAAATTAGACGTCGAAAAATTTCCAGTCAAAGACACTTTAAACGTTAACATTTTCACGTGTATTTTCATTCTCCCCAATTTTTCGAACTCCTAACATGAAATTTGGCCTTGAAAAGCAACAACTATCGATGAATCGACTGAAATGTAATTTTTCTCAAACATAACACTTTAAACGTTAAGTTACGTTTAAACGTTTCCCGTGTATTTCACTGCCTCTAATTTTTTCAAACACCCAACGTACAGCGATAACCATCAACCAGTAGCTTTAAATGTGGCCTTTTCACCGCGTAGTTTGCTCGTGCGTATTTATCTCTGCCACCAAATTTTCAGAACTCCTAATCCCAACATGAACCTGGAAAATTTTAACGCGATCACCATCGCCAAATTAGACCTATTCCAGACAAAACTCTTTAAACGTTAGATTTTACAAAATTTTGAAGTATACACGTGTACTTCCCTCCCCTCAATTTTCCCGAGTTCTAGATGAAACTGGACCTGACAAGTCCAGTATGTGTCTCCAGACATTATTCTTTAAACGTTAAGTGTTTACAAATTTTTGAAGTTTGCACGTGAATTTGACTTCCCCTTATTTTCCTGAACTTACAACATAAAACGTGATCCAGTAAATTTTCTACCGATAACGTTAAATTTTTTTATCGATTATTATTTGTGAACAAATCTTGAGCAGAATGAGTAGATCTTTTCCACTTTAAATGATTAGAGATTACAATTTCTTTCATTTTGAACGTGTAGTCCGCTTCCGAAAGGTTCCATAAACTCCCAACATGAAACTTAAGTTGGAAAATATTCCAGGCAAAACTATGAACGACCCTATTCAAATTATACCTTTTCCAGATATAACACTTTAAACGTTAAATTTTTACAAATTCTATATAATTTCACGTGTGCTTCATTTCCCATAACTTTCCCAAACTCCCATCATAAAACTGAACTGGATTCGAATTTAATTTGCTTTAAATTTTTTTATTTTTTTTCGATTTTTTTGTGGGCTACTTTAATCATTTATTCAAATTTTTTTGCAAGTTAATAATTCCGCATCGATTTACCCAGTCGGACTCTGTTAGTAGAGAAATAAATAATAGAAAGCTTGCGAACAAATTTGAAAAAATGATTAAAGTAGCCGGCAAAAAATTCTTCAAAATAAAGAATTTTAAAGCAAATTATATTCGAATGCGGAAATTTCCACCGATTTCAAGAATAGGGCTCCTGGAAAGTTTTAAAGCGACGAAGCGCTGTAAATGAGATTTTTTTTCAGACAACACTTTAAATGTTAAATTTTAACAAATTATTGAAGTTTGTAGGAGTTTTTCATACTCTCAAATTTCTTGCCCCCTAAACATGTAACTTGGCCAGCCTGAAAAATTTTCCAGCGACAACCTTCGACGAACTGATTAAATTAGACCGTATCCAGACATAATACTTTAAACTTTAAGTTATTAAAAATTTTTGAACTTTGCACGTAAATTTCACTACCCATATTTTTCCGAATTTTCAACATAAAACGTGACCAAGATAATCTTCAAGTGATCGACGAACCGCTTGAGTTGAGTTTTTAGACGTAACCCTTTAAACGATACAATTTTACAAATTTTTGTAATCTTTTCCACTTGTATTTCATTCTCCTCAATTTTCCCGAACTCCTCACATGAAATTTGGCCTTGAAAATTTTCAAACGATAACCATCGATGAGCCGATTCAACTGAGAATTTTTTCACACATCCAACTTTAAACGTTAAGTTTTACAAATTTTTGAATTTTGTATATATACTTCACTGCCTCCAATTTTCTCGTACTCCCAAGATAAAACTTGGCTGAAAAATTTTCCAGCGATAACCAGTGCCAATTGAGACGTTTTCAGACATAACACTTATAACCTAAAGTTTTTACAAATTTTTGAATTCTGGGCTTATATTTCACTTTTACCAGTTTTTCAGAATTCCCAACGTGAAACTTGACCTAGAAACACCTGTGCCAAAATTTAGGACAATTTTTGTGTAGCATCATAATGAAATAAAATTAAAACTGGGCGTATGTTAGTTGTAATTTGGACCGGGTGAAGAACAGGAATTTAAACAAATTCGTAAATGGCTGAATCGCTAGTTTATAATTGGTTAAGTTAGGGGGAAATGCATTTGTGCTGTGGTACTAGCAGCTATTATTCCGTTATAATTTTCTGCTAACTTCTTATACCCTCAGAATTTTGTACTATCATCAACACCACCTGATACAAAATATGTCGATAGAGTACATTTTTTTCGGTTGAAATTGCTGCTAACTTAAGCAGCATACTTTCGGATGTGCTGTTAACTTTTGGCTGAATTAGTCAAGACACTATCTGCTTTATCGATTTTTATTTTTATTTTTGACTGGCAGCTTTTTGCTAACGTTAACATGGTCCTTCTGTCTGGATGTTTGCACCGACGACATCTCAAGAACTGTTTAGACGATTTTTATTCTGTTTTCTCCAAACAGTTAATCCATAGAATAGGAAAGCTTTTTGGATCTTTACCTCAAAGGGGTCACCAGGACATGGCATAGCTACCCGAAAAGAGTGCTCGTGTTTCGTGTAGTATATAGTTTGAAAAGTCTTGAATCTGACAATAGTCATAGTATATAACAGTCTACTTCATAAATCCACCGTGTTAGTATATAGTTTGAAAAGTCTTGAATCTGACAATAGTCATAGTATATAACAGTCTACTTCATAAATCCACCGTGTTTCGTGTAGTATATAGTTTGAAAAGTCTTGAATCTGACAATAGTCATAGTATATAACAGTCTACTTCATAAATCCACCGTGTTAGCACTGGTAGCATATTTATCGTGTATTGTATAACATATAGTTGTCGTATATTGTTGTAAAGGTTTAGCAAAATGCCATTATTTTTGCTGAGGCACCTTGTTACGGATGGCTTTCAGTCAACACGCAGTTTTAATTTAAGCAGAGGCCTCTCTCACGTTGATGTTTTGCCGGCTAGATCTCTGGGTTATGGCATCAGTCATGGGGGAATTAGAGGCTAGCCTGCTCCTGGCCTACACCGTGGAACAGAATAAACAAAAGTCAAAAACGAAACTGAAATTAAATTAAAGACACTATAATTTGTAAGACGAAACTTGAGGAACGTAATAAAATAAATGAAAACCGGGTGTTTCCATCGGGCGACGACCGGATCTCCCCGAGTGAGTCCCAGTCTGCTAATGAGACGCCCCAGAATGACCCATCGACCCCAAAAGGATAGTTACATCTTTTCAACAGACCAGGCCTCCCTTCACCTGGAGATACCTCCAGCTAGTCCACAATACACACTCCGATAGCTCGAAACTACCAGAGTGCCACGGGGAGACCGAGTGGATTTTACGGTGGATTTTACCAAATGACACATACACCTAACTCACCACTCCGATCCTGTGGATGTCCTGCCCATGGGATAAAGGGGAATGGCAAGCCCAGCCTGTACATATAAAACCGACACCGAATGAAAAACCCCTCCCATCATACCGACTCGAATAATTATTTAGTATTTCATTTTATTGGTTATATAAAATTTGAAATAAAATTTAAATGAAAGACGGAATAAAAAAACCAAATAGATCGACCGAGAAAGAAATAAATCAAATGCCGGGAATTGCCGTGCAATTTTTTTTTTCAATCAACAACCAAAAAAACAAATTTTCCAATTTCCAGATATTCGTGGCGAAAAAAGTAAAAGGGAGAGAAAAGAAGTAATGACTGAATGACCAAAAGATGAAAAAACAAAACAATATATATTTAATTAAAAATTGTAAAATAAATCGAAAATGAATCAAAGAAAAATTAAAAAAAAATGAAATTTAAAATTTAAAATAAAAAAATCAAAACGATATTAATAATAAAAAAAATATAAAAAAATCAAGATTTGTACCTGCGACCTTGAGCGGGTTACCCTGTGGGTTGCAGCGTCCTTGCTTATATATATTTTTATTTTTCGTTGGGCGACCATTTTGCCAAAAAAACCGGAACTGATAAGGTGGTCCCAACTGGCCACCTGTAAAAAAAACACTGTTGGGCGATCATCGCCTCCAACCGTTACTCCGTTGGGCGTTGTCTCGCTGAAAATCCGTAAAATAATGATGAAGAGGCCTCAACTGGCCACCTGTAAATACCACCGGTAAAATGTTCACGGCACCCTTGAAATTATTTGTCACCCATTGAGGGTGGTACCGTCAAAAATCCGTCGTAAATTTGGCATTGCTAGACCGCCGAAGATGTTGTGCGTGTGTTCACCGTTACTCAAAATATGAGGCGTTATCTCGCCAAACCGTATAACTTCAATAGCCTCAACTGGCCACCCATAAAATAACACGTTTGCGTACATTTGCCTTTGAACCAAAAATGCCGTTGACCTTCAGGTGTTCTGAGCTCTGTGACGTAGCGTGCAATAAATGATCGCAATAAATACAGCTGGTTTTATATTAATCAAAATATTTTTTTTTATTTAGTTAATTTTCACTTCTAAATCACTGTGAAACGCTTAAGAAACGCGGTACAACTTAATCACTTCATAAACTTCTGGAAAACAAAGACTTTTACAATTACTTTACCAGCCTTAACATTTTACTGGGGTGTGGTCATACGATTTATATAGAACGTCCTTTCTTATATTCAGCTATTGCTCAGTTATAAGAGCAAAGCCCCATAGTTAATTTTCCACTCATTCTCACAAAATCTTAAACATGGCGGAGTATTAAAAGTAAAATATTGTTAAAAAAATATAAGAATAAAATCAAAAATGTAACATGTTTATACACCATGTATTTATAAAGTTTTCACATATGTAATAATAATTATTGTTTAGAATTATAAAATTTTTTGTTTGGTATATAAAAAAACAAATTTTAATAATCTCCACAAAAATAACTCGACTCATACAAATTTCAAAAGAAAAAAATCTTGACTTTATTATCAAATCAAAACTCCAACCAGACTGACTCAAAAAACTCAAAATTTCTTGCACCACACCAAAATACAGTAGAATATTTTTGTTGTGTTTGTCTCTCACCCGTATCAGCTGCACGCACCAAAACAAGAAAACACAATAAAAACACTCTTCTATATCTCAGCCGCTCGCACACACGCACAAAGGGTACACATTGGTCCCGCTTTCAAACCATTCGACGGTTATGTATTATGTAGGGTGAGTACGGAAGACATAGAATATGAGGCATAGAACATAGAGTATTATGGCACATGCACACTGCACAAATAATTTCAACCCCCATGTCACACTACAACAGAGAATGCTATAAGGATTAATCAAATGAATGGAATCAAAAAAAAATTAAAGTAAAAACTACAAGAAGCATTGTTATGGCCATGAGCTCGTAACAACCTTAGTATTCAAAACTGTCATTGTGGCCCTGGAAGCAGTTATAATTTTTCTCATCCCCATATATATACCCATGTGGAATGTCATTTCAAAGGTCTTGAAAGTTCAACAATTTTACTCATTTTGTGTCTTAGTTCATACATTCACCATTTAGGCGCTGATAGCTAATTACGTCATTTTGAAAAATGTTACAAACTATGGTGATTCAACATAGTACTCGAAACTGCCGTTGTGGCAGTACTAGCAATTGAATTTTTGCTCATTACATATCAGCATCGTTTGAAAGGTCTTGGAAAAAGCAACAAGTTTATTGTCAGCGTTTTAGTTGATAAATCCACTTTATTGGCACTAGTAGCTAATTATTGATTTATAGGTATTACATATTTTTATGAATGTCACAAATTTCGGTGAAGCACCATTTAGTAATCCAAATGATTACTGTCGCACTAATAACAGATACAGTTTTTTGTATTCTGATATAACCATACGTGTAACGTGCTCTCAAATTATTGGGGTATGGGTAGACGAAAATAAATGAACAGTTTTCAAAGAACATTCTGTAAAAAAAAACCTTCAAACTTTTTGTTCGTTCGCTCTAATTAACCACCACAAATTGCACCAACAATACAATAAATAACAGACACAGGGAATTTATTTAATTAAATTCTGTTTTATTGAACACATATGTAAACCACAAAAAAAAAACTCTTGCGTTATGTTGAACAATTAACAATAATTATGCAGATTTATTATTTTTTATCTTGTTCTTTAATAAACTTAACGATCACTCGATCGACTTAAAACTCTTACATTAAACTTATGGAATGCAACAAAAAAATTGATGGCGTTGTCATTCCATGTTTCAAATATCTTAATTTTAGATTATAGCGATGCGCCCGACTTGGCGGTCAAATTTTGACTGTCCTCTCGTCTCTTCGTTTCCTTCTTATATTTCCAACCCAAAATTTCATGTTTCCGTGTTGTCGCCCTGCTGTTCAGCCATGTCCGAAAACTACATCTTCCATTTGCGAAACACCTTCTCAACGTCAGCTCACCCCCCTTTGATGATCGCGGAAAGCTTTTGTCATTTCGACTATTTTTCTCGCCTGAATGCATGCTGCACAACGTCTGCATTCATGGTGTGCGCTCATTTGATTTTATGATCATGGAATTAAAGAAATAAAAAATTTACAATTTTATTGTTTTATGGTTTTATAAACAAAATTGCATCCATGCGATCGCAATCTCCAACAACAACAACAACAATTTGGTACAATAGCGACTTTTTTTTTGTCGACAGACGAGTCTTTAAGGTGGGAATGGAATTTTAAAATCGAGACCAGGTAGGAGTACGAGGAAGGGAAAGTTAAAAGGAGAATCCGACGCCGGTTCATGCGATTGCACGAATCCAACTTGCGAGTGCAGGATCAAACCCGCGCTACCGCTCGTTATTCCACCAACACCTACCAGGTAGCCGTTACACTACACTCATCGCCGGGACAACGAAATTTTTTTTATTCAACATACAAAAAAAAATAAAAAAAAAATCGTTAACAAAACGCTATGACGTTCACTCGAGTGTAAAATAATATTTCCAAATTGCATTCACATTTAGCGCATCGCGCTCTATAAAATAAATTTCTTTATTGTCACTCGACCCGCCCAGTCTAACAAATACCGCATGTTTACTCATTTCCCGCATGGAATCGTCTAAGGTCATTCGCGTGAAAACGTCCTAACGATTTCCCGTTCTCATCTTCTAGTTCGTAAGTGTTCAATCCCATTTTCCGTTTAATTTTACACTTATGATACACTGCATCAAATTTGGGGTTGTATCCTTCCGCGGCATTAGATTGTTTGAAATTTTTCTTTAACACGAAATCTCCAACACTAAACTGTAATGGACGGCTACGCAAGTTATAGCGCTTGGCATAATTTTCGTACGCTTTATTTAGATTTGCCTTGCCAGCCCCATGCGTTTTCTCCAATTCTCTAGCATGATCATCCTGAGTTTTACGCCCAATTTCGCTTTCCATGCCAGTGTTCCGCGCGCCAGACACTTGCATGTTTCGTCCAAAATTAACAAAATAGGGCGTGTACTTGGACGATTCATGTACTGCTGTTCTCAAAGCACATGAAATTTGCCCAATCTTGTCATCCCAATTGCGCTGGTCCTTGCCAATATAACTACGTATTGCGGACAATATACTTCTATTAACCCTTTCAGTCGGATTTGCTTGCGGATGATAGTACGCGTTTAAGAAATGCCGCACTTGGTATCGCTGAAGGAACTCTTTAAATTTTCTCGCAGTAAATTGACTGCCATTGTCCGATATTAACACCGATGGTACGCCGAATACCAGGAAAACATTTTCCTCCAGGTACCGTATTAACGACACTGACTCAGCATTTCTAACGGACTTTAGCATCACAAATTTGCTAAATACATCGATCACCACAAGTAAAAATCGGTTTCCCATTTTAGACCGCGGGTATGGTCCCATATAGTCTACGGCTATTATTTCCCACGGGCGCGTCGGATCTCTTGGTTCACCAATAGGCACCCTTGAAATCTCGCACTTTGGTTTATTTACTTGACATTGCTCACAAACTTTTACGTATTGTCGAACGTCAGCCGACATCCTGGGCCAATAACAATTCTCCTGTATACGACGCAGAGTTTTAAAAAATCCAAGGTGCGCAGCCAAAACACTGCCGTGGTTCTCATATAGGATCTTTTTTCTATCATTTCGCGGGATATACTGCTTCCAACTCCACGTATGCGTCCCATCGCCTTGAACTGTCTGACAATATTTGTATACTTTCCCCTCCTGCTAGCGAAAGTCGGTATACTTGTGAGGATAATCGTTGACGTCTTGTTTCAGTTTCTCATACACAGGATCCTTATGCACGTCGTTATCTACTTGAATGCATTCTACAGCCCGCGATAATGCATCAGGCACTACATTTAGTTTTCCTTTTCGATGTCGGAGTTCAAAATCATGTTGTTGTAGACGCATCGACCAACGGCCTGCGCCTCGGTTGTCCATTGCAGCTTTTTGCCAGCATTCTTCTTCATTAGGTTGGTAATTGGTGCAGCCACTGAAGAAAAATCAGGGATAAACCGTCTGTACCAACACGCCATCCCTATGACCCTCCTTACATCTTTGATCGTCTTGGGTGTCGCAAAATTCAAAATTCCAGTTATCTTTTCTGGGTCGATTCTAAGCCCGTGCTCGTCCAGAATGTAGCCCTTAATCGTAAGATTAGCCTTTCGCAACCGCTTCGCTACTTCACGTAATAGTTCAAGATGCTCCTCGAAACTTTGTGACATCACGATTATGTCGTCCAAGTACACGAATACCCTCGGCTCCAGATCAACTTCCAGAAGCTTGTCCATAAGTCGGCAAAGAGTTTGGCTCGCATTGCACAGCCCGAAGGGCATGCGCTTATACTGGAATAGACCTCTTCCTGGTACGATGAATGCTGTTTTCGCTCGACAGTCGGCCTTCAACTGGATTTGCCAAAAGGCGTCGCTGAGATCCAAACTCGATAAATATTTCGTGCCTGATAGCTGGCCCAAGATTCTATTAATATATGGCAACGGGTACGTATCCTTCACTGTGACTTCGTTCAATTTGCGTGCGTCTAAGCAGAATCTAATTTTACCCGAAGGTTTTCGAACGCAAACGACAGGGTGTGCCCATTCAGCAGGACCAGCCGGTTCCACGACTCCCAACCGTATCATCCGATCCAGCTCCAAATTCAATTCCTTTTGCACATATGGAGATATGGGGTGTGCTCGTGTTTTTACCGGATTCGCATTTCCCTTATCGATCTCATGTTGCAACAACTTTGTACAGCCCAGCTTGTCAAGGCGAGTCACTAGAAATTCGCGTATTACCTTCTCTAACTCCTGCTTTTGACAATCATCTAACTCGTGTTGTATTTTACGATCATCTTTTTCTAAATTCTCAATACACTCCGCTACGCATAGCTCATCCGTCTTGATCAAGCGGGGCCAGATCCTGAACGTCTCCCAAAAATCTATTCCACATATAAGATCCCTATCAATCGACGGTATCACCAGAGACCTAATCACCTTGCAAGTTGTGCCGATTACGAATGGAATATTAACCGCATGTCCCACAGAATGCACGGTACCACCTACGTGTGGTCGGTTATCTCCCTCTATGTTCACAATGCATTCTATTTGCTATTGATCACTTTTGTCCTTGATGTCTACATCCGGCTCGTTGGCCGTCTCTTCTAATCGATGCAGGTTCGAATTGTTATCTCTATTAGATTTTCTCCCACAATTTCTCCTTCTGCTGACTTGCTCAAATGTTTCACGTCTTTCTTGGTCTACCCTAATAATCTTGAGGCTTCTCAC
Source organism: Nephrotoma appendiculata (assembly GCA_947310385.1). Lineage (NCBI taxonomy): Eukaryota > Metazoa > Arthropoda > Insecta > Diptera > Tipulidae > Nephrotoma > Nephrotoma appendiculata. The sequence continues at coordinate 270,853,520 of OX371224.1, forward strand.
GTTCGTATTGTCTGTGTCATTATGTTTTTCCACTGCTTCTGTTTGCATTCCCCTTGTAATGAATTTTGGGACCTCGATTGTGTTAAGCGGACGAGGCAGGTCCTCTAATCGCCCGCGCCACCATTTCCCGTGGCCCTATCGTTCTTCTTTACGTCCGAACACCTCAGCAGGCTTCCTTGTAACGAACAGGCCTCCATTTTGGTGGTCTGTTGTTAGCAGAATTCACTGGGCTAGAGGTTTCAACTCGGTCTTGTTTAAGCCAGCTAATGCTCAGGGAAAGGCGTGGGGTTTGTTGAAACTTAACCCAGTCTTGATAGACCGAAACTTAAATTTGGGATGGGATACCTACATAAGAAATAGAAACAAAAAAAAATATGCTACTCAGTATTATCAATCATCACTCGATGCCATCAGCCCAGAACCTCCCTACTCACCTGTTCCTCCATTACTCACTTATTCCATTCTCACACCTGAAATATGAACAGAAGAGCAATAAACTCCGAAATCAGAAATACTAAGGAAAATTTGGACTAGTAAAATTAGTATAAACATATTCGATAATTTATTAATCAAAATAATCAAATCTAACAAAAATACTGATAACTAAATGGACTAAGCATTATTAAAAGGAAAACTACCTATAGAAATTGCATGACTTATATAATTCAACTGTAGATGTGTATATTGATATAATTATATAAATAATACCCGAAAATATATCCCATCTACTCATATACAGCTGAAATTAGTACGCGTACCGTTTAAATTTAATACGTAACTACTTAAATAATAATTCCAAAAAAAAATCACAATATTAAAAGAATATAAAGTTAAAGAATATAAAATAGATACAAAAGAAATATTAATAATAATAATAATAATAATTGTACATATAAAGAGAATATTATAAATGGTCTATTTACGATTTTTCCTATGATGCGAGTGCGATGGTTTACCGTAATCCATAAGTCCATTATCCGTAATTCGTAGATTTCATATGATGACGATGATACATTTCCGCAATATTATAAACTCGAAGGTTGATATGTAATATAATATCAGGATACCGAAACGAGACAATTCTTAAAAGCAACTTGACCTTGCAAATCCGCAGGAACACATTTTATTTTAAAAATCGTTGTGCCACCATAGTTTATTAATTAGTTGAGTACCCGTATGATTAGTTAAATTATTCGTAATCACTAGCTATATAAAGTTCGATTTTTGGAAGGAAAGCACTATTTTTACAACACGTTCGTGCTTATGTTTCACTTTAGATTAATGATTTGATTTTATTTAGTATCTTTTATTATAAATTGTCATTATATTGTAGATTTAACGAATACGTATTTATGATTTAGACGAATTATTATTATAATTACCAATCGTACGATCATTCATGCTATTCGCGTACGGGTAACATATCGTTAAATAGAGGTACGTTATTCGAACGTCCTTCCACGTGCAATTGGATTATCATACCGCAACTTATATACAATTATGTAATTTTCTTAAAAATAACTTATAATTTTTGGTCACATAATGTTTGTTTCACCAAATTAGCATGTACAATTTCCATAGATAAAAGAACATGATCAGATTTTTTTATTTTTGAATTGTTCACTAAATGCACAACCACTCGACAATTTTTACTGTTCAAAATACGTAAAGTAGGTAAGGTATACCCGTGCGAGTGTTACTAAATATACATACACGTATCTCTAATTCAAGGTATTTACACAACTGAACACTATCAATTAGAACTTTAAACTTTAAACGTTTAAGTCCCGACAACAATGGTAAATTATATTCACAATTAGATTTAAACTTTAACCTTTTTTTTTTATACTAATGTCTACTAGTTATCATTTTCCAGCCACGACTGATCAATTTCAAAGCACATCAACTGACTGACTCCAAAAAAAACGAACGGATCGTTTTGCAATTTTTGTTCATATTTCAGGTTTTATTGCTCTGTCGTCATAAAACATTCCATACAATCAAATTAATAAAAATAGAAATTTCCCGCGTTTTTTTTTTTTTTTTTTTGTAACATGAAAAATATAATTGTCAACCCTCAACTTGTAGCGGTCAAGTTGGTTGGCGCTACATCCTCCAGGATGCTTTTTAGGACATCGTTCAGCCGTGACGCCGTCCATACCACAACACCAGCAATAAACTCTCTCGCGAGGCTTCGGACAATCGAAATGCCGATGACCTTTCATTAAACAATTCCAACAAGAAATCAAAGTATTGGTTTTTCTTGTAAAACCCCGACGAATATCAGATCGGAATCTGGGTGTCGGCGTCTGTTGTCTAGTGGTTTCCGCAACTTCTTCTCCTAGCTCGTTGCATCTTTGCATCGAACTTCGTGGTATCGCCATTGAAGGTTTTGTGGGTATCGCTTCTTTCCTGGATAGATTATCCTTGTTGCCCATCCTTCTCGCCTCATCTATGTTTCTACACAACTCCTCCAGCTGAGCAACCGAATTAATATTGCTGACGGCTAGCTGCATACGATACTCCTTCATCATATTGCGTTGCAATACATATACTTTATACTGTTCTTCTACAGGCGGATAAATCTTGGAAAACAGTTTTGACATGTTCAACAAATAGTCCTCTATATTTTCATTAGGGCGCTGATGTCTTTCCAATATTTCTTCTCTCATGATGAAGTCATAATTCCGTGATTGGAATCTTCTTTTAAGTCCATTAACTAGCTCATTCCAATTATTGAACTGTGATGCCTTTACTTCGTACCATTCCAGTGCGACTCCTTTAAGCAATTTAAAAATTCCACGAAACACCTCTCCCCTAGGAACATCTTCTGCTCTGCCATACAATTCGATTTTTCGCAGAAAATCAGCTAGGCTAGGATTATTGTCACCGTTAAATCGTATTGGCCATTTCTCTAACGCCACTCGTCTTCTCTGCATCATATACGGTAGTTCTCGCCCTCCCGTAAATTCGTTGGCTTGCCGGCTTATTGGTGATCTGTCTGCATCATTTAGTGTCATGTAATCCTGCATTCTTTGTCGCAACTCTGCATCGGTATAAGACGTCTCTCTTGATGTTATCGGTTTCTGAGACGACCGTTCTTTAGCTCGATACTCTGGTGGAACTTCACTCTTTTTCGGAATTTCCAGGTTTTCCGCTTGTATGATCGATCGTCGGCCTCTTCCTCTTCCAGCTCCCAGTGGTAAGCTATCACTTTTGTGAGAAGTGGTGGGTAGTGGACTACTTCCGCGTGGCGATGATATGACTACTTCATCCTGTGATAAACGAATTATTCTGCGAATGTTCCGAACGATGCCGTAGAATATTGAATCCTTTTCCTCATCGTTACCCAAACAACGAAAAGCTCTATCCTGATGATGCCTTATCTTTGACTTTACCATACGTTCTGCGTTCTCGTCTTTTTTCATCACGGCTGCCTTTAGCTCTCCTTGAAGTGCCGTCAAAGCCTCAATTGAATTAGAAAAGTCTTTCGGGTCGTCTATTTCATCCATTGGTGGTCCACTTTCTGATTGCCGAAGCTTGTTCAACTCGATAATTTTCAACCTGTGAGTGTCACTTGGAATTGCATTGCGTATCCTGAACTCATAGTCCAACTCTTAATCGGTTAGTGCGCCCGAAATTAACAGAAAATCTAATAATTCAGTCATCTTTGGTTTCAGCCACACAAATTACAACAACTTTACTCCGATCAAATTAAATGCGTTAAGATCGACCTAAATGGATTAATTATTTATTTCCTACAAAAGAAAAGACACGACCATACACCAAATTACCTCCTTGATAAATTTAATTTAATTAAATAGATTAAACAAATGCAGTACAATAAGCAAATAAATAAATGAAACCAACTAACTACCTAGCATAAATTAAATAAATTAACCGACCTAAATCACCAGGTAACGTATATTATCTCAGCTAATCAAATTGAGGAAGTTGTAGCCGATAAATTAAATCATGCAAAATCCGTTACTTCAACCCTGTGGATTTACAATGCTATTGAAGCACGAAAAAATTAATTAAATCCCTTGTATCTCGGAACCGTTTAAAATCGACTTATACTTCTCCGTTATTTATTCGACGTTGCCACAAGGTCACCACCGTATCTGTTAGGCCGCTATCCACAATCGAAACATGGTTCCCAAATTTGCCACGATCTTCCCGTTTGCTGTTTAAGCGACTTTAAAAATAATATTTTGTTCTCGAATGAACGAATTCAATACTTTTGTTCCGATTTACCGAATTAAGCCCCACGTTGTGTGCCAATTGTAACGTGCTCTCAAATTATTGGGATATGGGTAGACGAAAATAAATTAACAGTTTTAAAAAACCGTGGTTGGGTGCCAGTCTACCTGTACGTTTTAGCCCAGCTATGCTCAGATTTGAGCAGAGCGACACGGGCGAGGTTATACCACAGAATACCCCAACACAAATGAAACGCGATCACTCGAACACCGCAGCAACTCGCAAGTGAATTCGCCCAATGCACAACACGCGGAATAAATTAAGGACACAATACGTCGGACAGTATATAACAGAAAAGGATGACTCACCTGTCGACCTTTGGTACCGGTATGCCGCTCCCGTCGTTTCTCCGCTTGCCCAGTTACACGCCACACCAATGTGTGCTTTTGTACTATTCCACTAACGCGCACTTCACTTTATCCAATCAAATTCGTTGATGAATCTCGCCCTCGAACGAGATACGAGTATGTTTATTTCTCAACCAAAAAAAAAAAACGTTCAAACTTTTTGTTCGCTCGCTTTAATTAACCACCACAAATTGCACCAACAATACAATAAATAACAGACACAGGGAATTTATTTAATTAAATTCTGTTTCATTGAACACATATGTAAACCACACAAAAAAAAAACTCTTGCGTTATGTTGAACAATTAACAATAATTATGCAGATTTATTATTTTTTATCTTGTTCTTTAATAAACTTAACTATCACTCGATCGACTTAAAACTCTTACATTAAACTTATGGAATGCAACAAAAAAAAAATGGCGTTGTCATTCCATGTTTAAAATATCTTAATTTTAGATTGTAGCGATCCGCCCGACTTGGCGGTCAAATTTTGACTGTCCTCTCGTCTCTTCGTTTCCTTCTTATATTTCCACACCCAAAATTTCATGTTTCCGTGTTGTCGCCCTGCTGTTCACCCATGTCCGAAAACTACATCTTCCATTTGCGAAACACCTTCTCAACGTCATCTCACCCCCCTTTGATGATCGCGGAAAGCTTTTGTCATTTCGACTATTTTTCTCGCCTGAATGCATGCTGCACAACGTCTGCATTCATGGTGTGCGCTCATTTGATTTTATGATCATGGAATTAAAGAAATAAAAAATTTACAATTTTATTGTTTTATGGTCGGACTATAAACAAAATTGCATCCATGCGATCGCAATCTCCAACAACAACAACAATTTGGTACAATAGCGACTTTTTTTTGTCGACAGACGAGTCTTTAAGGTGGGAATGGAATTTTAAAATAGAGACCAGGTAGGAGTACGAGGAAGGGAAATTTAAAAGGAGAATCCGACGCCGGTTCATGCGATTGCACGAATCCAACTTGCGAGTGCAGGATCAAACCCGCGCTACCGCTCGTTATTTACGTTTCTCCACCAACACCTACCAGTGGCCCTATTCTGTCTTTCCCTGGGAATAGGGAATTGGGAAAAATATTTTCATAGCATTTTTGTCTAAATTGTATTTTTCGGCCTACTGAAAGAAACATTTTAGTGCAAAAATTTTCAAAGCAAAGTGAATTAGGAAACTTTTGTTCCACAAGACTTTTATTGGGAAAAATATTTTCCCATTTCACTTTGTTTCAAAAATATTAACACCAAACGTGTTCCCTCAGTAGGCCAGAAAAATACAATTTAGACAAAAATGCTATGAAAATATTTTTCCCAATTCCCTATTCCCAGGGAAAGACAGAATAGGGCCACACTGGTATATAATACATAAATGTCATATATCATTGAAAAGGTATTGAAGAATGTTACATACAATTTAATTTAATTGAAGCACCTTAAAATTTAAAACTACCGTCATGGCGCTGGAAGCAATTACATAAGATTTTGGAAAAAGAAACAATTTTATTGTCAGTCCTTTCGTTGATAGATTTTGCGCTTGTCCCTAATTTTTCTTTTATTACAGAATTTATAAGTGCCGCATATTATTAGAAAATCTTATAAAAACAAGGCTTATATAAACATTCCACTCATAAAATCCCAACCTGGAGCGGAATCTTACTATTTCTTGATTTTCCTTACCTAATCAGTATTTAATTTTGATAAACAACACGTTACGGTTACAGTATAATGTAAATCAATAAAATTTTATTAGATTTTTCGATTTTAAAAATCTCACACGTCGCATACATCAAAAGTTTTTTGCTGTGGCTACCGCATGCTCTGCAAATATGCCATATGTATTTTATGACACGTAAATAATGTGTAGTACCATAAGCACAGCAAACTCATGAAAACACCATAAACCCAAAATAAATAAAAAATAACAAATAATTCATTAGAATTATAAAAAAAAATAATTTTTTGATTTGCCGTACCGAATAAATAACTACATACAAAATTTTTTAAAGTGGAAAACACAAAATTTTTGTTCATTTTCTAAAATACTGTAAAAAAACGTTTTTGTTGTTAAAGGATACGCTGCTGTATATGAACGGTTCTATTTTAAATAAGCAAACGTGATCGGAATTAAGTTGGCTTCGGTTCAGTTTTCCCTCATCCGTTCCTCTTCATTATACGCAAGAGGTAAACATAGTAAACAAGTTGAATGGGTTTAGATCCTGTATATGGTTGGATAAACGTAACAAGAATGGTTTTAAATTTGTTCATAAATTTCGTAAATAAATATTTTTGTGTTTTCTTAGAAGTGCTGATAAGAAATCTATAAGGATTGAATATGTTATGTTGTGGTTCGACTACTAAATCAAATCAATATAAATACATATATAAATTAGTTTTATAATTTGGTGCACATCTCAAAACGATATTAGTTCCTAATTAGAAATAGTTAAATTTATTTTATCCCTAAGGGCATCAAGTTTGAGACATGCGCACCTTAAAGGTACAAAAAAAATATTTTCAAGTAGTATTAATATTCTCCAAACACGTTTCATATTTATTTTAATAGTAAACAATATTTATTATAGTACTTGAACGTGTACTTAATATTCAACGGATCAATAGCATTTCAAGCTTTCATATTTATTATGCTTTGTGTAGCGCGTCGTGCGCTCTAATTAGAATAAATTAGAAGGAATTAATGAAATAACAGAAATTTTATAATTCGCTGTGTGTTTACCCTGTGCACATATAAAAATCTCTTAAATCGTTTAATTTTTCCCAAGATAAATACTAAAAAGAATATTCTTTCAAATTATGACTAATTCGTTTTTAATTAAGAAATATGAGGTAAAGCTTTATGTGCTTTGTATGTTATAAATTGAAACATGAATTAATAATAAATCCGAAAGCGAGAAGCTTTGCAAATATCGGTTCTATGAAGTAAGGATTATATACATATACGAATAGAGTATATGGTTGACACTGTACCGAGATATTGATCAAACGGAATCATATATAAAAGTGGCAGTGTTCCAAAATCCACAAAGCATTAAGTGTTCTTTTTATATACATCAACTACTTCAAAGTCGGTTTCGATTTTTCATTTCTATATGGATTTTTAGTTTTCCATTTTCTTTTTTATATTTTATAGTACGTTCGTTTGATGAAAATTTATTCAAAACAACAAAAAACAGTATGCTAATAAAAAAACACAAATGGAAAATCTATAACCGTATACATTTATAATAAAAAAGCTTATAAACATATATGAAGAATGGAACATGACACTGACAGCAGCACTTTTATGATATTTTGATTTTGAAAATAATACTGAGCTAGATTCATTTTGTTTTGTAGCCAAAAGAAAATGGAAAATAATAAATAATGGAAGTGTATTTATTAAAAATCAGTTTTCAATTTTCAGGCGACACATACCTTATTATGCAATAACGTTAGTTTATTTTGTTTTATTCATATTTATATAACTATATTTATGATCTGGATGATGAATGACAAAATAATCGTGTCTCGGATTTGTGTGACTTTGAAAAATGTTATTTTAATGAGTCTAAAGTGGTTGCTTACACCCGTGGTATTTGCGTAAATCCCCAGCGATTTTTATATGGATATTGATGTGCTACCTTCTTGTTTCCACATCTATAATTAGGTGTAGGACTCAGGGATCATATTTTTGGTACTATAGTACTTTTTTCGATACCCTGACTATATAAAAAGTACTTAGATACCTTTATGCCATTTTCAGTACTTTTGAAAAAATGCATGGGACGTTTATGAGACCACTTTTGTAGAAGAAAACAATAACAAAATGCATGTGGTGTCCCATCTAGCATTATGTATGTGAAGTTGGCCCGAAATGTAGCCCGAAAAAATGTGTCTTTGCTTAATCGGTAATATTTTCGGGCTGGCCCGAAAAATTTAGAAAAACTGCATTATCTTTAATTCTCATCCCGAAATTTTTTTTACATCAACATACTACAACAAGATTTGATTTTACAAGCCAACACGAAAAAATAGAAAAAAAATTGTTATGTAAATATATAATACGTATGTAGATATGTACTCGTATGTATATAATAAGCAAATCTAGTAAACATTTCAAAAAAATAGTCTCAAAAATACGAGTTAAAGATATTACGTAAGATTTAAAAAAAAATACCAAAACATTTTGAAATAAGGCGTTTAAACAGGGATTGCCTGAAACATCGGCAACTGTAGAGAATTGGCCTACGTTATTTTAAACCTAAATAATGAAGCCCCATTTCTGTACGAGGTGAAAAGAAATTCGTATCAGTCTCATCAGTATGTAACGATTTTCAACAAAAAATTTACTAAGAAATTTTCTTCTGTGGCGGTTTTCACAGTTATTACCTGGAACTTCGGCAACTGTCGAGAATTAGTGTAGGCCATCTGGAATCCAAATAATGTAGCCCCATTTCTGTACGAGGTGGAAAGGAGGTTCGTACCAGTCTCAGTATGTAACGATTTAAAACAAAAAATTTACTAAGATATTTTCTTCTGTGGCGGTTTTCACAGTTATTACCTGGAACTTCGGCAACTGTCGAGAATTAGTGTAGGCCATCTGGAATCCAAATAATGTAGCCCCATTTCTGTACGAGGTAGAAAGGGGGTTTGTACCAGTCTCAGTATGTAACGATTTTCAACAAAAAATTTACTGAGAAATTTTCTGCTGTGTCGGTTTTTACATGGATTACCTGAAACTTGGACGGGTGTCGAGAATTAGTGTAGGCCTTTTGGAATCCAAATAATGTAGCCCCATTTTGGTACGAGGTGGAAAGGAGGTTCGTACCAGTCTCAGTATGTAACGATTTTCAAAAAAAAATTTACTAAGAAATTTTCTTCTGTAGCGGTTTTCACAAGGATTACCTGAAACTTCGACGACTATCGACAATTAGTGTAGGCCATCTGGAATCCAAATAATGTAGCCCCATTTCTGTACGAGGTGGAAAGGAGGTTCGTACGTTAGTTTCAGGTAATCCCTGTGAAAACCGCCACAGAAGAAAATTTCTTAGTAACTTTTTTGTTGAAAATCGTTACATACTGAGACTTTTATTCATTATCCGTCGTAGTCAACATTTCCGTAAAAATTTACATTAATTCTTATACCTAGGTATAACCTTAAACTAAGAATTTTTAAATATGTATCAGGTCACAAGCATCATTTTGCAATATTTGCATTGTTAATAAATTAGCAAGTTCGCTGATATTAGTGCTAGGTACAGTTTAGCCGTACAATTCAAAAATTGTATCGTTACCATCCCTAGTCGCTTGGAGACATGTACCGTCCGGTTACCCGGTCTACTCTAGCGCACTGTTACGTTCTTTTAAGACATTGATCAGTTCGGCGCAATATGCCCGAAACTGTGGGAGTACTTCGGCACTCAGTAATTCTGGCAGTGGTAATTCATGTATGTTTGAGTTACCAAACCACTTTTGTTTTAATGACTTGACCGTCACCTCGTGACATTCGAAAAGTAGGTGGTTTACATCTTCTACTTCCGAACCGCATAGACATCGACAATGGTTTATTATTTTAAATCTTTGTAGGTAAGCCTTAAACTTACCATGCCCAGATATTACTTGGCAAATCGAGCTTGTTAGTTGTAGTTTCATTTTTAGACGATCTTTTACGTTTGGAATGAATGCAAATGTATGCCTTCCATCTGCTGATTCATTCCATCTGCTTTGCCACAGGTCAATCGCCATTTGCTCAATTTCATTTTTGTTGCTATATTGAATTTGTCCACTATCTGCGACATGTATATGGTCACCGGTATCATTTATTGCGCTTTTTCTTAGGTGATACATGAGCGCTCGCTTTTTGATTAGAATATCCACCGGGAGCACTCCGGCCAGAACCACAACGGCATCCTTAGATACCGTTCGGTAGGCCTTTGTTACTCCTAGCAAAATATTCCTCTGAGCACTTACTAGTGATCTGATATGGTGACAGTTTAACCTGTCATACCAACCAGCTGCCGCGTACGTGAAGAGCGCTTCCGCCACACCTTTGTATATTATTACAAGTGTTTTGTGATTCAGTCCCCATCCCTCTCTTGACACTCTCGCCAATGAGTGGAATAGTTTCTTAGCGTTTTCACAGACTCTAAGAACGTGAGATGTTATGCCCATTCGTTCATCTAGGTCAACTCCAAGATATCTAACGCACTTGACCATTTTCATGTTTCGACCGTTTAGTGATATTGTTGGAGGTCGACTAGAGTCAAATTTGCCTTTTAGTTGCAGCATCACTGTTTTTTCTGCAGATAGTGACATTTTATTTGTTTCGCACCACTGTATCATGTTATTTATGGCGATTTGACCCTGGCGTTGAAGTTCAAGCCTCGAGTTGCCGTGCACCAGAATGACTTTGTCATCTGCAAATGCTATTTCGTCCAGGTTGTTCATCATACTCGTGTTAAATACTATATTCCATATTAGGGGACCAAGGATTGACCCCTGAGGGCATCCTTTTGTTACTTGTTTTGTTACTGAACCATATTTGTCTCTGATTTCTGCAGTTCGATTGCTGAAGTAACTCTTGAAAACATTCATGATGTTTCTAGGTATATTGTAAACTGATAAACTTGCAATGACGCTAGGCCACGTTAAGTTATCAAATGCTCCAGCTATGTCCAAGAAAATACCCATAACATATTTTGAACTTTGGGTTTTGATAGTGTTTGTTAGGCGGACTATCGCGTCCTCAGTAGACATGCTACGTCGGAAGCCGAATTGTTTGTCCGAGAATAGTCCGCTCTGTTCGATTCTTGGAGAGATTCGAACCGCTAGTAGCCTTTCTAAGAGTTTCCCCATGACAGGTAGCAGCATGATAGGTCTATAAGACTTCGGAGATAGTGGATCTCTATCCCCAGGTTTCCTGATTATAATCATTTCACCCTTTTTCCACACCTTCGGGAAGTAGCCAAATTTGAGGCAGCTGTTTAATAATTTTACTATGGAAGTCCCTATTATGGGCCAAGCCAGTTGGATTATTTCAGCGTTGAAGTTGTCAAGTCCGGGAGACTTGTTACGCTTAAAGCAAGTAAGGGCACTGTTGACCTCCTCCCACGTAAATGGGGGGTCTTCAGCATCGGATATCCAACTATCGTCGGTAGCGATCTCGCGCATTTCTGCTTGAGGCCCAGTAACGTCAGGTCTTTCGTCCGGCAGAAGTGAGTTTAGTAACTCCAAGCGTGTGTCATGCCACGTATCAGTGACGACTCCATTTGTCTTCCTGATGGTGTTTAAGACTTCAGGTGGTCTTGCTTTGCCGGCGGCAAATTTATATACAAGTCCCCATGGGTCATTATTGCCATGTTCCGTGACGTACCTTTGGAAACTACTTTGCTTAGCTATAAATACTTCATGGAAGTATTTATTCCTTGCCGCTCTAAAGAGAGACAATTTCAACTCTTTTGCTATTTGGTTCCTTTCTTTCTGATATGCTCTTCTGAGCTTGTGCATTGAGGATCTAAGTTTCCTTAGATTAGAGTTCCACCAACTATTTCGTCTCTTTGCCACTCTCTTCTTTGGAATTGAGTTGTTTCAGACACTGGTTAACTGCGTTGTGATCAGCTCCACACGATCATCAATTTCGTCTATCGAGTTAATTTCAGGAAGTGCTTCTACACTGTCCCAAGAGCCGACCAGGTGTCTAGCAAATAGACTCCAGTCAGCTATCTTTATGGCAAATCTCGGAGTTTTGCTACTTGCAAGAGGACGATTCTGTGGCGCGTTTGATAGTTCAAACGTGATGACTCTATGGTCACTAGAGGTCCAATTTTCTCTTACACACCACCCTACTATCGAGCCCAGCAAGGCTCCGTTGACTATTGTTAGGTCAATATTGGAGTTCCCATTAGACGAGAACGTCGTTGGGTGTCCCTGCAGGTTCATTATGAAGAGGTCATTTCTAGACACGAAGTCCTCCACTTTTCTTCCGTTTTCATCAGTTAAACGGTCATTCCACACATACTGAGACTGCTACATATCCCCTTTCCACCTCGTACAGAAATGGGGCTACATAATTTGGATTTCAGATGGCCTACACTAATTCTCGACAGTCGCCGAAGTTTCAGGTAATCCCTGTGAAAACCGCCACAGAAGAAAATTTCTTAGTAAATTTCTTGTCGAAAATCGTTACATACTAAGACTGGTACGAACCTCTTTTCCACCTCGTACAGAAATGGGGTTACATTATTTGGATTCCAGATGGCCTACACTAATTGTCGACAGTCGCCGAAGTTTCAGGTAATCCTTGTGAAAACCGCTACAGAAGAAAATTTCTTAGTAAATTTTTTTTTGAAAATCGTTACATACTGAGACTGGTACGAACCTCCTTTCCACCTCGTACAAAAATGGGGCTACATTATTTGGATTCCAAAAGGCCTACACTAATTCTCGACACCCGTCCAAGTTTCAGGTAATCTATGTAAAAACCGACACAGCAGACAATTTCTCAGTAAATTTTTTGTTGAAAATCGTTACATACTGAGACTGGTACAAACCCCCTTTCTACCTCGTACAGAAATGGGGCTACATTATTTGGATTCCAGATGGCCTACACTAATTCTCGACAGTCACCGAAGTTTCAGGTAATCCCTGTGAAAACCGCCACAGTAGAAAATTTCTCAGTAAATTTTTTGTCGAAAATCGTTACATACTGAGACTGGCACGCACTATTTTTAAACTCGTATAGAAATAAGGGTTCACTATTTCTGTTTCGATTAACGTAAACGTATTTTTTTCAAAGTTTTACGTTTAATTAATATACTCGTATTTTTATTACAGATTTATGTTTTGAAGCTACCACTAAATTTGCTCTTCATAAACATATTTGTTTATTTATTAATTTTTTTTTCTATTTTTTAGTATTGGTTTGCAAAATCAAATATGGTTGTAGAATGTTAATGCAAAAAAAACGAGATAAGAAGTAAAGGTAATGCAGTTTTTCTAAATATTTCGTGCCAGCCCGAATATTTTACAGATTAAGCAAAGACACATTTTTTCGGGCTACTTTTCGGGCCAGTTTCACATCGGTTCTAGCATTTTCAATTTCATCTAACGGTTATTTCGTGTATGGCAGCACTTACATCATTCGTGTTATGACAGAAAATTAGTCTAATATTTGAAATTTACGAAATGGGTCGCTTTAGGTTTGAACAAAATCGAGATATTATTGAAAAGTTACTTTCAAAATGGTGAGTCTTCTACCCAAACAGTATGAAATTTACATGGAAAATTCAGTAGAAATGAAATGGTTACAAGGCAATTTGGATCAACTTGTGAAGCGAGTTCGTGAAACTGGATTATTTTATTGGATAAACCAACAAGTGCACGTGCATTTACAAAACGTACAGCCGAGAACATTGCAGCTGTTGCTCAGGATGTCTCTGAGCATTCACCAAAATCAACTCGCCATCGTACTGAAGAATTAAACATTTCACTCAGTTTTGTGATGAGAATTTTGCATAAACACCTCGGGATAAAGGCGTACAAAGTTCATTTAGTGCAGGAGCTTAAAAAAAATGACCATAGGCAATGTTTTCGGTTCGCTAATTGGGCTGTGGCACGCTTGGAAGAAAATGTCGAATTTTAGGCTCAGAAAACCTACATGGATTTTGGACCGGCGGCATCATCCGTTCAATTTTGTGAAAATGAAAAATGTGCTGCCTTTATAGTCAATGGGGAGCGTTACCGAGAACTGAGCGTGCATTCTAGAAGGTCTGCTCTAACCAAATTTTCACAGTTAAACGGTTTTTTGTTTCTAGCGTGGCGAAAGTACATAGAAGTATCAACAATTTTCTACTTTGCCAGTTACAGATTAAGTCGAATTTATGTATAACGTGCGACAGAATTCTCCGGAAGTTTTTATTTGCACTTTGAAGTGAAGTTGGCTGAGATTAGTAATAACAATCACAAAGGAGTTACAATTTTTGTATTGTGAATTCGCATCCCTGCATCAAAATTTGTCGAAAGAAACATATTTTAATTCAAAGGGAACAAAGGAATTATAAAGAGGAAGTTTGTTTCCAAATAAAATATGTTAGTTGGTTAATTGGTTTATACTTTGTCGGGAAAAATTAGACGCACTTAGAAATTAAGTAAGCTGAATTTTCACGATCAGTAGAACTTCATGTTTCATTAGAAATTGGCCAACAGAATACAGAAACTATTTGCAATACCAATTCTGCAGACCTTTTTTGACGAACTTTGACGACCTTTTTGTGGAACTGACACTCAAATTTACATAGCGAAAACTCCCACGATTAGCGGGGCATCATACTTGTACGTTGGATGGCCACAGTAGTCTAGAACTTATAAAAATCAACAAATCTGCGAATCTTTTAATTCGTAATATTTTTTATTCCTATTTCAAAAGCACCTACACAACAATTATATAACGCACCTCTTTCCAGTCCGCAGTTCCAGGCTTAGAAATATTAATGATGCTAATGGTTGAGATCCGTGACATGAAGCACTATGCTTAATTTTAATTACTATCTAATAAACACATGCAGTTCACGGTCTCAAATAAAATGAAGCGTTAGAATTAATGCTGTTATGCTGTTTTAATGCTCTTGTTAGAACTAATTAAGACCACGAGGGGCAATCAGCCATTAATACCCACTAAGTAAGTATATGTTGGTTAATTACAGCTTTTTAAATTTACTCGTAATAAATGAATAAATAAATAGTCTTCTTTCAAACCGAACCATCTTAAATTTTCTGTATATAAAGACTTGATGAGCATTTATTGCAATAAACCAGTAAAAATCAAATTACGCACAAATACGAAAGAATTGAAAAAGAATTTCTTTCAGCTCCTGCAAATTCTATTTTGATTACGTCAAAACAGACAGAATCGAATTGGTCTTGAAATTTGCTTGTTTATACTTAGCCAAATATTGGTGAAGTAGGTAAATATCCGGAGAGCACTTGAAATTAGATTCAGTACTCCTATTCAATAATCCCTCGATTTCCGTAACATCGAATTACGTAAATTCAATTTTATGTAAAACCCAAATTGTGTTTTTTCAAATTCCAATTACGTAAAAATTTCGATTTACGTAAAAAAGAGGAAACGTCCTAACAACATATAAAAACGAAACTAAGGTGAAATGCATCAAATTTAACATCTGTTACACTCAGAGAAAAACTTGGGTCAAAAGAAACAAAATCTGAGTCATAGTTTGCCAAAATCTTGGTGATTTTCGATCAACCAAATTTCTTATTTCTTAAAAAACGAACAAGATCTTAGTTGAATAAAATTTTAATTTAAAATAACCAAATCCTGCTTATTTAATTTATAACTTAGTTAATATAACCAAACACATATATTTAATTTAATGAATAGAAATGGAAAATAATTGGTAACAGTGACTATTTTGTTAAATTAACCAAGGGAAAAAATTATTTTACTAATAATTAGTTATTATTATTTTACAAGTTTAATTCTACCAAATTTTCTTACTAATTGTAACAAAAATGGCGGTAAATGTTGCAAATGTTTAAGGTTAAACACATTACATCAAGGTTTGATTTCGAACTAATGAAACATTGAATTCTTTACATTAAAAAATTCAAGCGTCTCATCAAAATGCAGTGATCAAACTACAAAAATAATGAAAATACTTTGAACTTACATTCAAAGTATAATCACAATGATTTAGCGAATTTTATTGATTCGCTAGAATTTAAGTCTTAGTTTATATGACAAAACTTATAGGTCAAAATAACTAATTAAGATAAACCAAAATATTTGGTTAGTTATAACAAGAATATTGTTCACCTAACAAATTTTTTTTTGGTTAAATTAAACAAAACTATGTACCAACATCCTGGTAACTCAAATTTCACTCACTTTTTGTAGTAACCAAGTAAGAAAATACCAACTTTCTAATTTAAACAAGAAATTTGGTTTATCTAGCTCAAAATTTTGTGTTAAAACAACCAAATTAATTTAACTAAGTATTTGGTAGTAATCTTTTTTCTGAGTGTAACATTTTTAGTTTTTTACGAATACAAACAGTATTGTACATATAGCACGGAGATTTACACAATTAGGTAGTGTAAATATACCAGTTTAGTGAATAGATGTTGATTTTGTTTGGTAGTAGTACATAGTTAAAGTTCGTTTAGTTTGGTTCAGATTGAATTTTTTTGTTAGTTTACTTTTTTGTTATCAACATGTCATCAACTGCTAAGTTAAAACTAATAAAAAAAAACGTCAAGTTATTTCTTTGAAACAAAAAACAGAAATAATCAAGCGTTGCAAAAATGGAGCGACATTAAGTGAAATTGCAAATGAACTTGGGTTTGCTGTATCTACAGTACAAACTATAATTGCTAATTCTGAGAAAATTACCTTGCAATCTCAAGCAGCGTCAAGTTCAAGTGCCATACATATTACCAAAATACGGAGTCCGTTGATGGAACGTATGGAGAAATTGCTGATGATTTGGAGCGATGACAAGACTGGAAGAAACATGCCATTAAGTAGTTTAGTTATACGTGGAAAAGCTGTAAGTTTACACGAAGATTTTAAAAAAAAGTTGGGGAAAGCTCAAATGAGGAAACCTTTACAGCAAGTAAAGGGTGGCTGGAAAAATTTAAAAAAAAAACCAAAAACTACATAACATTAAGGTTAGTGGAGAAGCAGCTAGTTCAGATCTCACTGGAGCTAACGAATTTTGGAGCACTTTGAAAAAACTTATAGAAGAAGGTGACTACACCCCACAAAAAGTATTTAATGTCGATGAAACGGGGTTATTCTGGAAAAGAATGCCTGAAAAGACCTTCATTGCACAGAGAGAAAAGACAGCGTCAGGATACAAAGTGTCAAAAGAACGCCTAACTCTGTTACTTGGAGGCAATGCATCTGGAGATTTCAAGATCAAACCTTTATTGATTTATCGATCAGAAAATCCAAGGGCCTTAAAAAATACGGCAAAATCCAGTTTAGGCGTAATTTGGCGATCAAATTCTAAATCATGAATGACCGCCAAGCTTTTTCAAGATTGGTTTCAAAATCATTTTTGCCCGGCTGTCAAAGAATACTGTCGAAAGAAAAATATAGCCAACAAAATACTGTTACTTCTTGATAACGCGCCATCTCATCCACAGAATTTAATGATCCATTAGGGGCTGTCACAGTTCAATACTTGCCCAAAAATACAACAACACTTATCCAGCCTATGGATCAAGGAGTTATAGCCGCTTTCAAAGCCTATTATCTGAGGCGGACTTTTCGTGAACTGATCCAAAAAGTAGATGAACCAGATCAGGATGTTTCAGTTCAAGAATTTTGGAAGCAGTATAACATTAAAAATGCTCTGGAAAACATTATTGCTTCATGGGAAGAAGTAAAACCAGAGACGATGAATATAGTTAAGAGAAAGCTTTGGCCGGAATGTGTAGAAGATAATAACCCGGATAATTTAGCAATCGTTCAGAATGAAATTATCAGGTGCGCTCAACAACTAAGTTTTGAGGAAGTTACAAATGCTGATGTGATCGAGCTTTTGGAATCTCAAGAACCTGAATTAACAAACGACGATTTAATTGAGTTAGAAGGAAACAGCATTAGCAGTAGTGAAGACGAAATTGAAGAAGCTGTGGAAGTTCAACTGTCTAGCAAAATGTTAAACGAAGCGCTAGAGCAGATTGACTCAGGATTGAAAATATTAACTTTAAATGATAAGGATGCAGAACGTAGCAGTAAAGTGTCACGAGGAGTTAAACATGCTATAAACTGCTACAAAGAGCTTTATGATGCTAAATCCAGATAGCGGAAAAAGCTTCGGATTGAACATTTTTTTTTAAATAAATCGGTAGAAAAACCAACCGAGTAAATATAAATTACACTTAACACCGGTTGTTGTTATACCTATTGAATTTGAATTAATGTTCCAATAGGTATGTCTGAATTTTTATTTTTAGTTAGTCCAATGAATTTCATGTGAATTTGATGTGTGATATTTTTTTAAATTTTGTTTGAAAGTTAGGTTAGTAAAACTGAATAAATAAATTTTATAACGTGTTTAGTAATTAAAAAATATAAACATATGTACATAATGAATTAAATAAGAGTTTTTAATCTGAAAATCCTTTGGTTAGAGCGGAAATGTTTACATTGAGATATAAAATTCTTCAATTTTCCTCTATTTGGTACGTATATCCTGTTATTCATATAGATTTATATGAAAAAAAACCTCGATTTACGTAATTTCGATTTACGTATGGGTTTTCAGGTACCGATTCCTTACGTAAATCGAGGGAAACCCTCTCTTCCGTAAAAGTTCAGTACTTTTGATATCTTAGCGATATCATCCCTGGTAGGACTTAATTTGTACAGATGTTTAGCAAATTTATTTTATATAAAAAAAGACAACAAAAAATTTAAACATGAAAATATGTTCCATCGTTTTTTATGAAAATCCCATATCTCTTAGATACCATATGAATGCCTTCGCGCAAGAACCTTGCAGGCTTCAATGCGATAAAATCATCGATTTATTCACACACATCATCAACCTACTAAATTTCTATTCTAATAAATACTCTGGTGAATATTATTCATGTACGACAACTTCCGATACTCGGTCTTCTGAGTCATGCGAGCACCGTGACCGTATGACTTGCCTGCTTCCTTGCCCAGTTAATGGCCTTTTCTGGTCAAGTTCTGATCAACTTTTCATGTACCACCAGATACAGAAAAGAACCTTCTTTGGGTAGATGTTTTGTTTTATCGTCGATGTCCTGAGTTGCCCAGGATCTATCCACGACTTTTTACGTTTGGGATTCTCGTAAAAGATACACTTCTCATCTCCTGTCACAATTTTCCACAAGAAGTTCTTTTTTTGTTTCGAGGCTGTGTAGGGTGCCGTTTCATAAGGCACAACGTCGGCACCAAGAATACTACAAATTGATCCCACGCGTTATAAGTATGTTTTCCTTGTTGGAATTCATATAGAACGCAGTGTCGAATGTGCTGCGTATCACTTGCCATCGTAAACCTGTAAAAACCACAAAATACCGTGAACAAATTTCTATTTTAAATATAATTTCAGGTATTCGATACGGTTTCTCGTAAAGAATTTTGAAAATAAAACATTTAGCTAAAGTTACAATATTTATTTCCTAATACCTTTAAGTTCTTCAACGAATTCACTATTTCACTATTTATCACTTTTGACTATATCAATTTTTACTTCTTACCTTACACTGTTTACTGTGTCTTTGTCTCCGTTCCAAATTACTTGCGCTTAAATATTTGTGCATCACTATTCGAGATTATTCCATTTATTGTATCTGGCGATGCATGTAGTGGTATTCGTAAACATTCACGTGTCGAAATTACTTGTCGTAATGTGGTCGATTACTTTCGTTATTCCAGTATTTCCCTACACATGGAATGCAGTTCTAAAATCCAAGTTCCAATTAGTATTGCAGGAATACTTGGTGTGGTAGTATCGATGCTTTAATAATAATCGCTCTGTTAAATTATTTCCTCTGGCTAAACTCAAAACAACGCCCTTTGCGAAAGTAACACTTGGTGGTGTGTACCTGAACCACTTGACCGCCCACCTTAAATCTGTCAGTCCACAACAGACTCGTCCAGTATCGTATTGCTTCATTTCGTGCTTCTCTGGCACCTATATGGTCCCCGTGTCTGTTCACTGTACCCCAATTCCGAAGAAATAGTGATGGGACTGTGGGGATTTAATTTGGCTATATTTCAATAATTCTATTTCTCTGAATGGCTAATGAAGTATTCATTGATTAGTCTCGCAATCTATGTTTGCTCTAAATACGCACTTTTCTCACTATATGTTCATTTGACGGTGTTCATTACCTGTTAAATGTAGACCAATTGAGAAGAAATACTGAGATGGGGATACGAGGGTGCAAGTTTGCTTTATTTCAATTGTTATAATTGTTTTAGTGGCCGAATTGGTGCCACTATGATCAATAGGCCATAACGCCTCTTAACTGTAGCTCAATTGTGAAGGAATTCTGATGGAAATTCAGTGGTGGATTTAGGCTATTGAATGACCAAATAAAAACTCATTGAATGTTCACTATGTACTGTTTTCCGCGGAAGCGTGAACTACAATTTTTTTCTTGGCAGATAGGAAATTACTTATTATTACAGAATGGCCCGGATCCCAGACCAACTGGATATTGAAATCGTTAAGAGATGTGTGACAATTTAACGCCTTCGTTGACGCCAGGGAAACTTAATCCAGCGAAAGAATGGCCGCGTGACTGTCCACATAGATAGTGATATCAATTAGCGATATTACATTATGCTTCAATCAATTCATGACCTTTTCAATCGCTAAAACTTCAGCCTGGTACACACTACAGTACTCAGGCAGACGAAAATATAAACTAACATTTAATTCTGCACAGAATACACTCGCTTCCACTCGCATCGGTGAAAAATTTAGCTGACCCGATCTTCATAATGAGACCACTATTATAATCCTCCCTAGAGGGGAGAATCATCTTAAAAAGCTTGCCAAAACACAACAGGGGTGTTATATAGTCTAAATTCGCCAGGTCATGCCTCACTGAATTGACTATAGTTGAGTGCCCTTTTTGCAGGCACTTCCACCCCAAAGTTGCTGATAGCTGGGCGGCCGTATTAACCGCCATTTGCTTGCCAAGGATATCCAACGGGAGAAGGTACAGCATGACCTCTAGGGCAGTAGTAGGGGTTTTTTTAGCGCCCCACTAATGAGCACCCAGGCTGCCCGCTGCACTTTCCCCAACATTTTCCTGTATGTTAATTTCTCCAGAGCTGGCCACTATACGCTCACACCATACAGCAATACGGGCCTTACAATTGCCGTTTAAAGCCAGTGCACCAGTTCCGGTTTCAAGCCCCATTTCCTTCCAATGGCATTTTTACAAGAGTAGAATGCCACAGTAGCCTTCTTAACTCTTTCTATCGTATTTGGTTTCCAACTTAGCTTACTGTCCAGAAGCATCCATAAGAATTTTGCCTTTTCAGTAAGGACTAGTCTAGTACCATTCAGGCTTGGTGGAACCATTGCCGGAATTTTATATTTCCTAATGAAAAGGACCAGCTCTGTTTTAGATGGGTTAATCCCCAATCCACATCTACTGGCCCAACTCGCAGTGATTGATAACGCATTCTGCATCACATTCCTGATTGTACCCAGGTTCTTACCCGAGAGAGACAGCTATCGCTACGTCATCGGCATAAGCAACCACACTTATTCCTTCCCTCTCCAGTTCCAGTAGTAGTCCATTGATTACTATGTTCCAAAGAAGGGGAGAGAGAACACCTCCCTGGGGTGTTCCTAGAACAACCCGTCTCCTGACGGAAACTTCCCCCATCCTCGCTATGACCCTTCTTCTTCCAAGCAAGTGATCAATTAGCTTGCGTACTAGGTCTTCGTTCTCAAGTGGCGATAGAAGAATCTCCTCCCCTCCGTCTCTATGCAGATGTATGAATATGTTGTACTCCCAACATTTTTCCAAGATCATCCGTATGGTGAAACATTGGTCAGTGGTCGATTGGTTGGGACGAAAACCACACTGATACTCGCCAATGATGTTTTCGGCGAAAGGGATGAGTCTGGCAAGTAAAACATTAGCCAACACTTTGTAAATAGTTTTCACATTTAAGACGGTCACCTTTTTTGTGCAACGGACATATAAGCGGCAAGCGCCTTAAACACATTTATTTATTAAACACATTTAACTATTTTATTTTGGTTTTTTATGGGCCTCGGATATTATTTCCGATACTTAACGGTTTACTTTAGCTGTGTTTCTTATTTAAATCCGTAGATCAAGCAGATTTTGAAATCTGAAATTAGATCGATCTGGTCAATGTGAAATAAGAAACAGGTTTCAGATTTGGTAGATCAAAAAAAAAATATCAACTGTCATCGAACTGTCAGCAAAATACACGATCAAAACAAATAAATTGTTATTACTTATTATTTGTTCTGAGGAAATTGTACCACGAATGTGAAATTGCACCACTTCCTGCAAATACTCTATAAAAAAATATAGCTGCATAAAATAATTATTTCATTATTTAATAAAATCAATATAAAATAATAATTAAAATTTCGTTTCCAAAAACAAACAAAAATGATGAGAAGGTCAATCCAAATTTGAATTTGAATTACGTGAAACTAGGTAAACTAAAACTAATCAAAAACATCGATCTAATCAATCTGAAGAAAAATAAGAAACAGTACCAAAATTGATCAGATCGATCTGAGCTGAAATAAGAAACAACTTTTTAGTACTTAGATCGGTTAGATCGATTAGAACGGAAATAAGAAACACAGCTTTTATCTTGACCATTGAATTACGATGATTTACTCTTCAATGTTTTTGATTTCATAGTTTATATTGTCGTTTCTATTTGATTTCCTGTCTTATTTTAGTATAAAATTTAATTTACTATTTCTTTCTATATTGGTTTTAAGTGACGATATTATGACGTCATCAATATCCCGTATTTTTAATTATTGTTGTTGTACAGCGAAATATGCTATATCCTTCTTCCTTACTTTTTATTTCAAGTTAAAGTTACAACTTTAATATTTTCATAAGACGAATACTAAATATGATTTAGGGACTTAACAGTTGATGATATCGAATGATTTATATACCGCATAATTTATATACGAGACATTTAACTATCCCCTCCGTTGTAATAATTTAACAACTTTAGCTGTAATTAATTATACCGAGAACATTTATGTGTATTTTAGTTGAAGCAGTTTTCAAAACCATTAAACAATTATTTGCGATACTATGCACAACGATAATAAATTTCACTCTTGACTTAAAAATTTACTATCGCTACAAATTTCGTATAATTTTCTTAGCTAAAAAAACAACAACAGTTAGTCCAATGCTTTTAAAGTAGCTTAGTTCTATAACAAATTTTATACAGCTTACAACAAAAAAATATAAATTTAATGGCTTAAATAAAACTCTACGAATACTCATATATGTATGAGTAACGTTATAATTTATTATCGAGCTTTGCATGAGTTTTTTTTTTCAATTTAGCACTAGTCATAAATTTACACTAAAAGTTACACAAAGTTCAAAACACAAAAGCAACATGAATTTAAACAAAATAATAATAAAAAAGTACTTGAATCATTTGAAACTATTTTGCATTCCCAGGGAAACGAATTAAATCAATTTACAGATTCCGACGTATCGATTTTTGAGGCGTTTGCCATTTTCTGTGGTCTAGGTATTCATAATACGCAAATGTACGAGAACGCATGCAAACTGATGGCTAAGCAAAAAGTGGCGCTCGAATGTTTATCCTATCATGCAACGGCGCCGCAGGAGCAAACTTTGAAATTGGTCCAGGACGTTATACCATCGGCTGAGGCATATTCACTGTATAGTTTTAATTTTAGCGGTAAGTACCGCGATATCCGATAATTGGTTTAATTTTATAATAATCGTAATCTTTACATTTTTTTGCAGATTTCGATTTAAACGATGAAGACACATGCCGTGCAACAATCCGTATGTTTCTACAATGTAATTTAGTTCAACAATTTCACATTCCATATGATGTAAGTATTTTTATGCAAATACATTTTGTAAACAATGAAATCCCCCTTGCTGTAGATCTGCAAACTCGTATATTGTTATACCAAGGTAATTTGATGAGACTGGATAGAATCAACAAATAACAAAATGAAGACTTGTTGCGTATAGCGTTGTTGTTGTTATTGCTTGATGCAACATTAATAAATTCATCAAAATATGAATATTTCATTTTTTTAATATAACAACAAATGGATAAACTCTGTGTACTTGTACGGTGCACTCGTCTACGAGTACATAAAAGAGTTTGTAATAAAATACCACTATCAACAGCAGCATCGAGTGGCTCAGAGGAGAAAATGAAAAGTTATTCTTTCTGGCAAACTAAATAAAAATGCACGAGAGCTTTTTTATGCTTTTAGTTTTGTGTTCTATACAAAATGAAATTTTCTTTGATTTATTAATGCATATTCATATTATAAAGACTAAATATACATAAATTTTATGTTTCGGAATTTTTTTTTATTTGCCATCATATACCTAGGTTTTATGCCGCTGGGTGCTTAGCGTACGGAAAAACTATCGTCCAGTAAAATATCACAATTGGCGACATGCTTTGAATGTGACACAGACAATGTTTGCCATGATGAAAACGGGTAAAATGGAACGTTTTCTAACCGATTTGGAAATATTAGGAATGCTAGTGGCTTGCTTGTGCCATGACCTGGACCATAGAGGCACCAATAATTCGTTTCAAACAAAAACCGATAGCCCGCTGGCGATACTGTACAGTACGAGTACGATGGAACATCATCATTTCGATCAATGCATCATGATATTGAATTCGGAGGGAAACAATATATTTCAGGTGAGCTTTTAATTTATAATGTTTATGTTTATATAAAATTAAATAAATATTATTTTTAACTGGAAATTTTCAAATAAAAATATGTTATGATTTATGGTTTGTTCAGCAAATAAAAGGAATCGAATTTTTCGATTTTGTAGAGCTTCCATATTTCGATTGCTGTATTGTTGATTTTATTCTTTAGAATTTTGTTTATGACCTATATTCCTAGATATTATTACATATTTACCTATTCAAAATTGTTATCGTATATTTTATTATTTGTATTTAATCTTCTTTAGTCTTGAATAACTTTTGAATTATATGGCATTTTAATATTGGTTTTATTTCAATAATAAAATGAAACATAAAAATTCAATTCAATTATTGGCTAATAAAATATTTACTTACAATAAATACACTCTCACTGTAGTCCTTCACAAAATATCTACATGCATCTGCTTTTATATATATATATCAGTGATGGAAAACGGAATAAAAAATCAAAACGTTACGGCATTCGGTTTCAAAAAATTAGTTAAATTCGAAACGTTATTTATAACGTTTTACATAGAACAAAAATTCCGTTTCTCTACGTTATAACGTTATTTTTGAAATTTTTTCCTTAGTTCGGAAAATTGACAAATTAAAGGCTGGGTTTATTTCGTTATTCCTTTTGAAATAAAATAAATAATAAATTCGTTTTATTTAATTCAAATAAATATAATGCACATTTTTTAAATATAATGATAAATTCAAAATAAAGTAATTAAATTTTATTGCTATTACAAATAATTAGTAATATTTCCTCCAATAGTGATTCATCGATTCTATTCCGCCTTTCTGATAATATCCATTTTAACATTGAAAATACTCGTTCGACCGAAACTTGACTTGCCGGTATAGCCAGAACGATTTTGGCAATTTTTTCAATTGATGGATTTTTATTGCTCCAAAATTCAAATACATTTGTTTTTGTTGGCACAATATCCATGTTATCAAATTGATCTATCAGGGAGTGAACATTTACATCGGTTTGATCATTTGATTGTGATAACTTTTTAAACATATATTGAGTTAAAATGTCTTGATCTGTGTCATTTTTATTTTCCGAAATCACTATAGTATCGTGGTCCTTATTCTCATTTTTATTTCGTTTAACAAATAAGTATTGATATAAACCTGCCAAATACTTTTTAGCAACCAGCTTCTCATCAGCAGACAATAATGTTTGGTAACGTGGGTCCAAAAATACGGCAGCCATTGTTGGTCCACATTTTGCTAAAAGAGACTTTTCTCTTTTTTCCATCGCGGATTTAAGACTTCTTGAAAATGAGTCGTCAATTTTGGTAAGCTCTAATTTGCATTTATACCACGCTGCATAAGCGTCGCTCATAACAAGTTGCTCAGACTGTAGACGAAGTGTTGTCTCATAAGGATATTTAAGTGTGTTGATAATCATTTCCATTCTAGTCCAATCTCTGTCGCATGTAGAAAGTGCCGGGTAGACTAGTTTCATTTCCTCACAAAATTCTCGAAGCTCAATAAGTCTAGTAATCATGGTATATGTTGAATTCCATCTGGTGATAACATTTCTGATTGGTTTTTTTAATCCCTTAGCTTTTATTAGCGCAAGAATAGTGGGTGTCCTTAACGTTATCACAAGAGATAGAGATTTTGCAATTATTGTTTTATAAATATCGACTGTATTTATGACATCGTTAACGGCTAACTGCAGAGTGTGTGCCATACATTTTACAGAGGATAAAAATTTAAAAATCTCATTATTTTTATTGCAGTTAATAAATAACGAGTCCAATTCCATTTCATCATCATCACAAATAAGGTCGTCTTCTATTTCATTCACGCTTTCATTTTCTTCTTGAGATATTCCAAGCAGTTCTGCGGCTTTCACCATATTTCTGCCATTATCAGAAGTGAAAGTGTAAATCTGATCCAATTTTATGTTATATTTATTGAGTACGTCTCTGATTTGCTCACATAAATATACGGCAGTATGTTTTTCTCGCAGCTCTTTAACTGCCAAAGTCCGAACACAAATTTCACAATTTTTCTCGAACTGAATATTGATTCCAAGAACAGATCGGTCCAACCTCGTGGCACTATCCACTTTAATTGACAAGATTTTATTTTCAATTTCTTTCGCAATTAGCATTCTATAATTATTCGACTTTTCCATAATGTGTTCACGAATATTATGCCGATTAATTGTAATACCTAGTTTTTGACAAATAGGATTAAAGAAATGTTTCAATCCGCTACATTCTACCGCGTTTAGTGGCATTCCATTCACAGTAACTAGTTCAATGCAATGATCGATCATTTCAGCTGAACTTATGTTGAAACTAATGGTTTTTTTAATTTCGATTGCACAAATTTCGTCTAAACTTCTTTGCTTATAACCGTCCTTATGGTTTTTTTCTTCTACTTCTGAAACACTTTGCAGAACATCTGGATGTTTACGTTTTAAATGGGCCTTCAGATTTCCTGTGTGTGCCCCGGGAATAACCGTTTCCTTCTTGCAATGCAAACATTTACTATTACCCTGTTCTTTCACAAACTGCTCATGTATGCTTTTATTTTCTGCAATAATATCCCGTCCCATAGCTGTAATTGTGTTTGAAACAAAATTAATTACAATTGATTTCATAATAATAATAATAAATTCTAAATAATTTCTATTATACTTTTACCTTTTCTATTTAATATATGACCGAAGTTATTTTTACAGAAAATACACCACTTTAATTTATTTTTTAAAAAAAACCAATCGTTCTGTAGTTTCTCCCTACATTACGGAAATGTCAATTAAAACAATAAAGCTATGTTCATTCGCATAGCAAAAAATTGTCGAGAAATAGAGGTGTATTCACACAGTAAAAAATTATCGATGAACAAACAATATATTCATTACGTACCAATTTTTTTTTACTTTAATTTATATTTTTCTTTTAGAATTTTACTTAAGGGCGCGCAACGAAATAACGGAAACAAAAACAGCCATAACGTTTCGAATTTCGTTATGTAACAGACTTTTAAATTGGTAACGTTTGTAACACTATTTTTAAATATTGATTACGTTATTCCGGTTTTGCGTTACGTTACACGAAACGTTTTCCATCACTGATATATATATATATATATATATATATATATATATATATATATATATATATATATATATATATAAGTTAAGCACATGATACCATCAAATTCCATTCTACCAAAGTGCATTCACCAAAGGCTCAAGTAACGTCCCACAAATCAACATGCTAACTCATCATAAATGTAAATGCGCGTGTAGGAATACATGAGCATGCAACATACTTTGTAAAATGCTTCATCAGCTATATTTTTTATTATATAAAGAAATGTAAACTTGTTATAATTCAGATTTAAGTTGGTAACTAAATAAAACGGACTTAGTCCAAAAAATATTTTTTTAATCAAAAGTACAAGTCTGTACTTAACTGGCGCCGAAACAAAATTAAACGCTATCCAATGTCACAATAATAAAAGTTATTAAACAGTGATATAAAAGTGCTATCTCTATAGTGAATTTATAGTAATTATTATCCCCAGTCGACCATAGTAATTTCATAAAAAATCCTTCGCATCACGATAAAAACATTTTTCAATATAATTAAAAGTGTTAGTGGAAATATACTATCCCTATAGTAATTTCAGTGATAAAGTAACGTGAGTGAGAATCACACCACGAGTAGGCGACTAACAAGTATAAACGTCTGTAGCTAAAAGGGAAAACTGTGAATCATCCGTGACAAAGAAGTGTACACACTCCAACTTATATCTCCGGGGAAACGAAAATCCCCGTACCATTTCTAAAAACATAGGAGAAATCCTCTCAAATGAAAATTACAATACTGTAAGTAAAAATTGTGTAACAAAGTTATAAACAACTTCCTAAAATAAAATAATAACTAAAATAAAATACCAAATCGTGTGTTAAAATTGATAAATAGTAATATTCCGAGTAATAATTTAATAATTTGAGCATAATATAAATAATAATTATAATCTAAAACAAATTTTTTTTGAAACCAAAAATAATACAAAAAGATAATAATATGGCTGTAACGCTAGACCAATTACAAGCCTCAATTGTCCAATTGACCGGGGCACTCAATGCTCACATTGAGATAATAAACAAAATGGAAAGAAGATTAGGGCGATAAGAAGCCAAGGAAACACCCATCACTGACAATACTACACCAAACGGGCCAAAAGATGAAAATGATTTAAGAGAAATTAGCAAACTTCCCGATTGTGTGAAAGAACTACAGGTTTTTGATGGTAATCCCCTACACTATGTTTCGTGGATAAATAGCGTAGAAAGCATACTACAAGACTATGAAATAGTCAAAGAGAAACCTATATACCGAGCCATCCTCAACAGCATTCGTCAAAAAATTAGAGGCACTGCGGATTCGGCACTTGTATCATATAATATATTCAATGGAAATTGGAGCGAAATAAAGAACTGCCTTTCACTCCATTATGAGGACAAGCGAGATCAGCGCACGTTAGAACATCAACTAAGTAAACTTATGCAAGGAAACAGAAGCATTGATGAATTCTACGCAAACGTTAATCATCAATTATCCCTCATAATAAATAAAGTGAAAACAGAAAACTACAGTCAGGACACGATGAAAGTACTAAATGAAATGTACAGGAATCGCGCTCTGGATGTGTTTGTGTGAGGACTACTGCTGAAGTTTCCAGAATGCTGATCATACAAAGACCAACAACTCTACCAGAGGCATATTCATCATGCCTGGAAATACAAAACCTCAATTTCCGAAACCTGGAAATACATAGGAGAAACTTTAACAATACAGTTGCAGTTCCTGTCAACCAAATCCCATCACAGAATAAGTTCCAACAAGAAACACCAAGGCCGCTTCCAAGATTATCACTTCAGCAAAGGAACATGGGGTATGGCATCAATCAGCAACAGCAAGACAATAGAATACCACAAAGACCACAACAACCAAAGCCACCAGTGCCGATGTCAGTAGATCCAACAGTAATAACACAAAAGGTTAATTACATGAATCGCCTAAATTTCAAAAGGGAAATGACTTCAGACGCAAATGTGAAAGCCCAAAAACAACAACGGGTGTATCACTTGGAACAGCAAAGTGAAGATCCTTATGAAGAATGCGAAGAATATGAGGAATATATTCAAAACTATGACGAGGACGAGGTATCCGACCCAACTGGTGAAGTAAATTTTATGGAAGGGCCTCTCAAGCCTACCTTACCTAGAGTACAAATGCCGAAACAACAAAATACTCAAATTTCTCATTGATACGGGCGCCAACAAAAACTTTATAAGGAAAGAACTCGCTATGGGTGCACAAGAAGTAAACAAACCATTCACCGTCAAATCAGCAGGGGGTGATATACCAATAAAACAAAAAATAACAGCAACGATATTTAAAAAATTCGGAAATGATACCCCAGTGGAATTCTTCGTGTTACCTGGTTTAACCTCATTCGACAGCAAAATTGGCGACGACACGCTAAAAAATGTAGAGGCCATGATAAATAGGAGAGAAAACTTACTAACCATCTCTCCAGGTGTCAGTATTCCACTGAAGGAGAAATCCTCGACCCAAGTGAACAACATCGAGGTCAGAGATAGCCGTTTGGACGGGGAAACAAAACTAAAATTGAAATCCTTAATCAATGAGTTCTTACGAATTTTTGGACCGATCAATGATGAACAAATCATCGATACAACCGTAAGGGCAGAAATAAAAACTACAACGGAAGACCCTATCTACACGAAGACGTACCCGTACCCCATAAATATGAGGAATGAAGTTGACGAGCAAGTAGCAAAACTTCTAGAAGACGGGATAATCAGACCATCGAAGAGTCCGTACAATTCACCTATATGGATCGTGGAAAAAAAACTAGACGCTTCGGGAATAAAAAAATACCGCATGGTAATTGACTTCAAGAAACTGAATGCAGTTACCATTCCCGATACCTACCCGATTCCAGACATAAGTAACACCATCGCAAGCCTAGGGAATTCGAGATTCTACACTACAATCGACTTGACGTCAGGCTTCCACAATATAAAGATGAAAGAAACAGACATTCCAAAAACCGCATTCTCAACGATGAACGGGAAATACGAATTCCTGCGGTTACCATTTGGGCTGAGGAATGCGCCCGCCATCTTTCAGCGAATGATAGACGACGTCCTAAAAGAATTTATAGGCAAAATCTGTTACGTCTATATTGACGATATAATCGTCTTCGGCGGAAAAAATGAAGAACAACATCTTGATAACGTCAGAAAAATCTTCAGGAAGCTAAGAGACGCAAACCTTCGAGTCAACCTCAATAAAACAGAATTTCTGAAAAACGAAACGGAATTCCTGGGTTACATCGTAACCAGTTCGGACATAAAAGCAGACCCAAAAAAGGTAGCAGCAATAAGAAATCTCAGACCACCAGAGAACCTTAAGGAATTAAAGGGATTCCTTGGATTAACCTCTTACTACCGCCGATTTATCAGAGATTTTGCTAAAATCGCCAAACCGCTAACGAACCTCACGAGGGGGGAGAATGCTCAGGTGAAGGCAAATAAATCAAAGAAAGTCAAAATCGAGCTGTGTAAAGAAGAACTAAAAGCTTTCGAACAGCTGAAGGAACAGCTGTCGTCATCGGATCTGCTCATCTTTCCCGACTTTGATAGACTCTTCATCCTAACAAAGGATGCCTCAAACACCAGCATAGGAGCAGTCCTATCGCAAGGCGAAGTAGGAAAAGATCGCCCAATCACGTATGTTTCGAGATCCCTGAACGCTACAGAAGAAAACAAACTACGCCACAAATGAAAAGCAGATGCTGGCGATAGTGTGGGCTTTAGATAGTCTCCGAAACTACCTGTATGGTGCAAAAAAAATAAAAATAGTGACAGACCATCAACCCCTGACGTTTGCGCTAAGTAATAGAAACAATAACAACAAACTCAAACGATGGAAAGCGCGAATTGAGGAATACAACTATGAGTTAATATATAAGCCGGGCATAACTAACAAAGTAGCGGATGCCTTATCGAGATTAAAAGTGGAAGCGAACATATTATCATCTTCAAGCAGTGGAACAGCACACAGCGCTGAGGAGGATGGAACTCAACTAATCCAACACTGTGAATCGCCTATAAATGTCTTCAAGGTTCAAATAATACTCAGTAGAGGGGACGACATGTACGTCTACGAAGAACCACACAACAACTACCATCGACATTATATCTCACTACCAGTTATAAATAGAGAGATTCTAACAAGAATTCTTAAAAGGAGATTACATCCGACGTTGCTCAACGGTATAAAAATTCAAGAAGAGTACATGCAAACTCTCCAGGAAGTTTACCAACAAAATTTCAACAACTACAAGGTACGATAACCGCGAAGAGTAGTGGAGGACATCCGCAATGATGATAATAAATTCCGAATAATTGAAGAGGAGCACAGAAGGGCTCATCGCAACTGGAAGGAGAATAAACAACCAATTCTTGAAAAATATTACTTCCCTCAGATGGCCAGTCTAATTAAAAGGTACACAAAGGACTGTGACACCTGTAACGAGAACAAGTACGATAGACATCCTAACAAACCAGAAATGCAGGAAACACCGGTACCTACATATCCCTCAGAGATAATACACATCGACATCATAGACATTAGATAAATTTTCTCATGCGTGGATAAATTTTCTAAATTCGCGAAATTCTTCCACATCAAGGATCGATCGGCACTACATCTGCGAGATAAAGTAATCAAAGCGTTACATTACTTCACGGTACCCAGAATGTTGGTTATGGATTACGAACCAAGCTTCGTGAGCCCCATTATTACGAATTACATCAAAGCACTCGGAATAAAAGTCTACCTAACACCAACAAACAAAAGCGAAGTGAATGGCACAGTTGAACGGGTCCATTCAACGGTAATAGAAATACTGAGATGCCTTAAAGTCGAGTACAAGGACCTCACGACGAAAGAATTGGTCAGCATAGCTGTAGATCGGTACAACAACACCGTGCACTCGGTTATAGGAAAAAAACCGTGCGATATATTCCTCGGCAGGTTACAGCGGATAAATTATCAGGACTTTCTGGACTTTAAGGAAAAAGTCAACGAAGACATCATAGAACGAATAAAAAATAGCCAAAAGCAAAAAATTCAAAGAGAAAATGTAAAAAGGAACGAGCCCAAATCTTACGAAATTGGCGACACAATATTCACGGCTATCAAGCAAATCCAAGGCAAAGATAGACCAAAATTCAGGAAAGAAACTGTTGCCAAAGACAACAAAGTCACAGTGACAACTAACTCCGGCAGAAGAATACACAAAACGCACATCAAGAACATCATTAAATAAAAGTTAATTTCTTTTCAGCCTGTGCCTTTGGACGACTGTCACGTCACTAAACATCTATCACTACGACACCCCACTAATTTCGGCGAAGGAAGGTAATGGGAACATCATCAGTGGAAGCTTCAAGATTGTCCACCAAATAGATCTTAGCGGCTACGAGGAAATTATGTCCAGAATCCAAACAGAAATAAAGGACATCAATCCATCTGATATCTTCAAACCACAGTTAGCGTACCAGGTTAACGAGATTAGTAAACTATTGGGAGAACTTAAGTACCACAACCAGAAAAGCAAACGTTCAATTAACTGGATTGGCTCGGCGTGGAAGTGGATTGCGGGTTCACCGGACGCAACTGATTGGGACACGATACTCAGTAGTCAAAACAGGATCATAGAGAACAACAACGAGCAGTTCAAAATAAATACAGCCATTACACAGAAGATCCAACAGATACTAAGACAACATAACGAAATCCAGCTGTACCTCGACTGTAATGAAAACGAAGTACTTCAGCAGACTATGTTTAACTGCCTTCAATTGATAAAAGACGAAGTGAAGGAAATAATAAGAGCAGCCCAGCTAGCCAAAGGAGGAATAATAAATTCTAATCTACTAGATAAAGAGGAAATAAACCGACTGGTGAGTGAAATAGAAACTCTACCATATTTGAACGAAATAGAGGCTATAGAACACGCTGAACCAACCATGTTGATGAAGGATACGGTAATCCTGTACGTTATCTCCATACCAAAGACCAACGGAGAAGAATTTCATCATGTAAAACTAAGATCTACCATAAAAAACAACAAGCAGATTCACCTAGAATACAATGAAATTTTGATAAATCAACATAAAATATACGGCATGATCGATAAATGCAGAAGAAGAAGAGAGGTAACCATATGCAGTTATAACCAACTTCAAGAACTAAAAGAGGACCACTGCATAAACCAATTAATGAAAGGATCTGATGCAGGATGTGAATTCTTATTCAACGAAAGGGAAATAATGGAATCTGTAAATGAAAACACCGTATTTTTAAACAATTTCAACGGTACAATCGCACAGAATGGTTCAGAAAAACACTTGGAAGGTAACCTGTTAATTCAATACCAAAATGAAACGCTCGAAATAAAAGGATGGATCTTCACTAACAGGGAGATAAAAACATCCCAAATCCTCCCACCCATTTTGCAAAAAATATTACCCAAAGAGGAGTTAAACTCAACTTAGAGTATCTACATAATCTTCATCAAAAGAACATAAGACTAATGGACAAACTTGTTGAAGACAATAAAACCAATAACGCAGCAGACATTGGGATTATAACAGTAATTATAACAGTAGTTATCATCTTCACAGCTCTAGCGGGATACAGGAAACGGAAGACAACAGTCTGGCTACCTAAAGAAGGAATTGCAAACCAAGCAACGACTTCAGGGATACAACCAATTCAACTAAATTTCTAATCCACGGGTCGCGGATTTTCAAAGGGGGAGAAGTTAAGCACATGATACCAACAAATTCCATTCTACCAAAGTGCATTCACCAAAGGCTCAAGTAACGTCCCACAAATCAACATGCTAACCCATCATAAATGTAAATGCGCGTGTAGGAATACATGAGCATGCAACATACTTTGTAAAATGCTTCATCAGCTATATTTTTTATTATATAAAGAAATGTAAACTTGTTATAATTTAGATTTAAGTTGGTAACTAAATAAAACGGACTTAGTCCAAAAAATATTTTTTTAATCAAAAGTACAAGTGTGTACTTAACTTATATATATATATATATATATATATATATATATATATATATATATATATATATATATATATATATATATATAAATAAAGTTATATAAAAGATCTAATTTTGCGAAGGACCCCGTTGTTGAAATGTAAATTATTTGATAAAACCTAGACACGATTTCATCGGTCACCAGATACATATTTTCTCTTTAGTGTTCAAATCACTAGGTCTTGCTCGTTAACTAAGTCTTCTGCGAATGATTCTTGAACGATTTTGCATCGTTAAGAAAAAAAATTATTTAAATATTCGATGAATTGCTATATCAATTTTCTAAATAATGCAATTTTCAAATGATCTAGCTAGTTCTAATCCTTTAGAAATATTAGCATTTAACTCGTATATTATTGTCACCCGGAGCATGCAAATAAAATAACAAGAATGGTTCATTTCTTTATATAGAGTTTTCAAATTTGGGCCGGGCGATGTTAGCAGCCTGTGGCGGCCATGTTGTTTTGATTGTGTCTGTCTAATCTAATGTTATTTCAGTCACTGATGCCAAATCACCATGATAAGTTACACGATTGAGCAGTACATGCAAATGATAAAACTTTATTTTCAAACTGATTTCTTTTGGCCCAAATTGAACGATATGGAGGTAGAAGACATGTGTTTCCAGCAATACGAGGCTACGTTCCACACAGCAGATGCAATGATGGACATTCTGCACATCAACCCGCCCAAATTGAAAAACCCTATAGATACGAAAATATTCTTTATAAATGATTTACAGTGGAAGGTTGAAATAATTTTTCGATCTCCAATTGAGCAACTATGCGTATGTAAATCCCAGCACACCAACCGTATAACTGTTCACTGAACATATAATTGAATAAATATTATTCACTCCTTGTTAATAAACAAATAAATTGATAATTGTACGCCCAATTTACCAAGAAGCATATAGCATTTACTTATGTAATCTATCCATCAATCACTTGCGATGTGCGGACAAAAGTATAATAAAATTTAATGTATAATTTATAAATATCTCACACAGTAAGGCTGGTTCGTGAATAAAATAAGTTAGATGCTATCCATAACACGAAAAATGAAATGTAAAATGTTTCCTTGAACCATTCAGGATGTGCGAAAATAAATCGAAAAAACGCTTTGAAATTAAATTCTTACTTCGCTGAGTTATTTCCATAATAAAAAGTCATAATAAAATGTACCAAAATGAAAATTTTGAATTTCATTTTTTTTTTAAGGAATAACTTCATGAATGGAAGAAAAGATGAGTTTCATTTTTTCATAGATACATAAATATGAACAATACCCTAAAGTGGGAGAAAAACGTACTTTGTCTCAACAATTTTTATGCTAATTCAAATCATAAACACGACTGTTGAAAACATAAAAATTACAGTTTTCATTGTGAAAATGCTCAAAAAAAAGCAATTTGTATAAATTTTAACATATTTTCCTTTTTCCATTACAGGCACTTTCACCAGATGATTATCGGCGTGTAATGAAAATCGTCGAAACAGCCATCTTATCAACCGATTTAGCCATGTACTTTAAAAAGCGTAATAGTTTTTTGGAATTGATTGAAAATGGAGAATTCGATTGGCAGAGTGAGGAGAAGAAAGATTGTAAGTCGAATTTTATTTGTTTATTTTATATTCTCGTCTTAAGTCTCACAAAAATTGAAATAAAAAAATTGTGTAATCTGTAAAATTGCAAATATGAAAATGGATAGCATATAAAACTTAATTTAATAACAAAAATGTTTTTTTTTATATAGAAATTTTTATGTTTTCGAATTCGTTCCGCTAACCATTAAAATGAGGTTTTATGGTTCGGTACTTGAGATGGTCTCTGTTAGATATGTAAATTTTTCAAAAAGTTTTGAAAAATAATTTATATACTTTTAAGGAATACTAAAATTTTGATATTTTGGCAAACCTCATACTAATATTTGTTATATAGCATTCTTAAAATGAATAATTTAAGTATGACATAAAAAGTTCTGTGCCAGATATTTATGGTCCCAT
Source organism: Nephrotoma appendiculata (assembly GCA_947310385.1). Classification (NCBI taxonomy): domain Eukaryota; kingdom Metazoa; phylum Arthropoda; class Insecta; order Diptera; family Tipulidae; genus Nephrotoma; species Nephrotoma appendiculata. Next base: position 270,890,870 of record OX371224.1, read on the forward strand.
TTCTTAAATTGCATACTCTTAAATCATAATCTTAATCCCACTTGAAATGTTTAAACTAATTAGACCTTTAAAATACCTGAAGAAATTTTAACCAGTAACCAGGGATGGACGCAGTGTTGTGCGTCTATGCGTATTTCTGAAAGCACGAGGTTGCCATCTTATAAATTTCCAGTTTAAATTGGTATTTTCCAACATTTTGGAAGTAAATCTATATAAGAAAAATGAATAACTTTTATAGCTCTTACTATAGAAAACATTTTCTGCATTAATTTTGAAATTTGCATAGTAAAGGGTGGGGCAAAAGTCCCACGGTGGGGCAAAAGTCCCGCTACCATTTTGGTTGCCTATAACTTTGTTCAAAGAAAAGATAAGTAAGTTTGGTTTTCATAAAAAGTTTATTTGGTCTTTACATTTTTTTTCGTTATGATTGGAAAATTATATCGGCTAAATGGTGACCGCGATTCGCATAACCAAGAATGGCGTTCAATCAAAATGGTAGCGGGACTATTGCCCCAGGTATCATTAGCCACCAGCAAAAAAAAATCCGACAGACAAACTCGTATTATATCTGAAATATTTAGTAGAAAATAACAACTTCCACCTGTAAATTAATCTGTCGGCATAGTTCCGTAATATTTTATTATTTGTTTCATAACTGAAATGATCACCGATGCCACCAAGCGGTGTTCGTTTGCGCCAGTCGGGACAATTTCTTCAGAACGTGCGGCTTGAAGATTATGAACCACATCGCTTAGAATATGCCCGATAACACGTTTTTAATTTATAAACAAATTATTTTTTCGAACAAAATTAATTTTTTATTAAAAAATACATTTGTTGTATTTAACAGAATTTATATAAAAAATTTATTCGCAAAATAATGTGATTATCTATCAAGATCTTATTTGATTTTATCTAATTAATCTAAAAAAAAATATTTCTCATTAACAATTAAATTTATTAGAAACAAATTAATTAAAAATCATCATCATCAACAAAATTAAAAATTCCATTAACAATTAGGATTGAAAATATTTGTGTACTCTAAACTAGGAATAATTCGTTGTAAACATGATTTTCACCGAATTGAGCATAAAAATTGATCAAAAAAATTAAAATCGGTTAACAACAACAAAATTTATAAACAAATTAATAGTTAACAAAATAAAAATTGTTAAAAATGTTAATTCGTATTATATCTCAATATATATCAGCGATATCATTACACCCCGATTTTGAAGCACAGTCACTGACTGAAAAATGGACAATGGTCTTATAATTGTTTATGTTTACTAAAAAACTAGATGCATTTAAGCAAGCAAGCTATAAATTTAAATAAAACTTTTGAAATAAATACCGAGTGGCTTTGAAATAATAGAAGAATAGAAGATGTACAAGGAATCGACACCACTATCTAGAGTACAACAGAGTTCATCAAAAAACTTAATATTTCCTGAACTGACGAAACAGGGAAATTTTTTTAGTACAAAATTTTTTGATTGTTCCTTAATTTTAGAGACAGAAATGTCACTTTATTTTCATATTTTCGGTCTGTTAAATTTGTTGATATGCCGGGTCGGATAATTGAAAAAATATAAATGAGAAATAAACAATAATATGTAAGTAAAGTATTTTCCGTTGTACGTATTCAAAAACATGTTAATGCATAAATTAATTAGAAAGATAAATCATTTCATTTACATTATAGCTGTAACAACTCTGACTAATTCAATATGGGTAGTAAAAACAAGGCTTTGTTTTCATGTTTAGATTGGACGGTTAAAAATTTAGCAGGTTCAAAAATTAACACGGCATGTTTGATGCTTTTGTGAAAATTTATTGAAGATATCAATCCGGGTTGTATCGTGATTTCATTCCTGAAATGTTTGGCGTTTCTAATGGGGCATTCAACCTACGAAGAAATGAAAAACCAATTATACTGTACATCGACTAAAATTGGCATCATCAATTATTGTGTTTAGAAAATTTTAAAAATAAAAGAATACTATTGATTAATGGAAATTTTCGGCTTTTTATTATAAATTTAATTTTCATAATTTCGGATTATTCTGGATTCTCAATTTTATCGGGTAACTATAAAAGAAAAACATGTTAAAGGTCGCGTTCCCATTACAACTTGTCCCAATTTCAAGTTAATTTTAGCATCGAGTCGAGCATTACGAATTATATTCATAATCCAGCATTCAGAAAGTTTTCAGCTTTCTCCGATTTTATGTTTGATTTTTCGACCAACATACTAATATGGTAATGCATTGATGGATTCACGGTTTCCAAAATTTTCTCGTGTAATTCTTTTTTATCATATATCTAAAAAAAAAGTAATTCAATACATAGTTTGTAGGTTATGTTCTCGTCATACATACATTCTTGTCGCACAAAAATTAGAACAGCGGAAAAGTTAAATGCCGATCTAGATATTGGCAAGTTGTTGCCGTTAAATCGAATTTAGTCATTTTAAATGATTTATAATTTCGCCATCATTCGAATAATTGATTTTTGATATAACTAGAAATAAAACAATATTAGAATATTTAATTCCTTTGTAATAAATTATTAAGTCATTTTTGTGCTGGAACATAATCATTTGTAGTAATTTTGCCACTTCCCTTTATAATATGCATATAAAATTAAGCATACAAGTTGATTCATACAAGTGGTTGAGATGTATCACCACTTACTATAACCCATTCGACGATATTCTTCAATATTATACTTTAAATTGAACGAATTAGTATCCGCACTGAATGCCAATGAATCTACCAATAGAAATTTATATTTTCCTATATAAAAATTTATATTTTCCTATAAATATTAATCGCATATCACTCAGAATCTCAGGTTGATGTAGCCAAAGTCAAAGTAGCTTTAAACAGCGTCTGATCAGGTTCCGCAATTCCAATTGCATGTATTTTTTCTGTTTTCGCTTCGCCCTAGCATTCCGATTTGCTTTTACCGCTTAACTGATTCGCCTCACCTTTTTTCCCTCCGTGCGAACCGGTGCCGATGGTCTAATTTTCCAATAAGATGGTCCAGACGGGATCGATACGAATATTTCGTCGACACATCAGACGGTTGCAATGATTCAATTACGATTTGGGTGCGTTTAACAGCCGCCACTTGTTCGCAACTCTTGCACTTGTTTAATTGCGGCATTTACATCGTATGCTAATGTCATACGCGGTAGTTCTATCTCTTGTAGCTCATCCATATGAGCTTGATTATGAAAATCATCACCCATAAATTCATTATTACTATCGCTATCATCTAAATTTATGTTACTATCACCTACGGTTGATTGCAGATTTCTGAAATTAAAAAGATCGTTTTAGAGCGATCCCTTACTTAGTTGTTTTCAGCCAAATACGCACTTATTCATGTCGCATGGCCTATAACTAATATTGTATTTCATAAATATTATCCTAATTTTAACTGGCCGTCCAGTCTTTTGTAATTCATAAAATAAAATTTCTCATTTTCAACGGGTGTCCTCATTGAGTATAAATTCATTTGGTGTATTATCCCAGTACGAATTATCGCAATCAAATAAAATTCCCGAGTATTCCATTCCAGCGTATTTAGAAAAGCTCGATTCGAACTATTCATATCCCTTAAATTGGATTTTATATCGGCAAATACGGGATCCAAGAAAGTATCTAGTTTATCATTTATCGTTGCTTTACATTTTCACATCACAGCACTCAAATTTTAAACTTAAAAACTTATTCAATAGATTTATTATTGTGTACAACTAAATATTTATAAAATATTTTGGTTAAATTTAACTAATTTATTATTTATTTCTTAATTTGTTTTAAATGCCAAAATGATTGACTTGTAGTTGGTTATAGTTGTTGTTCAAATTTTTTTTGGGCTAGTCAATCAATTTTAGCAAGGAAATAGCCTTACTTTCATGATTGCATAAGAAAGCCTAATCAGCTGAAATACTTATATTTTTCTAGGAATTATGTGTTAATGTATACACTTTCCGATGTTATCAACTAATATTGTTCAACTGGTATGAAATTCCCCGACGATCGCAACGATATGCCTCATATCAGAAATACATCATGAAAGCAAGCCGAAAATTCTGGAATAATCATATTTTTCTAGACATTTTTGTTAATGGCATTCAAACACCAACACAAGTCAGCTAGAAATAAATCACAAAAGAAAGAAATACGCCTAATACGTTGAAATACATTTTTCTAGTCATCTCTAGAATTATGTGGTACGGCCATGAAACACCCACACGACGAGCATACACTATTCGATATTCTCTACTATGTAAAATTGATAGCAAATTCCTCGAAGATCCCATCGATAAGCTTCTTATCACATATAAATCATGAAAGCAAACCTAAAACGCCGAAATACTCATATTTTTAAGTCATCTCTAGAATTATGGGTAAACTTTATTTTATTTTGAATTTTTTGAAAAAAAAAATTTCTTGAGACGTATAGGCGTGAAGTGTATAGGCTAAGAAAGCAGTAATTCGGTAATTTTTCTTATTGGAAGAGATTAGTCTGCCATCAGAAAGCCGCAATACATCAAATATATAGGAATCATTTTCAACAATAGACTAGACGTACAGTTTCTTAGATCTGTGAGCGAATATATATAATTTGTTTCAGACTTCTTTGAGCTGCTAGATTTTATCTGAATTAACCTGACGATTAAATCTTTTGGCTTTAGTTTCGAGTAGCTCTAGTTTCGAGTTTAAATTTTTTACAAAAAGGCATGTTTTGAGTATTTTTCTTGATGAGGATAAAATTTTGCGAAAGCTAGTGTGATTGCATCCATCAAAGATGATGCTAACTAATCAATGTCATTAAACGCACGTATCTCATCCAATGAAGCCACCACAGGTACCAGTTCAAGAGAGAATAACTCCCTGTTGGTAAGCTTCTTATTACAGGTCTTACCTATGGAATCACACTGGTCATACTTTCGAATTCAATATCAAATAGATAATCGACATGGAGTACACAGTAATATTAATCACTTACCTCCTATACAGAATTGATAATAGTTGGCTCACAGCCTTTGTTAAAAATTTCAAGCTCAGTTGTGCTTAAATAATAACCTACCACTAAAGGTAATTGGAGTGATTTGCTCTAATCCAGAGTAGAACCAATATTGGATCTAATCGAGAAACAACACTATCAACAAGTTATGGTTCCTGAATTGGGCCTTTGTCTATCTGTGATGCAGTAAGCTTATTTTGGCTCAAAAGATGCTGCCTTGCTAAGATGTGAATTGATCTGCTAGAGAAATGTGGAATAGTAAATGAAATACGACCCTGAAATAACTCTTTAGAGGATCACTGCCAGACGCCGAAACCTACTAGGTAGAGGTTAGTTTCGTGAAGCGGTCATCGTTCGATTCTGGAACTTCATAATCTAAATCCGAAGCTTTTTATGAGTGGGACTAATCGACATTAATTAAGTCGAGGATATCTAACCCGCTGCCAGTTTCCAGAAAGGATCCCAAGAAACGAGTTCGGAGTTCCTATATAAAATAATTTTTTCTAATTACAAAAAAAAAAATGTTTTTTTTTTGTATTCGTAAGCTGAAAATACAAATTAATGGCCAAGTGGCCGGTAAAGACATTTTTGTTTGGATATACATTTCCATTTGTGTTATTAAACAAAAAAAATTATATTTGTTAAACAAAAAAGTAATATAGTAAAGGGTTATCCAATTCATGCTTGATAAAGTAAATTAAAAAAAAACACACAAAATATTCGGAATGTATTGTAATTTTTATTTCATTTTACAGATTGATCCTTGCCATTTTTAGTTAAACAAGATATCATTCAAATGTCCTCCACGGGACTTCTTACAGGCCTTGATTCTTTTGAGGTAATTTTTAATGACTTTTCGGCACATTTCGGGCAGTATCTCGGCCATTACCTTACGAATATTAGTTTTCAATTCGTCAAGAGTTTGAGGATTGTTTGCGTAAACACGATCTTTCGCGTAGCCCCACAAAAGAAATCCAAAGACGTTAAATCACAGGATCTTGGAGGCCAATTGACATCAGCCAATCGCGAAATCAAACGTCCAGGAAATTTCTCTTGCAAAAGATCTCGATTTGCTCGTGTTACGTGACTGGTTGCTCCATCCTGCTGGAACCACATATCGTCAAGATCATAATCTTCGATTTTCGTAAAAAAATAATCGGTTAACATGCGGCCATAGCGCTCAGAATTGACGGTAACGGTTCGTCCATGGTTGTTCTCAAAAAAATACGGCCCAATCACACCACCAGACCACAATGCGCACCAAACAGTGACTTTTTCCGGGTGTAATGGCTTCTCTACAATCAATTGTGGATTTTCTGAGCCCCAAATTCTACAGTTTTGCTTATTAACGCATCCACCAAGCGAAAAATGAGCTTCATCACTGAAGAAAATTTTGTTCGAAAAATCAGCATCAGCAGATTTAATAATTTTAACGCGTTGGTCGATTGTTAAATGCTCCATATTCTTAAATGGCAGAATGTCAACTAAATAAATGACAGCGTACTTGACGTTTATCTTTGACAGATGTCGGTATACAGATTTCTACTTTATCAACCTCGAATTGGATAACCCTGTATTATAGTATGGGTTTATATAGCTTGTGATGTAAACTGGCCGGTTATTATACTTTATTAGCAAAAAAGTATTATACATACTATTAAAGTAGCTCTGGTGTAAACCCAGTATTAGAAATGGAATAAAATTTATAAAATAGAAACAAAACCGTAACGCTCGGTTAAGTCTGAGAGTCGGTTCCTGTTCATAAACATTGGCTTAAAATTTCTGCGAAATTGAAAAATAAATATAAAATTTGTGTGCTTTTTGGCATATGGTTGAAACGTTGTTCGATTTGCAGCCAATAACTTTGTTATGAACCGCTTATGGAATTTTACAAAAATTTCAATGGTATGTATAGATTGACATCAAGTCTTGTGTCTATAATATGCAACTTGTACCTAATTTTAACTTGGCCATAAAGGACGGTCGCCATGTACCGATGCTAATTTAAAAAATTTTACTTTCTGTTTTTTTTCCGAATTGAGCTAATTTATCAAAAAATGTTCAGCTCGGTCTGTATTTTGTGATCTCCGAATTCATAGTAGTAGACGTGGATATATATGATTTAAATCCGGACACTCAAATGATTTTGACAAGAAATGCTTTTCACATGAAATCTTTGGAAGATGTGTCCTCATGTTAGAGTAAGAGTAGAGTCGTTTTCATCAACAAGTATTAAATGACACATTTCTCTTATTTTCAAACGGAATTTGAAGTTAGTGGAAACAAACCGCTCTATTTAAAATATCAACCGGAACCAACACGGATTTAAAATATCAACCGGAATACTTGCTGAAACAATACTCGTATAATTCCAACCAGGACCAATGCACTTTCATCTAGCATGTAACATATGAACTTGCGCAAATACCCTGAACGGAACGAGCTCATTGCCAGTTTCGACCGGCATTGTTTTGGTTCCGGCGGCAATTATATATAGTGCAAAATGTGTAGAACACATCATGCTCATTATGTGCAATGATCTGTACGGTTCTCACTGACTTCAATTAGTTTTGGCTTGTGTGAACGAAGAACTGGGACAAAAACAGTCTCATTTTCAAACTTCAACGTATTGGTTTTTCCTTTAACTTAGATTTAGGAGAGTAGGGTGTCTATTGAACTGAACCATCTTACCCTTTTGTTTTTAGTTCCCCTTAGTTGGGGTTTAGTTTTTAGATCGAGTTGGTCAATGTTATTCGTATATTCATTTCGTTCGTTTTCATCCAAATTTGTATTAACCCAACCAATGGTTGCTTGACGTTGGTTATGAAGTTGCTGTCTACTTATATTTTCCTGCCACTTTTTGCGACACCTCATCCTGTCTTTGCTATTTGCTTTATACTTATTTTAGAAATTTTTATATTTATGATATTAAATTATTTAATTATATTTGCAAAGCGCCGAGGAAGCAGTTGAGCGCATAGCGTTCACTAACCTATCAAGACGCCATCGCTTTATTTGGTTTGTTGTCGGTGATCTAAAAAACCATGTAATTATTGGAAGGTTAGAGGCTAAGCGGTATGGTGCAAGTTCTATCATTTAGAATCATGTTGTTTACATATGTATTAAAAAGTAACATAGGAATCTAAATATATTATGACGAAGAACTGCGCTTTTTACCATAAGTAAACATAAACGTCAAGGTGAGGTTATCAAGCCGATGGAAGTTTGGTTTCGAACTAATGAAACATTGAATTCTTTGTATTAAAAAATTTGGTCGTCTCATCAGACTGCAGTGACTAAACTACAAAAATACTGAAACGCTTTGAACTAATCAAAGTATAATCACAATGCGTTAGCGAATTTTAATGGTTTGATACGCAATTGCTAACCCCTTGGTAACCTCGAATTTTATTGTATTTAATGCATACATGCGATTTCTATAAGAAATACTATCTGGCTATCAATCCAGAATAACCCAAAATTTCGTAAATATAAACATTGAAACTTGCCACATTGCGCAAAATGAGCATAGCCACTCAAATATATAGATATTAACATTTCAAAAATTTTGGTACAATATCATTTGTTTTATGGTGAAATTTGGTACGGTGGATGGGATTGTTATTTTTTAAAAAATTTATAAAACGTTCTGGAATGCTACCAATTGGATCTGGTGGATAAAAATGGGATTCTAACAAAATTTTTGGAAGAAATTATAAAATATCTGAACAGATTATGATAATATTTTATAGTGTGGATGAAAATTGGACTCTATATAATAATTTTGAGACTAAGTTTTGGAATATGGCCAACTTGAAAGGAGCTACTCCATTTTATAACCGATTAATATAAAACTAGCTAACCTGTGACTGAATAATCAGTCACGTGAATACATTTTGTTGAATTTTTGGTTAAGAAATGATTAAGAAGATATTTTAAATTGTAAATTTAATGCACTTTTATCAAAAATAAAGTAAATTCATTGCGGTCTTACTTTGGCACAACCTAATTCCATTCTGGTATAGAATTAATTTGTGCTCAAAGTAACAACCAAAAAAGTTTTTTAATTTATTTTTATTAGTTGGTAACAATTACATTTTGAATTTGAAAACAACGTAACAACGCAACTAAATATATTCAATTAAATAGTAATGTGCTAGATCATTATTGAATATTATTACAAATCATTTCGTCTTGTTAAGAAAATTTCTATGTCAAAATAACAAAAATCACTTTTATATTTTAATTGCTAACATTTAAAAATAAAAGTATTCAATAAAACTGCCCTGGTGGTGAACATTAAAACTACGGGTAGAATAGAATAATTCTATACCAGCAGAAAAGTACCATACAAATACAGGATTGTTGTTGTAAATTTCTCAAAGTAAGACCGCACATATACGCGGTTAATTTTTAAATACCAAATAGAGATAGAGTGTCATGACAAAATTGTATTTTTACACTCACAACTACTAACACCAAAATGTATGTAGTAAAATCATTTTATGTTCTCTGTTTTGTTTAATTGAGATTCAATTACAAATCAATTACTCATTTTGTCATCACAGTGTTATGACAAAAACATCGGCAATTGTAATAAATTTTGTCATTGTCACGGTATAAAGCTAGAAACAGAACAAGAGCGACGACGGCAAGCGTCGACGAATAAATAAAAAATATCGCCGCGATATCGCTGTAGCTAACAGAACAAAAGCGTCAGCGTATGGTGATAAAAAAACAACCAAACGGCATAACCTTCTGTGTTTTTGACACATGACGTTGTGACATTAGGCTACTAGATTGAAAAAAATGGTTAATAATATGACGGGTTAATTGATGCCAACTTATACATATATAAAAAACAGTTGGCAACATTGTTTCGTCGGCAACAAAAATAGAAATAGACTCTAAAGCTAGAAACAGAACAAGAGCGACGACGGCAAGCGTCGACGAAAAATAAAAAATATCGCCGCGATATCGCTGTAGCTAACAGAACAAAAGCGTCAGCGTATGGTGATAAAAAAACAACCAAACGCTACTAGGCTACTAGATTGAAAAAAAATGGTTAATAATATGACGGTTAATTGATGCCAACTTATACATATATAAAAAACAGTTGGCAACATTGTTTCGTCGGCAACAAAAATAGAAATAGACTCTAAATTTTTTTCAACGAAAAAATCGTCGTCGCCTGCGTTGATGGTTGTGTTTGTTTTGCATGATTTCGGTGTTTTCTAATATGACAGGCGATTTCGCTCGCCGCCTTCGCTCTTGTTCTGTTTTGAGCTTAATGCGCATGATAGATTCAATATAAACATATTTTGTCATGGCATTCTGGCGTCGTGACAAAATTTTGCTGAAAACACCTGAGGTACCCGTTTCAGGTACTTCCCTGTGGAATTTTTCCGATTTTTCTAGCAAAACCACACCGCTATATTTATGTCGACCTACCCTGAAAAATTTAAACGGATCGGATCCTGTTTAGGGGTCATTCTAGGGTTGAGTTTGAAAAAATTAAGCGTATTAATATAATAGATAGATAGATTGAGTATGGTGGATTGGAATAGGATTGGTTTTTGAAAGAAGTTGTGGAATATGGCTTACTTGGATGGAACTGTGTTATATCCTAGCCGATTATAACGAAATTTCATAGGCTGCATGCAAATGGAATTCTAATTTTTTTTTTAGGAAAAGTTCTTAAATATATCGATCTGGGACGGAACTAAGACATTGCTTAAACGATCGTGATGAAGTTGGGTATGCTGGATTAACATGAAATAAAATAAATTTTGAAATAAAATGGTTTTGATCATCGGAGCAAATCTTGATTATTTCTAACATATTATGATGTAATTTGATATGCTGGATCAAAATAGGACGAGACGTTATGATATATGGCCAAATGGTAAGGAACCTAACCATTTATTAATCGATCATGATGAAATTGGGTATGGTAGATGAAAATTAAATTATAAAATAGTTTTTTATGAACTTCTGATTTTTAGAAGAAGTTCTGGTACAGGATCAACTAGGACGGACCTTTAAACCGTTTTTAACCGATCACGATAAAAATCAGATTCTAAAATGATGTTCGAAATAGTTTCTGGAATATTGCTTTTTATCTTACTTTTGACAGAACTAGGTTATTTCTGAACAGTTTATCATGAAGTTGTTAATACTGGATGAAAATAGGATTCTTAAACGATTGTAGAAGTTCTGGTATTACGTCACACAATAAGTCCCGATGCTAACACATAGGTGGTGCATTTAATGCAAAATTCATATGATTTTTAGTAATTAATTTCCTCCAAACGATATGTGTCATAATTTTATGACAATCCCTTATTGTCGGATTGTATCTTCTGTTAATGTTAAAACGATGAAAAAGTGTATTTCATTTGTTTATAAAATATTGTTTTTTTGATGGGCAAATTAACTTTCTAACAAAGCAGTGGTTTGATTTGCCGAATTTAAGCGTGGCCGTACAAACATCAATGATGCTGAAGGCTTTTTTGTGAAGGTTGCGTAAAATAACTGATACCTCAAGGATAACAGATGGCTGTGTACACTATGTTGCATGAACATTTGCTCACGTTGGACCAAACCACAACGCGTTGAAGATTCCGAGCACTGTTTGCAGCTGTTAAACTGTAATAAACAGGATTTGTTGCGTCGGTGTGTGATATGTGATAATGAATGAAGCATGGATCCACCACTATACCCCAGAATCAACACATTAGTCAGCTGAGTAAACAGCAGCTGTAAGCAGCTGTAGTAAGCGTCGGAACTTATTGAGTGACGTTGTATAGGGCTAACTGGGAGAGTACTATTATACCATTTCTTATCCCTTCTTGATGATATTGGGTATCGTGGATGGAAGTTGAATTTTAAAATGACTTGGTTTTGCGTTATAAATTTAGTTTTTATCCGATTTTCAATGTGGGTTCTGCTACAATGGTAAAGCCTTATACTTTTTTCTAGAACAGACGAGACATTTTAATGTGACATTTAATTAGCGTAATATAAGCCTTTAGTTCTCTATTTGTTTTTAAATCACTTTTGTATTTGGGTTATGGTAACTTTTTTTTTAAAGCTTGGAGAACCCATTATTTTAGTTGAATGGGATGGAGTCCAACATTTTTGAATATAGCATTTAATTGGTCTATTATTACTTTATAAATACTACGAATATTTTGTAATGTTCTGTTGGATGGGTACTGCTAGATTTAGGAGCGACTTCTCTTATAGACAGGCGCGCTAGCACCGTTATCAAGGCCCTTTCAGTTGATCACGCCACACCTCTTACTTTTGTCTGCATTATATACAAGAGCAAAATCTACGCCTTAAGAACCACACATTTATGACCTATTCTGTTGACGATATTTAAATATCAGCATTTTTATTATTCCATTTTCACAGCGTGCCGCGCATATTTTTCCGTTTCCATATTTGCAATATAAAATTTAAATATCCAGTGCTAAATATTTATTTGTACATTAAATTGTGCTGATTTAATTTTAATATTCGGAAGCATAAATATGTACGTGTAATGTGTATTCAATGCCGAATAATGTTTTTTCTCCAGCGCACAAACAACAACAAAAATTTAATAATTATGTATTTAAGCGACATGGGAGTTTTGTATTATTTTGATTTATTTCAGTTTTTTTTTATTTTATTTTTTTTAATAAATTAAAATTAAATTAAGCCGCCCGCCAACATTATTTTTTTGGCAATTTACGAATATAAATTTAAATTTTTTGTTTATTTACAGTATTGTGCGGGATGATGATGACCGCATGTGATGTCAGTGCGATTGCAAAACCGTGGGAGGTGCAACATAAAGTTGCCAAAATGGTTGCTGATGAGTTTTTTGATCAGGGGGATTTAGAAAAATTACAATTGAATACACAGCCCATAGCAATGATGGATCGGTAAGTAAAAACATTTCATTGGGCTGGTCGAGCCTATATTTTATTGTAAATTATTGATTGAATAAAATTATTAAATTAAAATTATTTATTTTCTGATTTGTTGTAACGAATCACTCAAATCAGACTCATTTCTAATTTTTGTGTTTCTTTCGCGGCTGATTTTCGCTCAATTTCTATAAAATGTCATTAAACATTTTTAACTCAACAAAATTTTTTTTCTGAAGGTATCTTAATGTTGATACAACAGTTTATTATGACAACTATAGGTAAAACCATTCAGTTGTGACTTTAGATAATTCTGATATTTTATAGGTGCTACGTAATTTATGTATTTGTTTAACACTGTTAATTTGATTTTAACAATAAATTAGGAAACCTCCATTCGAAATAGAAATATTTAAAAAAAAATTATTAACTCAGTATAGCGATTCACTGAAATTTACCAAAAATAAACTAATTTAAACTTTCGACTATTGGTTCATTCCCCATACTATGCTACCACAAAATTCTTTTTAAATTGCCTTAAGAGAAGTCCTAACTAGGAAAAATTAACCGTTTATTCCTAATGAATCATTACAAAATAGAACAAAAAGTCTCACACTTTATACACCATGTTCAAAGTTACTATTATGTATGGCATTATTGCACGATTAATTATCTGTTAGACGCACTATCGAAACCTGAGTCAAAATTTCTAGTGTTCATGATTTTTTTTTCGAAAAAACTCATAATTATCTTGGAACTGAACATGGCCACTAACACTAATTGAGATTTTGACTCAGAGATATCAGAGATCTTGACTCAGGTGCAAATAGTGCACCTAATATCTAATTAAATTCCTCATCCGAAGAGTCCAAATACCATCCTCCAAACCGCGGGTCCTAAAGTGTTTACGAATTTTTTCTGAGAAACTCAAATTTTTTACAGCACTGAAAATAGCCAGTAACACTCCTTAGTAGAGATCTTGACTCAGGTTCCGATAAAACGTCTAATAGCCATTCAAATTCATCATTTGATGAGTCCAAATACCATCTCCCAATCCGGGTCCATAATTTTTGTTTCGAAGAAACTCAAATTTGTCTTGGAACTGAAAATGGCCATTCACATTCCTTATCGCAGATCTTGGGTCATTTTCCGATGGTGCATCAAATAGCTAATTAAATGCATCATCCGACGAGTTTAGAGATTTGTCTTGAATCTGAAAATGGCCATTACCACTCCCTACTAGAGTTTTTGACGCAATATGACGCATAATGGAGCAATAAGGTGCAACGTAATGCAATCTTGGTGCGACGTCATGTAACGTGGTGCAATATGACGCAACAAGGTGCAACATCACGCGCCATAGTATGGCGTAACATGATGATTATCTAGCTGGTTGTCTTAAATGAATTATCGAGGAACCTTCATTCCATGGAAGCGTTTCCTTGCATTCGAACATTCTGTCCCGCTAGAATTTGTGAAAATCGTTCAAGCCATACAAAATGTTAAAAGATAATTCCGATCACACCCAGCCCCCACCGGATGACCTCTAAATGAATTTTTCCAAAACTTGGAACACTCTATGATTGGATTTTCTAAAATAAGCACTCATCATAATCGACTCTTGACTACCGAAATCCCTCATTAACCAATTTTTATAAAAACTGAGCGTGCCAAAGAAAAATTAAAGATAGGGACCCCTCTCAATAGAAAACCCCCGTTTACCAATATTGATTAAAATCTAGGGCCCGCCGAATCACCCTCTAAACAATTTTTTCCGAAGTCAAGACGCAATGGATTCGTGAAAAAAGCCGTTTCAGCACTTTTTTTTCTAAGTCGTTCGAGCTGGGAAGAAACTTAGAAAAACTAAACCGATCCCCACTATAAGACCCGTAAACGAACTTTCCTGAAACTGAGACCCATTGCAATCTACATATTTGTACATCGTGTTACAAATTTAACAGACAAAATACTTTTAAATCATTACACGGTTTATTTTGAAGAAATAAGCATCATTTGGCCCTGTACACAAACTTCATAAATAACCACTGGTTGCCTTTCAATAGCAAATACTACAGAAGCCAAAACTGAGTCTTAAATTTGAAAGAATGAAAGCTCGGCATTCATTAAGACAGTCAGTACCAGGGAAAGGTAAACTAATCTGAAATAAGCCTAAAATCAATAAATATCTGATCGGTTCTCGTTCGGTTAAAATGCATCGCCCAAGATCTGCCACAACAACTTTATTCTATAGTACTTCTTCTTTATTCCTCTATATTATGCTATGATTTTTTTTTTATTATAAACGATGCGATCTATTTTGGGACTCAATGCTCGTCCTGCTCTTCCGTAGTTATGCTGTTTACGTCCTTACGCTTATGCTTTTTACGTTATATGACCGATTTAAGACCATGTGCTCATTGCAAGCTCCATGCTAGCCTATAGTGGCATGGAAAATGGGTCGGCCAAAGGTTTTGCATACTAACCAGGGGGTCATAAATGTCTTACATTTAACCACAGATCGTAATCTTTTGATGAAATTTCACTTTACATCCTGCCCCTATCAGGATTCGAACCCGGTACCTCTCGATCTAAACGCCAAAGCTTTAACCATTGTTCCATTTGGTCGGCATGTTATGTTGTATTTCAAAAAATTTGGTAAGACTTATCTTTTCGCACGACGTGAAGTGTTCGTACGCTAATCGATGATACTGGTAGTATCGTAAAAGAAATTAATCAGGCAAATCGAACAAAATCAGAAGCAATTTATCAGAACTTTCTAATTTCTGCTTAAATTTTTGGATAATGTTTTGGACCAGTGTTGTTGCAATTTTAATTTAGTACAATAAATATTATATATTTTAAAATATTGCCAAGAAAAAATTTCTCAGGAATCGGCCTATTTATCAGAAATTACGATGAAGTTGTATTCCGATCATTCAACTTGTGGCTGCTAGAGTGGCAATAATTGTTAGTGGAATAACAGTTTATTATCAAAATTCGTTACTTAAATTTTGAGAATGATTTAAACCAGGTTTGTTACCAATTTAATGAAGAATCCTTTTGTTCTTAATCGATTTTTTCGCAGATGCCATATTTTTAAAAATATGTGCAAAAAACGTCAAAATGACCGATTATGGCTAATAATTTGTAAAAAAAAGTTAAGTATGAAGTTTCATCCAAATCACTAAATCCATCTGGGCTGCAGAGAGAACACATACAGACAGAGAGACGACCACCACCTCGATAACCACGTACTTCGGCAGTATAGCGAATGGTAAATCTGCAAAAAATCTCGAAATCGAAAATGTCCATACTTTGTAAAAGAAATAAATACGCCACACTTGTCCTATGCTTAAAGTACAAAAAGAGTTGTATCCTTATCGGTTAAAAATGGTTTAGGTTCATTTAAATTGACAATTTTTCAGAGTTATGTCTAAAACATACATTAGATTCCCATTTTCATCATTATTCTGAGTTCCATCCTAACCGGAGCACCTCTATACAAATATTTCAAAATCATGATCATTTGCAGTCATTTCCTGACATTCGAAAATATGTTTTCTTAAATTTTTTGTCAAAATTGTTGAAGCCGAATTTTGAGATAGACCCCATTCCAATTTGAGAAACGCCTAAAAAAATCTACCTGCATTTATAACTCATCACAATCAATTCCTGACACTCGATACCCCATTCCACTAATTTTTATTAAAAGTAAAAAGGTCGTTCTACCGGAAATACTCGAAATGCATTTTTCAAAATTAGGATTCATTGCAATCCATTCCTAGGATTACAAAACTCGTATGACTGCGATTTTTATTTAAAAAGGGTTCCAGTAACCCCCGAACACATTTTCCCGTAATAAGCAGCCATCGTAATCGATTCCTGGCATTTGATTCCTTGGCGTTCCCTGTACAAATTTTTACTAACATCGTGCTAGCCGACGGGATCAAAATCGTTTGAGGTGGAACAAAATTAGTAAAGGAGACCAAGGTCAAAACCACACAAAGCAACATGACGCAATATAGTACAAAACAGAGTCGCATGGTACAACATTACGCAACTTGTGCAGCATCACGCAGCGTGGTGCAACATCATAGAACATGGCGCAATATCATGCAAAATGAAGAAACATTACTCGACATGCTGCAACACGACGGTCCATCCGTAGGACTGCTAAATTAATTATCCACAAATCAGAACTATTTGTAATTTTTTCCTTGTACATATTCGAAAATCGCTACATCGTGCAACATTACACAAAATGGAGCAAACTGATACAGCATCGCGCTACATAGTACGGTGCAATATGGCGGCGTATATATGGTTAATCTTAAATAAATTATCTATAAATTATTTAGAAATCATTGCAATCGTTTCCTTGCATTCGAACATTCTGTCCCCAACTCAAATTTTTCTCAGAACTGAAAATAACAAACAACACATCTTAACAGAGATCTTGACTAACGTTCCGATAGTGCGTCTAATAGCTAATTAAATTTCTCACCCAAAAGGACCAAATAATATCTCCTAACCCAGGTCCCAAAGTGTTCAGGAACTTTTCCCCAAGAAACTCAAGTTTGTCTTGGAAATGGAAATGGACGAGAAAATCATACGACGAGTTTACAAGTTCTGATAATGCATCGAGTAGATAATTAAATTCCTCATCCTATGATCCCAAATACCATCCTCGAACCCAGGTCCCAAAGTATTTACGATTTGTTTTCGAGGAAACTCAAATTTGTCTGAGAACTGGAAATGGCGTTTAACACTACTTACCAGTGATTTTGACTCAGACTCCAACAGTGCGTGTAATAGCTACTTAAATTTTTCATCCGACAAAGTGTCGTTATGTTATATCTTTCTCGTGCTTGTTGCTAATTCTATTTGGAAGAATCTCTTTTTAGTTTAGAATAAAAGAGTGTTCTGTTTTAGTGGCTTCCTTTACAAATGTTTTGAATTAAAAAAAATCCTAAAAGTCATAGAGCTTCCCTTCTTAACTACAATCAGATCACAGAACTACTTAGTTACTCCAATGATTTTAATTGCCATCGTAACGCAACCAACAAAACATTCTGCTACATTCTGCAATGTAACGAAACATAACATACGATATCTTATTAACGAAAAACATAGTTAAGACACAACACGAGGTAGCATGACGCAATATAGTACAAAATCGTGCAGCATAGTACAACATCATGCATGCAACATAACGCAACATCATGCAACGAATCAGCAACATTATGCAATATAGTGTAGCATCATACAACGTGGCGTAACATCATGCAACACCCGCCAAATTTTATCAGAATCGTTCAAAACAAAACAAAAATGTTAAAAGAAAATTCCAAATCAACATAGCGCAACATAAAGGAACATCACACAACATCTCTCACAAGATGCAACTTCAAGCAATATTGTGCAACATCACGCCACATGGTGCAACATAGCGCAACATCGTGCATTATCACGCATATACTGGAGTAATAAAGTGCATTGTTATGGAACATGGTGCGGCATCATGCAACATGGTGCAATATGACGGAACATGACGCAACATGACGATTATCTATCTGGTTATCTTAAATGAATTATCAATAAACCTGCATTCCTTGGAAGCGTTTCCTTGCATTCGAACATTCTGTCCAGCTAGAATTTGTGAAAATCGTTCAAGCCATACAAAATGTTAAAAGATAACCCCAATCACTCCCAGCCCCCACCGGATGACCTCTAAATGAATTTTTCCAAAACTTGGAATACTCTCTGATTGGACTTTCCTAAAATAAGCACCCATCATAATCGACTCTTGACTCTCGAAATCCCTCGTTAACCAAATTTTATAAAAACTGAGCGTGCCAAAGAAAAATTAAAGATAGGGACCCCTCTCAATAGAAAACCCCTGTTTACTAATATTGATTAAAATCTAGGGCCCACCGGATCACCCTCTAAACAAATTTTTCCGAAGTCAAGACGTAATGGATTCGTGAAAAAGCCATTTCAGCACTTTTCTTCTAAGTCGTTCGAGCTGGGAAGAAACTTAGAAAGACTAATTCGAGCCCCACTATAAGTCCCGTAAACGAATTTTCCTGAAACTGAGACCCATTGCAATCTACATATTTGTACATCGTGTTACAAATTTAACAGACAAAATACTTTTAAATCATTAAACGGTCTATTTTGAAGAAATAAGCATCATTTGGCCCTGTGCACAAACTTCATAAATAACCACTGGTTACCTTTCAATAATAAATACTACAGAAGCCAAAACTTTTTTTTTTTTTTTTTTTATTTTTATTTAAATTATTACAACTGAATACAACTCATCTAGTAATTTTTCTATCTTAATTTAGTCACTTGTGAATGAGAAGAGGCCCATTGGCCAGCTCCATTTATAGGTTATTTACTGAATAGTCTTTGTTCTGGTGTCCTTAATCCATTAAATCAATTGGTTTCGTTCTCTGCAATCGTCTTACTGCATGTGAAGTGTCCAACATACCACGAAGCTCTTCATTTACGTGTTGATAGATACGTTTTCCATGAATTACTGCAAATTTTCTATTTCTTCTTGAAACGTCGGGATATTTAGGTCCCTATGAAGATCATCATTCCTAATGTACCACGGAGCGTTAACTATACCACGTAGCACTTTGTTTTGAAAAGTTTGTATTATTTTGGTGTTGGTTTTCTTTGTACAGCCCCAGAGCTGTATTCCGTAAGTGCATACAGGCTTTAGCACCTGTTGATACAATAGCAATTAATTTTCGGTTGACAATTCCGATTTTTTCCCGAGAAGCCAATACATTTTGCGATATTTGATATTAAGCTCATCTTTCTTCTTTTTAACGTGCTCTTTCCATGTGAGCCTGGTATCTAAGGTCATCCCTAGATATTTAGCATTATTTGCATACGGAATCTGCAGAGCGTTAATGATTACAGGTTTGTAACTGACTTTTAGATTGGTGAAATTCATATGCGTGGATTTCGATCCATTGAGCCCGATACGCCACATTTTTGTTCATTTTATGATTTTGTCACATGTTCTTGGAGTTTCGTTGGCGATTCCTCTATAGTGTCTCCTATACTGAGAGAACTGCAGAGTCATCAGCAAATGTTGCATTGGTAACATCGTTTAATTGAGTTAAATCTCTGGTGTAGAGCAGGTAAAGAATAGGTTCCAAAACACTACTTTGCGGGACTCCTGCCGAAATCTTTTTTAGCTCGGAATATTCATCTTCATATTTCACCCTAAAGTGGCGATTCTCTATGTATGATTTTAAAATTATATAATATTGTTTTGGTAAATCTCTATGTAGTTTGAAGAGTAAACCTCTGTGCCACACCTTATCGAAGGCCTGCGCCACATCTAAGAAGATACTAGAACAAAAAATTTTCCTTTCTAATGTATTCTCAATGACATCTGTAAGCCTATGAACCTGTTCAATAGTTGAGTGTTTCTCTCTGAAACCAAACTGATATTCTGGGATAAGGTTTCTTTGTTCTATGGTTCTTTTCAATCTTTTGAGCAACAGTCTCTCAAACAATTTCGCTAGTGTTGGTAAAACTGAAATTGGCTGGTAGGATTTTCTATCATTCGGTGGCTTGCCCGGTTTCGGAATCATTATTACTTCTGCTGCTTTCCACTGCATTGGCACATGCTTTTTCCTGAGAATCGCATTGATTATGTGCAGTAATTTACGGGTACCTTTTTCAGGCAGCTCCTTTATTATTTGCCCTGTTATCAGATCATAACCAGGAGCTTTTTTTACTTTTATGTTCTTAATTTCAGCTTTTAGTTCTTTTAATGTTACAGGCCTGATCTCTTCAAAATTAGATATTATGGGCGTATCATATCAGCAGTGTTTTCGTCATTGGTCTGCTGACCTAGAGGTTGAAATGTTTCTTCAAGATGTTCAGCAAATAGGTCAGCTTTATCTTTCGCACTTCTAGCCCATTTCCCATCGTGTGTTTTTGGTCGGTTTAATCCGTTTGTTGGTTTCCAGAGGGAATAGTCGGTATCTTTAGTTGGAGCTAGGGAACAAAGGTATTTTCCAATTGTTTCATTTTTCACTTTTTTTATGAGTGCCTTAAGTTTGATGCACGAGTTGTTTAAGGTGGTTTTATCTTGCGGCGCACGCGTAGTCTGCCATTTCTTTTGGGCTTTTCGTTTTTCCTGCACTAGTTCTCTTACTTCTATTGGGTAAATAACGGAGTTTTGTTTCCTGGATGATAATTTGGGGGTGGATTCCCAAGCCGACCATTGTATGACATCAAGGAGCTTGTCTAGTTCTTCTTCTATTTCATTTTCACTTTTGATTGGCACTTGAAGTTCTATTTTTTCCTCTACCAACTGCCTAAACAGTTTCCAATTTGTTTTGTTGTTTGTGAGCTGTGGTGAATTGGTTTTTTCTATTACATTTTCACTAACCGTCATAATAACAGGAGAATGATCAGATGTTAGACTTTCATCATTTTCTGAGAAAATGTAGCGTTCCGATATGCCTTTAGTGATGTAGAAATCTATTAGATCTGGGATTTTGTTAGAATCAGTTGGCCAGTACGTTGGTTTCCCTCCTGAGTAAAATTCACAGTTTGAGTATTGGCCAGCTGCAAGTAACTCTTTGCCTTTTGGAGAGGTTAATCTTGACCCCAGAAGGTATTTTTTGCATTAAAGTCACCTCCAATAATGAAGTTACTTCCTAATTTCTTGAACAAGTTAATGTAGTCTTCTTTCTTTAGGTTATACCGTGGGGGGCAATATATCGCAGATATATTACAGGTGTTGTGATAAACAAATTTAACCGTCACGGTGGTTACTTGCATGGATACTTTTTTTTTAATTCTTCATGATGTTTGATATTATCTCTAATAAATATAGCTGACCCTCCTCTTGCTCGTTCTGCAGGATGGGTGGTATGGTAACAAGTATATCTCCCGATTAATACGTAGGAGCTGCTGGTAAGATGTTTTTCTGATATTAAGCATATATCAATTTTCTCCGTTTTTAAAAATAGTTATAATTCTTCTAGGTGTTGTGTTAATCCGTTTGCATTCCATATGGCAATTCTTAATGAGTAGTTTTGTTGTCTGGTTTCTGCTCCGGAATTATGAATTGAACTATTTATTGCATACATTATTTATGTTTAACTATTTTGGAGCTTGGTATTTCCAGCAGATTAAGTCGATCCAGAATTAACTTATTTAGCTTATTCTGTTCCTCAAGGCTCTTTAAAATTGCTTGGACAGTGTTTTTCAAATTTTTAGTACTGTTGGTCTCATTTTCTTTTTCATTCTCATGTGTAATTCTCCCTACGCACAGATGCTTCATTTCTTGCTCGATCCTTATTTAGATGACTTAGAGGGGGTTTGCGTGCCTGATCCCTCATTTTCTGTAGCTGCTTGGCAACCTCACATCCTCGGTAGCTTGCTGGATGTTGTCCATAACAATTTATACATTTTGCTGGTTCTTCTTTAGATAGTTTGCAAGTTTGTGTTGGGTGCTTTTCAGCATATTTCACACATCTTGGATCGCGCGCGCAATATCGTTGCGTATGGTTATAGCCTTGGCATTTTTTACATTGTACTATTCTTGTACTGCCTCTTTTAACAGCTTCGATCTTTACTCGCATGTTGAGTATGCCAGTTATATTGTAAATTTTTTCTATTTGCTCGGATTTATCAAAGGTTAGCATGAACAGGGGAAGCCCTCTTTTTGAAACGGGTTCTAGTCGGTTCTCCCCGCTACGTCTCTCTTTTTTAATAATGTTCACGGCATCAAGGATTTTAAATCCTTTATTTTCTAGGTCCTCCATTATTGAATTAATTTCACAGGTTGGATGTAGTCCTCTTGCCATGACCTTGATGGGACGATCGTTTTTATTTTCGTACGTGTACCACTGATATTTTTCCATATTCAGCTTCATTGACAAGTTTCTGTATGCGTTTGGATTTGAAGTGTTAATCTTACATACATCATTGTTCAGAGCAGTAATTTTATACTCTTGTTCCGTAACATTACTCATTACACTTTGGATTTCTGAATAGTTGGTTACTCCTACTATAAAAATCAGTGGTGGGGCTTTTACCTTTGGCTGTGCTTCATTTTGTTGAGCTGGTTGCAGTTTGAGTGATTTTTCTACTTCTGATGTGGACTCAGCGTCATTTATTGGTGGAGGTGGTTTTTCTTTTGGTTTAGCTGCTTGTTGTTGTTCTAGAGCTAGTTGTTTATTGATGATTAATTGTTTTCTAGAAACCTCTTTTGAAGTTGATGGTAAAGTTTCTGCCGTTTCTGGTGAGTGTTGAGCTTTCCTTTTCTTACTTGGTCTTTTACTCCGTTCCAACATCCAATTTGTTTCTCTTTCTAATTCTTCTTCATCCGTATGGAATGGATTAATGTCATCATTGATTGTAGGGCTGGGTGTCTTCCCAAGTTCTGCACGTGTTTCAACTGCTTTTTTGAGTTCTTCATTCTCTTTCTTTAAAATTGTGAATTCTTCTTTCAATTTAGTTGTAAATTCCTTTATTTCTCTTAGTTGTTCACGGAGTTCGGCATTTTCCTTCTCGTACTGAAATATATTTTCAGTTGAAGATCTTGGTAAATTGGCACTTCGTCCAA
Organism: Nephrotoma appendiculata; assembly: GCA_947310385.1. Lineage (NCBI taxonomy): Eukaryota > Metazoa > Arthropoda > Insecta > Diptera > Tipulidae > Nephrotoma > Nephrotoma appendiculata. Next base: position 270,914,447 of record OX371224.1, read on the forward strand.
ATGGGTTAAACAATGATTGGCCCACCCCAGAATCTACTGGGCCCGCCTCCGAAGAGCGTGGATTTGTCAGCATATCTGCTGCTGTACCACCTGGGGTATTACTTCCCGTATTTGTTGTACTCATTGTTTGTTTTAGCCAATTTATACCACTGGCATTTGGTCCCCGGTAACACTTTGCTACTGCCGAAGCAGCACCCGCCTCCCGTGACGAGGACGCGGCTACCTTGGTGTTACCTAGGTGTATACAGAAACCACCGAAGCCCTCTGAATACCCTAGGCTGAGGGGCTAAAAGAAACCAAAACTGAGTCTTAAATTTGAAAGAATGAAAGCTCGGCATTCATTAAGACAGTCAGTACCAGGGAAAGGTAAACTAATCTCAAATAAGCCTAAAATCAATAAATATCTGATCGGTTCTCGTTCAGTCAAAATGCATCGTCCAAGTTCTGCCACAACAACTTTATTCTTTAGTACTTTCTAAACCCATTGTCCAACCAAAATTAAGTCAGCCTTTACCGAGCAGGTGAATATCGTATATCGCATGTCAACATGTTTCTTTATAAACTGATAAGTAACACGGGTTTCACACTTAGGTCTTAATACAAATTTATTTCTAATGCGTCCATACCTTTAATTTATTTTATGCAGTGAAACTTCATATTAAAGTTTTTTGATAAATCGATAGATCACAATCATTTTTACCCGGAAAGGGTTCACCAGAATTTGCAGCTTCCGTATGAGCTTTTTGGTTGTTTACAAATATATTGAAAATATATCTATCATTACATGAAACACGACTGTGAACTTAAATTCTAAATTAATTTTCCAAAATGACAATTTTTGACAAAAAAATTGTTTTTTAGGATGAAACTTGATACTTAAGATTTTTCCATAAAATGGGAGATCCCAGTAACTTTTTAAACAGCGGTTCGCCCTAGCGATATGAACTTTTTCGCTTTTTGCAAGTATTTTGAAAAGTATATAGCATTTGAGAAAAACGTTTAAAACAAAAAAGTATAAAGATAATTTTTCAACCGGAAATGACGAATTTTGATTTAAAAAAATTAATTTCGTTAAAATTCGGAATCTCTATAGTCCAGGCGGTTTAAATATTCAAAATCAAACTTATTTAAATTCCATTAATTATGGGAGACGCATGCGAATTTTGGTGGCAAACTGTGTACTGGAAGTGGAAGCTTTCCGTAGCTTTACATTCCAATGACGTTGAAAACCTTACCATTTAAAAAAGTCAACATAGAATTAATTCTTTGTCGTTTTTTGTAAAGTTAAATAAATTTAAAAATTATATTTTCAAGAAGAATTAACTTTGTTGCTTTTCTGCAATTTAAGCGGAAATACAGTTTTTTGATTATCAAGATAATTTTACCAAAATTTCGGTAATTTTAATGTTTCTCTGTCGAAATACAGTGTGGTGTATTGGAAATCTTTGTACACATTCGTGATAAAAGAACGACGGATGTTGGCCACAACATATTCACGCCCCCCATTTTCAGTAAACTTTAAAAATTACTCGGAAATATTTTTTTCGCTAATATTTCCATTTTGTTAAAGTGGAGTGTTATAATCTGGTGCCTGCACTCAGCATTATTGTGGAACAGAATAAAATTACGTAACAATTTCCTTGAAGTTTGAATTTCATTAAGATAAAAATAATTTTTTTGGTTTTTAATCCCATGTGTGGGTGATTGGATTGAATAAGTGCTTTTGATAAATAATTTTGAATTACAAATTGTTTAATTAATTTTGGCACAAATAATTTGTTCTTCATAAAGGAGAATTGATGAAATATTGAAGCAGAGATATTGAAAACAAATTCTACCAACGCACTATTTCATTGTTCCAAACAAAAAATTTTTTTGCTTCAATTATTTTTCATACAGCCTTGCCCAACTTATCCAAATTTTTACGTATTTGATTTTTAAAATACCTGCAACCATCATATGTAAATACGAGCTAGTATCATGCTACTCGTATTCCCAGTAGCAAACTAACTTGAAAATAATCAATTATAATAACTCATGGTAAATCATTTTCAAAAGAACAGTTTTGAAAAGAAAAAATTAAATTATTAGAATTTTATATTCTCTTTGAAGTGCATCTTTGATTTACATTTGATTATTGATAGTTTGCAATACATCTTTTGCTATCAGAGATACTTTATTCTATGATATCAGTTTATCAATTTTGATTGGAAAACATATCATGTTACATCAAAAAGAAAATAGGTAGATTTTTACAAAAAAAAATATTTCTATTATTTAAAAATACAAATAGATATTCAAATCAATTTGTAGTTTCATTATACCGGGTGTCCATTTGAAAACTTTAACCCGAAATTAAAAAAAAAAAAATATAACACATAACACATTGAATACATTTATATTGTCTTACAGACTACAATTTCAATGATTCGAGGCTACGAACATTGTTTTAACAAGTTTCTATATTTAGAAAACCTAATAAAACTTTCCTAGAAATACTAGCAATTGTCAATTATGAAACAAACTCTCGAATTTATCGGTCAACTTAATTTTGAATTACGAACTTCACTCGATAAAATGTAAACACCATAACTCAATTCCATTCCTTTGGTGAATCACAATTAAGTGGACTACCCTGTAAAACTCAGAAAATTTTTTAAATATGGGTATTGTTAATAAATGTATAGATGATACAGAATATATGCTGTACCGCAGCAAAATTATGGTAGTTATTTTATCTTTTTAGAAAACGGTTTCAGTTTTTACATCCTGCATTGTCATTATACGATAAACAATAGGATATACATATTCGAGATACTACATGGGTGGATTTTATTAAATACTGAAATGATTAAATTAAATTTTAAACACAATAACCAATGTAATCTAATGAACCAATACAAATTTAATTTTGTAATAATCATCGAATGTGTGGTTGGAGAGGTGTTATTGACAATCGGATTAAACTCATTCAGATAGTTTTATTTTAGAAAAGTATTACCTGTTCTGTTATGAAACAATACTGTAATTAGCCCCATAAAAATAGTAAAAAGGCGTCATATCGCACGATCTAGGCGGCCAATTCACCGGGCGGAAACGAGAAGTAAATTGTTCACCAAACTCATTTTTCAATAAGTCCATGGCTTCGCATGCCGTGTGGCATATGGTGCCAGGTCCGGCTTGATATTTTGCGAGGCCCTGTACACCTAGTTGCGAGGGTTAAGACACTAGTAATTTAATAAATCAAATACACCTTAAATACTTAAAATTACATAGACACATATTTAAGTTTTCAGCAAATTTATTTCAAACATTTAGCTCAAGGAAATTAAGGGTCTTTGAAAGTAGATATTTCATTAAATCGACCCCGTTCCCACATAACCTAACATATTAATATATTGTCGAGGTAGGAGATGTCGATGCGCTTTTTTAAAGAGGTTTCCCCAGGAGGCCTAATCCTCTATAAACAATAAGAATTCATTTTGTAATATGAACAGTACTTGTTATTATAGTACCTAAGTATAAAACAATGGAAACAGGAACAACTCTTTAATATTACAGAGAAATGTATAGTACATGAATTTCTTACCAAACTCCAAGAAAATCAGAACAGGTTTAATTTTTAAATGCATGCAAAAATGTTAAAACTGGATTTGTCAATTTTAGATTAGCAGTGTCATTTTAATGTACAACATGTATGTCATATGCTGACGGTCACGAACTATGTAGGCGATGACAGTCATCTGATCTGATGAAATATTGGAGGTACAAATAAGTTTTGAGAGATTTACAAAAGATGGCGTAACTAATGGGTATGGTATGCAAAAACAAGGAAATTGGGTTCCGTAGGACTCAACCCAAAAGTCGATGAACGCCGTTTTTCACGTGTGAACAACTGCTTCAAAGACAAAATCGGAAGGGTTCTGTACATCAAATCGTGACGAAGGGTGAAAAGTGGGTCCACAACGACAATTAAAAACACAGATATCGTTGGGCAAGCCCGGTCATGCATCAACTTCATTCGTCAAACTGAATATTCATGGCAAGAATCTAATGCCGTGCATCTGGTAGGATCAGTTCGAAGTGATCTACTATAAGATACTCCGCCAGCCTAACGAAACCATCATTGGAGAACGCTATCAACACCAATTGATGCAATTAAGCCGAGCATTGAAGCTCAAACGCACACAATATGTCAAAAGATATGACAAAGGTATCTTCCAGCACAACAGCTTTCGGCCACATGTTGCAAGAGTCGTCATGGAAACTTTGAAGGCACTTCAATGGGATGTCCTACTCCACAGGACGCGGTATTCACCAGACAATGCTCCTTCCAACTACCATTTGTTTCGGTCGATGACTCATTGTCTGGCCGAGCAGCACGCAAGGCATTTTGTCTACCAATTTCACTGAATAATTCCTGTACGTTATAACTAAAACCTCAAAACTTATGTCTACCCCCAAGAGTTCAGTCGCTAGTATGTTACAGTTTTCTTAATGTAGAAATGCACATTTTCTACTTTTTCATCCTGACTTTCATTTTTCTTTCCTCAGTGGCATAGTTTCTTCCCTTACTTCCTCCATGTAAACGATATCGTTTTTGGGATGAAAATCAATGTAGTCAATCTTGAATTTAATATTGCTGGACAGATATAGGTCTTCCACCTCCAAGTCTTATGGAGCGTGAGTCCAGTGTAAGTCCGTGAAGTAGCACTGTCCATCAAAGTGTGTATTCTAAAATTATTATTGCTGATTACACTGTGCTTGAATTGCAAACTTTTTTTTCGTGACAAGCGGGGCACCCGGGGGGTAAACCTTATTCGAGTATGCTGAATTCAAAGGTGCTAGTCCCATTTTAAAGTTAGTCCCCATTTTTGAGATCTCGCATTCGACATATTTTGGCTCTGAGTCAAAATATACCCTCGTTTTCACGTTGATGGCTCTTGAACCATTAAGATTTTCGTTATACTTTCCTCAGCCAAGTTGTTGCGCAGGTCAAGACCAACAACTTTGCCGAACATATCAAGACCGAAAAACCACATCTAATTATTTTTTGCTTTTCATTTCGACGAAAAACACTGTTTTTATCATTTTTAATCATTTTGTTGAATTTAAATCGAGTAGAATCGATCGAATAAACATCGCATCGACAAATATAGATACAATAGAAACTATTTAAAAGAAAGCTAAATCGATTCAGTTGATTTTATGGTGATTTTTCCTAAAAAAAAATTTCTTAAAAATTAACATTTTTCTTCTCTTTGACAAAACAATGGCGTGCCGTTGCGATAGTGGATAAAAGTCCTGGATTTTTCCATCCCATCGTTTTAACCAATTATATCACGTAAATTATCACTTTGGGCGGCAGTCCAAACGAGTGACGTAAGCACCTACTGTGGTGGAAGTCGAACTCGTATATATACAGTACTGGGGAAAAAAAATTGGGCAAACGTATTTTATTGCAAACTAGAGTCTTTTTTGCTAAAAAATATTAATATTAAAGATAGAACTTCTATAAATCAATAAAAAACCAAAAAAAAATAAAAAATAAGTGTTTAATTTATTTTATTACTTTAACTCCAACCATCGTATTTTGAATATTTTGGCATGTTTCGGGGTTTTTCCCCTAAATTGCAGGTACATTTTTTTTCTCAACAAATTACGTCATACATGTATTTAAAATGAAAAAATAAGCCAATTGCGTTCAAAAGTTTTGTAATTTTAGCAAAAAAAGACTCCAATTTGCAATAAAATACGTTTACCCAATTTTTTCCCCAGTACTGTATATATACGAGTTCGACTTCCACCACAGTAGGTGCTTACGTCACTCGTTTGGACTGCCGCCCAAAGTGATAATTTACGTAATGTAATTGGTTAAAACGATGGGATGGAAAAATCCAGGATTTTTATCCACTATCGCAACGGCACGCCATTGTTTTGTCAAAGAGAAGAAAAATGTTAATTTTTAAGGAATTTTTTTTGTTAGGAAAAATCACCATAAAATCAACTGAATCGAATTAAATAGTTTCTATTGTATCTATATTTGTCGATGCGATGTTTATTCGATCGATTCTACTCGATTTAAATTCAACAAAATGATTAAAAATGATAAAAACAGTGATTTCGTCGAAATGAAAAGCAAAAAAAAAATTAGATGTGGTTTTTCGGTCTTGATATGTTCGGCAAAGTTGTTTGTCTTGGCTTGCGCCACAACTTTGCTGAATAAAAGCATAACGAAAATATTAATGGTTTAGGAGCTATCAACGTGAAAATGAGGGAATCAGAGCAAAAACATGTCGAAAGCGATATCTCAAAAATGGGGACTAACTTTGAAATGGGACTTGCACCGTTGAATTCAGCGTACTCGAATTAGGTTTACTCCCGGGTGCCCAGCTTGTCACATTTTTCAACTAGCACAGTGTTATTATTGCTGATTGATAAATAGAACCTCAAGAGTGTTAATCAAATATTATTACGATTCATTTCATGCTTGAGACTTCCATAGAGAGCTAGTACTTCGCCACATGACTCGAACATGTTAAAATTTCTTCTAATCACAGTTGTGAGGCAATAGGTAGGTAGTTTTATTGATTGGGTAGACGTTTGCCTTTCTATTGAAGCTTAACTTTTTTTATAAACCACCGCCTTCTATTATGATTACATCCAATGCCGCAGTAGCTTGCTTGATTTGAGATACTTTTATTGAATTCTTTCAGTGACTCGGTTCTTCTCTTAAGCCTTTGGTAGCAACGTAGACTTATGCTAGTGATTAGGGAGTGTATTACCGTTTACCGATTTACCGATTTACCGTTTTCACCGTATAAAAAATTTACAAATTTACCGATTTTTGGGTAAAAATATAGTTATAATTAAAAGCGCATAATTCAGTGCTAGTATATAACAAGGCACATTTCATTGAAAAAAATGGAGGGCATATTTTAAATTTAATTGAACAAAGGAATTATATAAGGTATAGAATTCACTCATTAATTATTATGTAGAATAAAGTAGCTATACCTACTGAAGATTTATAAAATGAATTTTTTCTGTATAAACAGAGTGGGCGCGTGAACCGATAACATTTTTTGGCACATTGGAGGGGTAGGGGGGTCATTTGGAAGCTTTCATCCCATGGAATTTATGTTCTAAGTAACTCGGTAAATGAAATATGATATTTTAAGTTTGTTTTAACCGTTTGAGTTCCAAGCAGCGCGATCGCGCTTTTGAGATTTTATGTCGAGAAAACCCAACACATTTCGAACATTGTCGACAACTGACGGCGCGTTACCGATTGTCAGATTACTGAAGCAAGTACATCACACAGCTCCTTTTAATGTAAATATTACATTTTATAGTATCTATTAGATTTGTCTCAATAGATTGCCTTTTCATCTCATTCATTTTATCTTCCTCTCTCATTTAGAGAAAGCGAGTTTGCGCTGTTTGGGATTCTTCGACAGTGTTTTTTCAATACCCGCTGGGACTCAGACGGTTAAATAACCCAAAATCTCGCCTTTAAATGGTTACTTTTGAGTTTGTAGTCGTAGAGACGCGAACTAACTTTTATTGTATTCTACAATTTAATGATTTTATTCTAAATATATCAGTATTTAATACAATTGGTTTTAGAAAAATGACTTATGGGCTTCTAAATCCAAAAAAATGTGTAGTATTATGAAAAACGTCACAATATAAATAAATTTAAAAAAAACTTATGGTTATTTTGAAATTAATTTTGCTTTAAAAAATTCTCTAGTTTATGCCATGACATGTCATAGAAAACCCTCATTTTGTGGTCAAAATACGAGATATTATTTTGTCAGAGTTATTTGTGTCAGGGTTAAGAAAATGTTTTTTAAGTTATTGATAGATTTTAAAAAATAAGTAAACCGGGTGTTAATTGCCTTGTGCTGTTCAGTCAATATGTCCCTATCTGCTACCGGAAGTGCCCGTGTATTTCACTTTGTTCTTGTTAAATTATTAATTGTTTTAGGTCACCACGAAAAGGGTATTAATGCTAGATGGCTGAAGTTTTGTAGATGTATGGATTTTGTGGACAAATGAGTCTAACTTCAATCTTGAGGGAATTGTGAATTTACATAATCTGCTTCATGGGGCAGTAAAGGCTAAAATCCACACAAGAAAAGGCAGGATTCTTTCCAAAGGAAATTCAGCGTTAATGTTTGGGCTGGTGTTATTGATCGAAACCTTACATGTCCATATTATGCGCCAGAACACCTTTCCGAAAATATTTATCTCGAATTTGTTCAGAATGAGCTATCTGAGCTGTTTTTACCAGTTTTGTAAGACATGCTGATTGGTAGGGGTTTTCCTATTTATTATCACACCCTTGGACCTCTGGGGACATGCTAAGGAATTTGTGTACGCAATAGGGGTACTCACAAGAGAATTTTCGATTGAAAGGATTAGCGCCGCATTTGAAAAAAAATGTAATGCAACTCTGCAAAACAACCGTGGAGATTAAAAAAAAATGCCGTGCATGCATATACGGAATTGAGGAGGTCATTCTGAAATAAATCTAATAAATGAAGTTGGTTTCAAATTTATTATTATCTTAAAAGGTATTTTCTTAACCCTGATATTTTGTATTTTAGCACGAAATGAACTAGAGATTTTAAAAAAAAAAATAATTTAAAAATAACCATAAGTTTTTTTTAAATGAATTTAGATGGTGACATTTTTCATACTTCTACAAAGTTTTTAGGATTTGGAAGCCCATAAGTCATTTTTCTTAAACCAATTGTATAATGTATAATGATTTATTGTACAATGATTAATATTGATTTATTATATAATTTATTGTACAAATTAATTGTATAATGATTTATTTAAAACAAAATCATATTGCAGAATACAATAAAAGCTATTTCGTGCCTCTTAGACTGCAAACACAAAAGTGACAATTTAAAGGCGAGATTTTGGGTTACTTGAAACAAACTTAAAATATTATATTTCATTTACCGGGCTACTTAGAACATCAATTCCATGGGATGAAAGCTTCCAAATGATAGCCCCGCCCCCTCCCCCTCCAATCTGCCAAAAAATGTTGTCGTTCCACGCGCCAAACACAGCGTATATAAACAATTATTTTGTGATATGAATTTCATTTTATGTAATGAATTTTTTTTATTATTTTATTTTATAACGTACATTAATTCGTTTCAAGCACTGGTTTATTATTTTTTCACTGGTTTAATAGCTTAGGCATAGTACCAAATTATTATTTAAATTCAATTTACCGGTAAATTTTCGATAAATTACCGATCTTACACAAAATTTACCGTTTACCGGTAAATTGAAAAATCGGTAAATTTGCACTCCCTACTAGTGATATGGCGTTTGTAACGATATTACACATAAAGAAATTTTGTTCTGCGAAGTTCAAAAGGCCGATAAGTTGTGGTAGTATCACTAGGATGACACATATAGTGATCTGATTATTTGTTTTTTTTGAAGGTTTCAACATTAGCAGCCATTAGCATATCTCGCGGTATTCACGGTATTGCGAGTGATGTTGGCGAACTTTTTCTTGACGAGTTTCTCTCATTATGAGTTATTGAGGCTCTTGATTCGGACATATGATATCGTACGCTTTCTAATCAATTTTGAATCGTCACATGGGTTTCTGTATCTCCACTCGACGGGCCAATACCTCAAAACTTCCACTAGTAACCAATATTTTCAGTTGTTTTTCGAATAGCTTAGGTCATACTGAAACTACAATTCTAATTCATAAATTTTCCCAAAATTTTTCTTAGTCTCAGATGGCCTAAGCTATTAGAAAAACAACCGAAAATATTGATTACTAGTTGAAGTTTTTGAGGTATTGGCGAAAAACTGAAAATATCGTAATATATGGCCGCAGAAAACCAAAACATTACAGTGAAAATTCTAATCAATAAATTTTGTCAAAATTGTCTTTGTATGCGATGGAGATTTTACAATTATTAATTAAGAAATAGACGAGTTCTCTCCAGTATACCAAGTTTTCATGTAAAATCTATATTTCAATCAAAAATCAATCTACACAGAAAGAAAAAACTAGTATTTTCATATAAACATTAATCAATTTCATTTAAAGTTGAGGATTGATTTTTAGCCATTCAATGTGTTTAGTAGATTCAGCTAATCATAATTATATAATATTACAAAACACTTACAATAATTGTTTCATTGATTTAACTAAAACTTTGATTATAACATATAATATGATTCTTTGATTTATTACCAAAATGTCACTGAATTAATAAATTAAGTAGCAAAATTAACTAAATAATTAAATAAAACATTTATTTATAATATGCAATGCTGAATAAATTATTTTATGATTCATCTAAATTTCTTAATGTTTTAATAAATGAAATTAAATAACTTTTCTAAAAACATTAAACAAATCAATTACTTTGAATTAGTTATTTCAATTAAACAGTAGATGTTTATAACTAATATATTTGTTTGATTTTATTAGTGAATTTTATTGAACCTTTAAATAAATTAAATAATTAACCACTTAATTAAACAGAGCTTTTAATTAAATTGTATCTTTTTGACATCTTTTATATATTTTCTTTAATTTTTTGTATATTCCTATAAATATTATATAAAGATTTACTAAACAAAGTAGATGAATTTATTATTTTACAATAGTCCTTTTGTTTAAAGTTTAGTATTTATTGAATGGATTACCATGGATGCTGAAAAATAATATTAGTAAATAAAACAATTTTGTTTTTAAATTATTCATATTTATTTTAACTAAAAATTATAAAATTATAAATTTCTTTGTAATTTTTTACAATATTTCTTTTACATAAATGCATTTTTCGGCTTTAATACATATTCTTCACCAAGTCTTAAAATATTGATAGGAGGATATCTTATGTTTTCATTGTTTATTAAAATTATGGATGAGCAATTTTCTGTAAAATTATTATCACTTATATAGCAATTATAACTTGAATCGTACTTCTTAACACTTATATAATAGCCCGAGAAATAAAATTTGTTTAAACTTTCTAAAATATAAGATATTTTAAAAAATGTATACGATTGATTTTTTTCGAAAGTTAAAACTTGCTTTGTTTTGTATAAAGTATTATTAATTTTAATATTATTACTATTATATTTTAACTGTTCGTTTTTAATTAATAAATTGTTATCAAGTACGTCTGATAGATCACATAACTGGCATTTACCAATTTGAATGTTATTTGATTCCCTATTGCTTCTTAAATGAATATTAAGGCAAAACGAGAATTGAATTGTTTTGGCTAAGCTTAGTGATATATTTTTTCTGGAAGTTATAACATTGGCATATGACTTTAATTCCTTATGCTTAGCCTCAAAGCGCATAGCCCATAAAGCTTTCAATGGCCCTAATTTTTGAATTACTGTTGGGTAATGTACCATAAAATGTTGCTTGGGTATCAAAGAGCATTTGAAAAGTCCTATATACAATTCGTGATGTTTTTTATAATTTTTTTCAAGTAAATGATTTGAAAATCAGTAAATGAAGGTTTCATAACATACTCTATTATTTCTAACAATATCAACATAAATTTCCAAACAACATCATCTTTAGGAACATATTTTCCTATTAAAAATAGCAAGTAATAAGTAAAACATTCCATTTCAGATGCAGACATTTTAAAATAATTGTTTTTTATATGCTCTATTTGTATATCTTCCGATAAATTTGTCTTATCCACATCACAATAATTAAAATCGCGTTTATTTTCATTTAAGCTTGAAATGGAAAAATATTTCTTTTCGGAAATAAAATAATCTAAAACTTTTCCTATCTCAGTATGGCAAACCCCTTCAAAGATATCGTGCATGATATCAACTGAAACATTTTCCGTCACGTTAAAATTGTCCAGATTATTAAATACACACATTTCTTTAATGCCCGTTTCGCTTACGTTATTCTGTTCGACCCCAGTTATGTAATTTTTGTAATTTCTTAAACGTATTTTATTTTCTTGACTTTGCATTTGCATTTCTTTCTTGTTGCAGCGACATATCCTACAATAATAATTAGAACTAAACGATTTTGTGAAGCCTAATATACTATTTAGTCCTAAGTTATCGCCAGTAACTGCCGCTAATACTAAATGAATAATATTTTCCTTATTTTTGTATTGAATACGAATACCATTGTTAGCTAATAGATTAAGCTCAGTTATCATTGTACTGTAATTGGATCTAGAACCATATTTAATGTATTGGCTTTTAATAAGGCAAACAACAAATATATTTTCTAATTTAGACACTTCATTTGAATTTAAAAGGGGGAAGGACATATAAAACCCTGACAGCTTATGGACTCCTCGTTTGGATCCTAGCGGATTGTTCACCTCGAAATCGTCTTGATAAAGAATATACGGAATAATAATTTTATTATCATTTTTGTTTATTTTACTTTTCCACACCTCACCCTGGACTATGTTCATTATACTATTATAACTAGAAAATCGTTCAGAGTTTACTAGCATTGAATTTAAAACATTAGGAAGTTGAAAAAAATTTATTAAATTTGTTTCTAAAGGCAGCAAAGTACCTGCCGAATTATGTTTGGTGATATTGTCTGGTCTAATCGAATTATCTATTATAAATTCTTTTGGATCTCCATATATTTTTTGGTCTTTTAAAAATTGTTTCATTTTATATTCTGAAGATATATTCTCAAAAGATTTTTTTAATTCAACAATAAATTCTTTTAATTTGCATGCATCTGTTAAATTGTCATCAAGAAAACTAACAATAGGATCAAAAATATCATTTCTGATATCAGATATGATACAATTTGCTATTTTTCTGCTCAAATTAATTTTACCAAACAGTTTTAACCCAAACGCGTTTATGTTACTAATAATGTGACATGCTAATAATTTTGATGTATTTGCTGCAGAGTTAGGTTTAGCAAAGTCAACAGGTTCAACAGTTTGGTGTCTTTGATTTTGGTCGGCGTGTTCTACTAAGTTACGAGTACATTCTTCATTTTGAATATCGATGGTATTGGTTAATATAAATTTGTTTACATGTTTTCTCTTTAAATGACGTTGAAATGAATAAATCGATTGAAAGCATTGTGGGCAAAAGTAACATTTGAATTCTGATAAGTTGTTATGGAAAAGTTTAATATGATTAATATAAATCTTTATATTAGAATATTTATCTTGACAAACAAAACAGTCAATCATTTTATTGTTTTTATTTTACGTGTTCTGTAATTATAATTTATTCTTAATTTATGGATATAGAACTTCGTTCCAATATTTTTTTTAAATTATAACGCAGGTAATTCAATGTATTTCGTTATAATTTTAAAATAATACGATAGTTTTTGATGTATTCTCACAAAAAATTAACAAAAATAAACTTAGTTTAAAAATTGAAGGAAACTAAAAATCCAAATCAAATTCAGTCATTCAAATCGGTCATAAGACTAATTAGAGCATTGCTTTTTTTTCCAGAAACAGGAAAATCGAAAAAGTAATGCTCAATAAAATGCCAGACCTGTAAACACTCCTTAGCATATTCAATATTAAGCACTTGATGTAATTGAAAACATACCGCTAGTGCTTTTAAAAAATTGTCGCACTCATAAAATATATTATTGCAATGGATGTAAAAATTCTCCAATTTTTCTTTTGATTCGCCAACAACAATAATAAATGGTTGAATAGTAAATTTTTTATCCAAATATTTCTCCTTCCGATCTTTTATTATAGATGGTACGTCCTTAATGTTCTGAAAAAAAAACATAAGTTTGTGTAAATACCTTAATAATTAATTACATGACTATTTGAATCTCGCCTATTCGTCACCGATCGAAACGATTTCACCTATTTTCAATTTTGGCAGTATGATTCTCGCCGTAGAATATTTCGCAAATTCTGATTTATAATTTCTTGGCCACAGCTATCTAGTAAGGATTATTGACGTAGTAAGTTAAAATACATCATTAATATATTTTATCGAAATATGTCAAAAACATTTAAATTAGCACTGGATGTTCTCGTGAAAATGTATGGGAGGATGCCCACTCACGGCGAGAAGCATAATAAGAAAAATTGTAATTTGTCGTCGTATTATGGATTTCTATCGTACAATTTCTTACCGACAGCAAGTGAGAATTTAAGCATTATTGACATATTAAGTTAAAATATTTTATTGTTGATATATTCTAACCTAATATGGCTAAAATATAATTCTTACTGGGAGTCTTGAAAATGTAGGTGGGGCTATTCACTTGTTGCAAAAATGGTAATTAGAAAAATTTTAAGACGGTAACGTGGCATGATTCGGTGACGCTCATTGAGACTCGTGTTAAGGGTATTATAAAAATAGATTTTATACTGGCGTACATATTCTACTAGATGTAAACTTACATTTACAAAAACTGCTAGTCCATTCTGTCCATCAATAATAGTTGGCTTCCATACACTTTTGCCTTGCTTAATGATAGTAGGTACTAATATTGAATTCAAAAGAATTGTAATAATATAGTATTTCGAATCATCGTTAATATTATCACTATCGAGCAATTCCAGCAACAATTTGCTGGAACTATCTTTGATTGAATTATTGAAAATTATTTTAATTTTAGCAGTAAAATTTTCCCATTTGGCGAAAATGATTGTGCTTGCTTTTGGATACTTCCGTTCGAAATCTAATTCAATCTATAATGTTAAGAAGAAAATTTTAAATTGTATTATTATTATATTAATTATAATAAACTTACCAATTGAGAAGCGATCCTTTGTTTTAAAATGGGCCAATTTAAAAATAAATCGATGTTTTCCCTTAAATCCTTTTCTCTTAAATGGTAAGTATTATTCCATTTTTCAAATATTAAATTTTCTGGTGTTTTGTTGAATTTAAGCCATTCTTGATCGTTAAGCATATTTGCAGTACATTCTTCATTTTCAATACTTTCGATGAGAAATTTCTTTGTAGCAGGCTGGTCTATAGAACTTAACCTTTTTAAATTGTATCGGCTTCTGACCAATCCCGACGATTGATATTTTTTACTTAAACTGTAAAATTTTTGAACTAAAATGCCTCTCGTTGTATTATTACCAATATACAAATCCTAAAGTAAATGTAAAATAATTAAAACGAATCCTTACTAAAATATCTAGTAGTAAAACAAACCGCATTTTCCTTATAAATATTTTGGTTATTTGAGATGTGGTATTTTGATAATCAGCTTGTTGAGAAAAAAAATTACTGTTCAGCCAATACTCGCAAATTATTTGGATTACATGCTTGCGATCCACGCTTGTTAAACTCGTTTTTTGCAATAAATCCTTTCCCGTTAAGGAACCGGTTAAAAGTAGTTTAAGATCCTGAAGTAATTTGAAAAAAATATGTTAATGCAAACTAAAATAATTAAAAATAGAATTATACCAAAATATTTGAACTAGTTGAAGTATCCTTATTCACAAATTTGGATGGCCCAGCCTGGTCTTTATCTTTGAAATTGTTATCCGGTGACAAAATGTTAAAAGGAGATGAAGTTGTCCAACTTTGGCTCGAGTTCAGAGATATTGTATCTGCCAAAGGACTTGCATATCCCTAAATGAGTTATTATTAAAGTAGAAGTTATATATATATATATATATATATATATATATATATATATATATATATATATATATATATATATATATATATATTCTTGAATCTCGATTATCCGAATTATTTTTGATTATCCGGGAAGTCCCACTCATCCTGGATAATCGAGATTCAAAAATATATATATATATATATATATATATATATATATATATATATATATATATATATATATATATATATATATATATATATATATATATATATATATATAATTATATATATATATATATATATATTGAAGATCGATTTTATTTAAAAAAATAAAATATTTAATTCATGCACAAATGAACTCCATTGCCTCCATTTTAATTAGCATTTCTTACCTGTTCTAGTCTCCATTCGAATAATTTTTGACGAAACTTGGAGCGGAGTCCCAATCTCTCCTCAGGTATTAAAATAGTGATATCGTCTAAGCTTAAATACTTCAACGATTCAATGTCGATACCTTTATCTTAAGTAAATAATAAAATATGTTAGTTATTCTCACCAGAATATCAGTTTATATTATTTATAAACCAGCAAAACTTTGAATTAAATAATCCTCATTGAGCCCCCATTCTTGTAACAAATTTATACATAAATCGTCAATGATTAAATATTGCACTTGTTGCAACTCGTCACTCATTTTTGCAAAATATCCGTATTATAATTTTTATTAATTATTAAAGTTACACAACACTATTATAGTATATATATACACAATAACTCGTCACTCATTCACTTTATGGTTGTACAAAATATTCGTAATAAAGTTTTACTTAATTATTTGTTATACTACACAGTACACACCACAATTAAAAAATATATACATAATACATATTTTTACAATACACCACGATGCGCGTTTATTATGGAAATGATCATGTCCTTTCCTGTATTCTCAAAATAAATGATATTTTTATTTAATAATTATATGAAACAACGAGTGTTAATTTTATGATTTTGCTATTGTTTGAGACAATTTATACATTTATTTAGATAAGTTACAAATTTACCGTAATATAGCCTTGATCAATTATTTTTAATGTTTTAGTAAAATGAATTATTTAAAATTGCTAAAACATTAGAAGATTCATTTAATTAATTATACAATTTGTAATGCATAAGTTCATTTAATTTTGTTTAGCAAAATCATTGAATTACCATTTCATTTGTTGTTAAATGATTAGTTATAACAAATAGAGTATTAAATGTAATCATATAATTCATTATCATTTAGTTTAAATTATATGATAATTCTAATGTAGTTTCACTGTGTAGAAACCAATTTTCATAAAGATCGGTGGTGAAAAGGCCAAGTTTAGTCCCATGAACAGCTCCTAGAATTTTTTCCAAAATTAATGGGAAAGTCGGAATATTGTTAAATTTCAAGATTTAATTTACCGAGTTCCTTTACTACGGAGATCAATCAATTTGTCATTTTAAGGATCACTTTTAAAATTTTATTCCGCTGGGACGTTTTATGTAGCTAAAAAAGTGATACAAAATGAATAAAAACTTTACGCTGGTAATTATCAAAAAAATCCTCTTTTATGATAGTACTGCCAGTTGCGGCGAGTTGCGTGATCCCTTATTTTCCGCTGTCAAATTTGCGCTATCTTATACAGCATGAACGCAAGTTAGTTAGCATAGTAAAATAATAAGTAAGATTTTAAAATGGGAATTCTGTTTGATTTCAAAAATATGGTGGCCATGAGACAAAATTTCTCAGATTCCCTCCACAAAATTTCCATTATCGGATTTTAGAGAAATTTTAACGACACCAATATCATCATTCGTCAGTGTATATCAGATTCAACTAAATATTGCTCGTGGGCTTGAATTACTAATATTTTATTATGTACGTATACGACCAACTTAACATAATTGAACCAAAAAAACATGATAGTTTTGTTCACAATCGGATTAATACCTCATAGATTTAATTAATAATATTTATATTCCGAAAATGTTTTTATGATTTTTCTGATGCCACTATATATTAAGTAAGAAAATATAACAACTATGTAATTTAGAATCATCCCAATAACCACATAAAATATCGAAAATAATACTTCGAGTCTAATCAATAATTTAAATCCCATTTGAATAGATATTTCTATTATCTTTCCAAGATAAAAATTAGTATGTATGTTTTGCCTTATACCATATCCCTACCTAACAATGTAAATTATAAATAAACCTAAATTATTTATCTAAACATGTATCTGTGATTTGATTAACATAATGTGATAACACACATGATAATTAGAAAATTAACATTTTTCTTATGAATTTATATCGACCCGTATCTGCAAACAAATCTAATTATTTATTTAAAATTATAATCATTTAATGATTAGGTCATGTCATCATCAATTAATTATAAATGACAATGTAAGTAAATATTCATAGATCCTATATGACATGAACTGTTTTATTATTTGCTAATTATTTTTACGGAAATGTAATTAGCAAAAGAATATTTCGTATCGCCTTTTAACTGGGGTTAGTGTTGCCCGAACACGAAATCCCGAAATCGAAATCCTAAAAAATAGATGCAATCCGATCCAAATTTTATTACATAAAATTCTCGTGAGCATTATAACCAAGAAAGGAGGTTGCACCAGTGCCAAGTGCATTTCCGTTTTGAATGCCATATGTACATGTGCATTAAACACGCACAACATCTGAATATTTTATCACGTAACCGATTTTGTCGATAGTAGTAACTGCCGTAATTCCAGAGTCAATGTTTTTGTGGTTGATAACAAAGTTCGTCTTAGCCCGTGCGATACGTTTAAAAAGCATACGGTCTTGTCCCATTCACTGCACTGATGATTTTTTGATAACTCAAACTGTTAAATGTATTGATGGTAAAACCGAAGAACGGAGCTTTTAGCTCTACTCGCAGCTCCATGCTGTTTTTTTCTTCACGGGACAGATCAAGTACGGATAACAAGTATACGACTTATGGCTTTTGACTTAAACTAACTTTAACAAATTTTTTAATGAAAACTAAAAAAAATATCGTTACGACGATTTCGTTAAAATATCGTTACGTTTTAAATGTTTATACGACTAAAACAACAAATAAAAGCCACAATTACGACAAGCCAAAATTCTTTTATTAAAAAGGTGTTTCTAAGTCAATTGTAGTCAGTCGAGTTCGTAATGCTTACATAACTACCTCGATAGCTGATCAAAAATATGTTGGCCATCACCAATAAAGCAGGCTAATGTCATCATGTCTTCATACGAACCCCCATTTTACTTATATCAAGTGTCAATCAGCTAAGCTGCATATAAATCAAAATTACATGATTAGGGGGTAAAATAGCATGATGAAGCGGTTCACCAAAATTTCGAAGGTTTAATTGCACAAGTTCTCACGTAACATCGTGGAGACGACTCATCACTGAAATGTCTTATTACACCGGGCTTAAACAATAGTATCACCTGTGGTAAAATACAATGCGTCAGTCTCAATAACGTGTTTCGCTATATGATTCACATATTGCTTACAATAAAACACCACGACTTAAATGATCAAGTACGGCAGAGACATGCGCTTTACTGACATTGGATCGCCACGGGCATGGCCGTAGAAAATCCATATAATAGAAGTTTTAAAGGCCGAAATTGTCACTATTCTTCACAAAGTCTCGTACAATTCAAGTCTTCGTAAACTCAGGAGTATTTATGTCAATATACAACACGCGGTCCACATTCGTCGCATGAGTTGGTTGGTGATAAAGTGCCTTGCAAAAAGGCTTCGAAAATGTATTTGATCTTATGTTCATCAACCGTTTTCGGAACTCTACTTTAAAATTAAAATTTTGTTATTTTAAACACATCTGGGTACTTCATCAGCCATTGCATGCTAGTATGGTCCGTTCTGATCGTCATTTCGAAACTTTCGATGTAATATGGAAATTATTTTGCATGCATATCATTACATCTTTTTTCGTGTATGTTTTGAAGAATTTGTTTTTCGTTGGGTCGCTGTAATAGAACCCCTCATACACTCTTTGATGATACGTTTATCTGAATGAAAAAAGACATGCAATAATGGGAATGACTGAATACTGGATCATAGCCGAGCTAAAATCTGCTAAAATGCATCTTTCCGATTTCGAAAGAAAATGTATTTTGTTTTTTTCCAAGCAATTCTTTATATGACCCAGCCCGAATTTGACTGAAAGTTGGAGAAATCTGTACCCATGTAAAATACGTCCCCTTTGCCTATTACCAGTGGTAATCAGGGAAAAAAGGCGTTTGAATGGTAATCCAGCTACCGATAACAGATGATCACAATTCTTCGCCAGAACACTTAGATTTACTCCAGAATCTAATAGTTCTTGCAACTGTTGGTTGAAATCTACCGAAAATAACGAGGAACAAATTTGTTTATAAGCTTTTTACGCTTGTCTTTAAAGTATAGCGAGAAACGATGAAAATTTATGGCCAGAATTATTACGGTGGTTCTTTAGAGGCTGTTCGTATAGAACGGGAAGGAGGGAGAGAAATCAAATGCTTAAAAGCCAATATATTTGAGAGCATATACTCGTAGTTACACAACTTTGGGAGTATAGTTAAATGGTTTAACATTTTGAGATAAACCCTTGTTGAAGTCGAACTGATGCACTTGATTTCCCTACCGGATATTTTTGGATTCCATTTGGAATACTATAATCTTCGAAATTAGATGATTCCACTTCAGGAATGCGATGTTTGGTCATCACGTCTGCTTCGGGCATGTAAGTAAATTCGCTCCATAAATCCTCCAACTCTAACGGCATTCGTGTAATAATTCTGCTATTGTTTGAAATTTATCGGTACGCAAATGTAATTTTAAACCAAGCCTTATATGGACAATTAAGATTTCTAAAATTTTCAGGATTGTGAATTTTAGCTTGTAAGGGCTAGGCTCTGGATTGCGTTCTGAAATTGCACTAAAGATTATCTTGTTACATTGAAATAGATTGAACCGTTTAATAATCACGTTTCGTCGCTCCAAGTTGAAGTATGCCTAAATTATCGACCAAAAATTCTTGTGAAATCTCGTTATGTTGAGCTTGGTATTTGATCCGAAGGAAAGACTTGGTAAATCATGAAATGATCCACCAAATTGATGATTGCAGGAAACCATAATTCGCAAAAGTGGTTTATCAGTTTTCCTCCAATTGGGTGTTTCATATATTTCGAGTGTAGATTCAGATAATAGCGAATAGACAGATACTAGAACTTCATTGAAAATTTATACTTCATGCAAGATGATTCTAGAAACCAAATTTCATTAGGATTGGTTATGAAACGGCCAAGTTTAGTCCAGCATGAACAGATCCTAGAATTGTTTCTTAAACATACTTAAGAATCTCTAACCACTACACTACTAATCAAATTTAATCATAATTCGTTAAGAAATGGCGGATAGATGGAAAATTGTAAAATTTTAAACTCCGAGTTTCTCTTCTTCCGATCAATAAATTTGTGAATTTTAAGAACACTTTTAAGATTTTATTCTTTTTTGAAAAAGAAGAACAAAATAATAAACAATTTTCGCTGGTTATAAAATAAAAACAAATATTCTCTTTTGTGATATAGTGCTGCCAGAATCTAATTAAATATAAGTCCTGCTAACTCCACACATATGAAATAAACAATAACTAAGTAAAGATGTATTGGAATTTTTTTTTCCATAGTAATTTTTTTTTGAAAAACTAAGTATAAGTGTATTAGCGCAAAAACAAAAAAAATGTAGAAAACAAAATTCAAATTTACGTTGCATTGTTAGTGTAACCAACACACTCTTTGTTAGTTTTTTTTAAATAGGTATATGTCAATGGAAGAGTAAGCAGGACTTATATTTAAGTAGATTCTGGTGCTGCACTTGCGAGGAGCGTACTCTTTTATTTTCCGCTGTCGTATACTACCACATGAAAACTTGAAAATAAAAATGCTGCAAACTAGAATCAAAAAATTTTACAAAATATAAAAATATTCCGTCTTTCCGCCATTTCTTAACGGACTGGGCTAAATTTGGCCATTGCATAACCAATCCTAATGAAATTTGTATTCAAGATTGATTTGTGATTAAAATATAAATGTTAGATGAAAATATGGTAGCTGTACATTCAACACGATTAAAATGGATTTTGAGGTGGAGAGAACGCGGCTGTTACTTTATGAGTAATTGTAAAATTTGTATCGTATACATGGATAATTCGGACAAAATTAATCGATTAAAATACTATAATATTTTGATTTTCTGTAGCAATATACGTTATTCCCAATTTTTGAGCAATTACTCAAAAACTCCCACTAGTAACTAATACTTTCAGTTGTTTTTCTATTAGCTAAGGTCATACTGAGATTATATAAAAAATTTGGGGGAATTTGTTAATTAAAATGTTCACTAAAATTTTATGATTTTTTGTGGCTACTGATTTATTTTTATAGAAATTTTTTAATCTATTATCAATTTAAAAAAAAAATTAAATATTTAAAAAAAATTCAACTAAAAAAAATTAGAAAATAAAAATCAAAATTTAATATTTAAAATTTTTAAAAATAATTCTTCGAAATTTTTTATTTTTTGAGGCGGTATAGTTCTTGTTAGTTTCTGCTTTTCCATGTAGTCTCAGTATTACCATATTTATTAGAAAAACAACTGAAAGTATTCGTTAGTAGTAAGAGTTTTTGAGATTTTTTTCAGAATCTGAGAAAAACTTATATGGCCGCATAAAATGAAAAAATTATAGCGAAAATTCTGAGACTACTTGAAAAATTTGGGAAGAAATTATTTCTCAGTTTCTGACAATTATCTCAAAAGTCTTACTACTTAGACTAACGAATACTTTAGGTTGTATTTCTAATTAATAAGGTTATACTGAGACTACATGGAAAATCTAACCGATAAATTTTCCTAAATTTTTCAAGTTATCCTCCAGCTCAATATCGATTTTAATTACAATAGAATATACAGATCAGTATTCCTATTTTGGTCCAAAAATAATGACAAGAGAGAAGAATTACCGGAATGCAATAGTGTTGAACAAAAGTGTTTGGTACTAGTAAACACGTCTAATTTGTTCGGACGCCACGCTATGGTGCGTCACACTCAAAAAATAAAATAAAAACCCTTTGTTGCATGATTTTTTTCTTTGAAACAGGTAAAAATATTTCTTGGTGATAACATATCGAATTGTGACATTAAATCTCCAAAAAAGCTCAATTTTTTCAGAAAATCCTGTTTTTCACACTATGCGGAATTTGTGGTTTCGTCTCTCATTTTCCACACGAAATATGGGTACAGATACCAAATTTTCATATAAAATTTATATTTCAATGGTTATGAAATGGCCATGCTTATTGATAATGAACAGAAATTGATCAATTATTATTTAATTTTACATCTGCATTTCAACATTATGTATTACAATGTCATGTAAATTAATGCTTAATTTAAATGTCCTAATTTTACCTCATGTTATATACTTATCATTTGCATTATATACTCTCATTACCTAAAGTAAATTTTGTTAATATTTTTGAATTGTTTATTTTGGCATGCAAATTTCCTCTCTGAGATTTTTATGTAACATGCAAAATAAACTTAAAAAATTATAATTTTGGTTAGTGGTAAAAAGGCTTTCTGTTGGATTGGTCGGAATTGTCAACACAACAAAATAAAAATTATTAAAAATCTACAGCCGTTGTAACAGTTATTCTGTTAGTTATTGTTTGTTGAGAGCTTGAATTGAGATCGCTTAAGCGAATATACACCAACATCTTGAGATCGCTAGCTAGCGAATAGTACAATATCGCACATCAAGGATTCACACTCCAGAATCAATTCAACGAATTGGAAAACGCTCCGGTTCATGTTCATGGTGTCAGTTGTGGGGTAGTGGATATTGAGATCACCTTACGTACAGTTTTCCGCTATTCATTCAAGGAGTAGTCGGCCAGTGATGTGATTGCAGTCTGCAGTCAGCTAAGTATCTCGTTATTTTAATAAAGGCTATCAATTTATTTCACGGTGTTAGTTTACGGGCAGTTGTAACGTAAAAATTCAGAACTTTCGATTTATTAACATAGTGTAATAACGGTTTCATAGTGAAAAATTTCAGTTACTCTTCATATACCTTGTGGTTATATCTTGTTTTCGTGGTTTCAAAATTACACTGTTATACCTCGTGTTCATTCTTTAGTGTTCTGAATTTTTCTGTTTTCAATATTGTACTTTTATCATACTTCGTGGGTATTCTTCTGTTGTTTTGATTGTTTTAGCTTCAATATGTCTTCCGAGACCCAAATAAAACGATGCAAACAGTGCAACAAAAATTTCGAAGAGTATTTGAAAGAGTTATCTGAATTCGTTGAGTCTAAATTGGAGACCGCACCAAAATCGCAAATTCAACTTCGGCTTAATGATTTAATTTTAAATTATGAAAATTTCAAAAAAAATCAAACGCTGTTTGAATCGTTAGACGAAACACAACTCGAATCTAAGATCCGAACCACCACAGATCGGTCATATTATAATTTACGACCGGTGTTAGAAGATAGGATTGCGGATCTTGCTAAAAAGAAGGTTATCCCAGTTACTAATGTAGGTGAAGAGCTTTCATTCTTTCCTAAATTACCCGAACTCAAGCTAGACACATTCAATGGTGAGATTATAAGGTGGAAGGGGTTTATCGAAGCATTCGATAACCATGTTCATAATAATCCTAAGTTAAACAATATAACTAAATTTCAATATCTTAAAAATTCAGTAGTAGGCTCCGCTGCTAAGTGTTTTGAAAACTTAGATTTTATTTCTGATAATTATGTTGAAGCTAGACGTTTATTGATTGAGCGCTTCAATAAGCCTAATCAGATCACTGAAGAACATATAAAGGCATTGTTTTCAATTAAACCGATTGATAAGCCATCATCTCAAAAATTGCTAAATCTACTAGATGATTTTAATTCACATGTTCGATCACTTAAAAATCTTGGTCGTCCAGTTCAATAGTGGGATGATTTTCTAGTCCATCTTATAGTATCCAAGTTTGACTCACACACAAAATCTAAGTGGAAGGAAGCATCATTACCGAATGTACTTCCTTCGTTCGAGGATATTTCAAATTTTATTCATGGTCGTAGTCATAAGATAAATGAATATAAAAGTGACTTTTCTTCATCAAACGCTCAGTTGGAATCAAAACCTTCCAAATCTCACCGGGTACAACCAAAACCATTTAAACGAATGGCGTTTTCAGCAGTTAAGGGATACAACTGTGTCGTCTGTAATCAACCGGGACACATTGTTAATCGATGTCATAAATTTCTTGCAATGTCTGTTGACGAACGGATAGGGGCAGCTGCCGAATTAAAACTGTGTACAAACTGCTTAAGAACATCACATCTTATTGATCAATGTAGGATTACTGATGTGTGTCGAGTGTGTAAGGTCAAACACCACACTCTGCTGCATACAAACAATACAGCATCTTCAAGTGGTACAGTAAGTCCCCATCAAGGTAATAATTCATCTCAGACCAATTCTGGAAGATCTACACTTACTACTATAAGTGCGTCTAACAACAACCACATTTTAACAACGTTAAAGTGTTCCACTGCTCCAAAATTCATTTTTCTTGCTACAGCATTGGTTGAAATCCCTGATAGGCATGGCCGTTCAATTGTAGCTCGAGCGTTACTCGACTCAGGTTCGCAATTGAATTTTATTACAGATTCATTAATTCAGCGTTTAGGAGTTAAAACTCATCGTTCACATGTCAACATTAAGGGCATTGCCTGTGCTTCTACTTCATCGTCCAGGGCTTCAACGATTACGATACACTCGCGTATAAATAATTTCTCTACAACCCTAGAAGTTCACTTACTAAGGAAAATTTCGGATATGCAACCGTCAATTCAAATTGATTCTTCCACATGGTCAATTCCATCCAATATTAATCTAGCCGATCCGTCATTCTGTGAGCCCTATGAAGTAGACCTACTTCTTGGAGCTGAGATTTATTTCAATTTACAATCCATTGGCCAAATTAGACTAGGCGATGAATTACCTATCCTACAAAATACAATATTGGGTTGGGTTGTATCTGGTGGAACTTCAATTTCGTCACCTACTTCCATTAATTGCAATTTTGTTGCATCTGAACTTAAATTAGATGAATTGTTGGAGCGATTTTGGAATATAGAGGAATGTCACACCAACCATGACTCTTTAGCTAATTTCGAGTGTGACAACCATTTCAAGGATAATTTTTCTAGAGATACCGAGGGCAAATTTATCGTTAAACTTCCTTTTACTTCCAGTCCAGCATTGCTTGGTGATGCATCCTTTTTAGCCAAGAAAAGATTTCTTATGCTCGAAAGACGGCTTAAGTGGTGCAGTGGTTAAAGCTTCGGCACTTGGACCGGGAGGTACTGGGTTCGAATCCCATCAGAGGCAAATCAAATTTTCATCATCGATTACGATCGGTGATGTTAATAAACACAACTAAGACCCTCTGATGGAGTGCAGAATTCAGCGCCGACCCACCGTCCATGTCAATGTACAGGTTGACATGGAGCTTGCAATGTGCAGGTGGTAATACTGTAGTTGTGTGAGTAGGTGAATAGGTGAATGGGTTAATGATGTAGCGTGAATGCGTGGTATCACAACGGGCCAAAAAATGGCCTAAGTGTCAACCACTGAAACCTAAACCTAAGACGGCTCAACAATAATACAGAAATTTCTATTCAATATAATTCCTTTATGAGAGAGTATGAAACTCTTAAACACATGGAATTAGTTAATTTTGTTGAACCGGTGAACTATTATTTACCACATCATTATGTAATGAAGCCCGATTCGTCGACAACTAAGTTGAGAGTCGTGTTTGATGGGTCGGCAAAGTCAACAAGCGGTTATTCTATTAATGATCTATTGATGAGTGGGCCTGTGATTCAAAATGAATTGTTTTCAGTCCTGCTTCATTTTCGATCTCACATTCATGCATTTAGTGCTGATATCTGTAAAATGTATCGGCAAATTTTACTGAATTCCGAGGATCAAAAATATCAGTATATCTTCTGGCGATACAATCCATCTGAGGTGCTAAAAACGTTCAAGCTAAATACAGTCACATATGGTACCACTTCGGCACCTTACCTGGCAACACGATGTTTACTTCAACTTGCTCTCGACTTTGAATCCAGTCAACCAGCAGCTAGTTCAGCAATTCGCGATGACTTTTATGTCGACGATTTGTTGACTGGTTCCGATACTCTAGAAGACGCAGCAATTTTGAAGAAAACTATAACATCGATTTTGCAAGGTGCCAATTTACCTTTTCGTAAATGGTGTTCAAACAATCAGGAGCTTCTTAATGATATTCCAGAAGATGATCGTGAAGTGCATTATCAAATTGACGATAAAACTGGCATAAAAACTCTAGGTACGAGTATGTACTGGCATCCAGTACCGGATTATTTTCGTATCAATGTCAACCTAGATTCTACAACTACTTCAACAGTCACTAAACGAAAAATAATATCTCAAGTTGCAAGGGTTTTTGATCCTCTTGGACTAGTGTCTCCGATAGTTGTGGTGGGTAAATTGCTATTACAAAAGCTATGGTCATTGAAATTAAACTGGGATGAAGGCCTCCCAATAGCATACCATTCATATTGGACAAACTTTTTAAATGAACTCCCAAAATTAAGTCAGCTTATCATTCCACGTCATTTGTTTAACGGTAACTAAAAACATCCAGGAATACAATTGCATGGGTTCGCTGATGCCAGTGAAAAGGCGTACGGTGCCGTTGTCTATGTACGTTTCCTAGGTCTGGAGAGTTATGCTGCTAACTTAATGTGTTCCAAATATCGAGTTGCTCCCTTAAAGCACGTTACTTTGCCTCGACTTGAGTTGTGTGCTGCACAACTTTTGGCCAAACTCATGCAAAAGGTTTTGAGTATTTTAAACTTTAAGGTGGAGACATGTTATTACTGGACAGATTCCATGATAACTCTTCACTGGATTAGATCTTCGTCGTCCAAATGGAAAACCTACGTGGCACACCGTGTGTCTGATATTCAAGCAAGATCCGATCCTAATAGATGGCTGCACGTAGAATCAAAATTGAATCCAGCCGATTTGATTTCAAGAGGAACTTTTCCTGAATTGCTTATGAATTCCGAACTGTGGTGGTTTGGACCTCAGTTTCTTCATTCGACAATTGAAGCTTGGAATAACTCACAACAACTTACAGAGTCAATTGAGGTCACAGAAGAAAAATCTAACTTTATCGCCGTGACTGCAAGCACTGAACTTGTTGACGATCTCCTGGATCGAATACATCGAAAACATTCGTTGGTGACAATTCAAAACGCTATGGGCTATGTACATCGCTTCATCAATAATTGCCGCTTCAAAGAATCAAGAAAAATTGGGCCTTTAAGTACAGAAGAAAACAAGGTTGCTTTAGATGCTATACTACGTCTGCTTCAATCCACCTGCTTTCCAGCAGAGTATAAGGGGTTACAAAAACCTAACTTCATAGTTCGTCATCCATCTCTAAAGTCGCTGTCACTGTTTATGGATCAACAAAATTTAATCAGAGTTGGTGGGCGGCTAAAGTTTGCAGCTATTTCTTATACATCACGTCATCCAGTGTTACTGCCAAGCAACCATTATTTTACCACCACATTAATAACTTTCATCCACAGAAAGCACCTTCATGTTGGGCCACAAGCACTCTTGGCAGCAGTACGTCAATCTTATTGGCCAATAAATGGAAAACAGGTTGCTAAAAGAGTTTACAGACAGTGTGTACTGTGTTGTCGTGCAAGACCAAGATTTCCTGAACAATTAATGGCATATTTACCGTCAGAGCGAGTCAATCCAGCACCACCATTTTACAACGTTGGCATAGATTATGCAGGACCATTATTTATTCATTATCGCATTCGAGGAAGAGTTCCGACTAAGACATATTTGGCCATTTTTGTATGTCTTGCCACACGAGCCGTTCATCTGGAATTAGCATCTGATCTCACTGCTGCCTCGTTTATTGGTGCATTTCGTCGGTTTATAGCCACAAGAAGACTTTGTAAAACTGTATTCTCGGATAATGGGACAAACTTTGTAGCTGCTAATTCTGAGTTACACGATCTATATAAGATGCTTCACGATACAGATTTTCAACAGCAGCTCAATTCATGTACTACAGACGATCAAATTACCTGGAAATCCGCACCACCTGGATCACCACATTTCGGTGGTATTTATGAAGCTGCTGTTAAGTCAGCTAAATATCATATACGTCGCACGATGGGCACCGCGAACTCAACTTAGGAGGAGCTTCACACATTAATAAAACAAGTTGAAGCTGTACTAAATTCGCGTCCTATCACTCCAGTTACTACTGATGATAATTTGGAAATCCTAACATCTGGCCATTTCCTTATTGGCCGTCCGTTGACTGCTATACCTGAGCCAACTCTAATAAAACCTGATGATATAAAATATGCTAAGCGCTGGGAGTTGGTGAACCTTTTATATAAACAATTTTGGTCAAGGTGGTCAACTGACTATTTACAACAACTGCAGCACAGGTATTATTGGAAGGACAAACATAGAAACATTACTGAGGGAACAATCGTAATTATCAAGGATCCAAACCTACCACCGCTCAAATGGAAATTTGGAAAAATAACAGAGCTTCATGCTGGCCCAGACGGATTAGTAAGAGTCGCGTCGATAAAAACTGCAACTGGGCTAATCAAACGAGCCATCGTCAATATTTGTCCGCTTCCAGTAGATGTTGAACCACAGAGTGTTCAAGATGGGGGAGAATGATAATGAACAGAAATTGATCAATCATTATTTAATTTTACATCTGCATTTCAACATTATGTATTACAATGTCATGTAAATTAATGCTTAATTTAAATGTCCTAATTTTACCTCATGTTATATACTTATCATTTGCATTATATACTCTCATTACCTAAAGTAAATTTTGTTAATATTTTTGAATTGTTTATTTTGGCATGCAAATTTCCTCTCTGAGATTTTTATGTAACATGCAAAATAAACTTAAAAAATTATAATTTTGGTTAGTGGTAAAAAGGCTTTCTGTTGGATTGGTCGGAATTGTCAACACAACAAAATAAAAATTATTAAAAATCTACAGCCGTTGTAACAGTTATTCTGTTAGTTATTGTTTGTTGAGAGCTTGAATTGAGATCGCTTAAGCGAATATACACCAACATCTTGAGATCGCTAGCTAGCGAATAGTACAATATCGCACATCAAGGATTCACACTCCAGAATCAATTCAACGAATTGGAAAACGCTCCGGTTCATGTTCACTTATAGTCCAGCATGAACAGGTCCTAGAATTTTGTTCAAAAATCACTTTAACTCGTTCACGACCGAGGTGCTTCTCTACCCTGGGGTGGCCACAATCCAGGTGATAAATTTGCACAAAATGAGCTCTAATGGTAGAATAAATGTTTTATTTATGTATTTTGTGGGGTTTGTGAGATTATTAATATAACTATATGACGCATATACGAGTCGACGGTTATATAGAACAAAATTTCGTTGTATATAAACTGCAGAAAGCACATAAGCGTCCTATGGTCGTCAATGTGGATTTCAAGGTATATTATACATCAAAACTTTCTTAAGACTTACGTGTGTTAACTAAAATAATAATAAGTTTTTGTTTAGTTTGCTAATGGACTGAATCTGAACATAAAGGTGTTTACTTGTATACACATATGTCAGAGTTTCGTCAAAACACTATTTATGTAATTCAATAAAACTATCTACACCGGAAATTACCATTTACGAGTTTCATAAAGTTAACCGACTGGAATAAAAGCCATTAACATTATCAGACGGAAGTTATTAAATCATATGTAGGAGTGAGCCACTATATGCTTACGTAAATATGTATAGAGAATTATTTGGACAAGAAAATCGTTTATTATGTGCATTTCATATACGATATGATAGTATCCAGGAAATAATATTCTTATATATCTTTTAAGATTATATGTAGCATATAAAGAATATTTATATATGCGAGATACGAGTATCTGCAGCGTACAAAAAGAAATATATCATTTACACTAAGCGATATGAGTAGAGTCACACATACAAATAATGTGACGTCTGATTAGATTGATTCCGCTTATTTTTATTAGAGCAATGATTCGGCATTAAAACAGTTTGTCTAGCCGAGGCACCGAATACCTCTAATACTGCGTTCAATTGCGAGGGTTTATACTTCAAACGTGTAATGATACACGGAAGTTTCACATGTACGTTTATGAGGCATTTTGTTTATCCTTAAAAATATTTATTTAAGTACTTTTCCAATAATTCATTATGACCCTTAATGCCTTGTTCATAACATCGGGAAAAATTTCCATGGTATTGATAAACATGCTCTACACGAATGAAATCGGTTCAAACTATGAAAACTCCGCCTACTTTTTTCATACTCGAGTTGAAATATTTCTTACTTCAATACCATGGTATCAATAGCATGCTATTTTCCCGATGTTATGAACAAAGCATAAAACTAAATCGATTATCAATCTGCATGGCCTTCCAATTTCAATTGGAAAATTGAATTAATATAAATCAAAAATAAACTTGACTTTTCTAAAATCGCCAATACAGCTAGAAATGTTGACCCCTTGTTGTTTATTTGCAAGATAATAACGAAACAAGTCATTCGCAATGCCGCGAATCCCAACTTTATCTAACTTTAATAATAATAAGTCATGATTCACAGTGTCAAATGCTTTTAATGTCTATAAAATTTACTGCAGCAGATTGATCGTTATTCAGCGACAATACAATGCGGTTTACAAGCTGTAGCAGCGCATCCTCAGTACTTTTACCCTGTCTAAAACCAAATTGACTAACGATTAAACGATTTTTGATTATTTTCTCCAAAAGTTTAGAGAAAACTGAAAGTATCGAAATTGGACGATAATTACCCAATTTGAGGAAATCACTTTTTTTATAGAGTGGTAATACAACAACTTTCTTGATAACCTCAGGAAAAACCCCGCTTGGACATGCTAAGATTACAATTAAAAGATAAAACAGGTGAAACGAGCGGCTCAACAGATTTGATCAGTGAATTGCCTATGTTATCATAACCACAAGCTATTGAATGTCATCAGCTGGAGTAAAAAAAAACGATTTCTGCTGTACTATGGGGAACAAATAATGCGACCCTTTTAATGCAGTTGGCGTTCTGGAGTTCAATGACGTTAACAAAATAATTATTGAATTCGTTTTCAATTTTAAGTTCCTCTTCCAGAATTTCGTTATTGTCGGTCATTATGGATGCAATAGGAACTTCTTTCCTATTACCATTTAAAAATTTGTTTATAAGACGCCATTGAGCTTTTAAGAATTGTTTACAGTTGTGTAGCGAACCGTAACGGATCCAAAAATTCGTTGTTTGGGCAGCATGGTATATCGAACAAAATCGTTTCCAAATTAGTACCGTTCGTTACTGAAAAATGTGTTCATCTATTTAGAGCGTTAGCGTGGTCATGTTTTTCCCGGCTAGGTTTCAGGGTTGGGGTGGACTTTGCCAAAGATAAATAGATGCTAGTGGACCACAAGAAAGGAAATTAGGAACAGTAAAGGAACTGCGGAGTCAGGCATGGATCAACTTATCATGGTAGAAACTGTACTCGAACTTACCTACTCATTCTCATAAAACGTCTTATTTTTTTCATCGTAAAAGCGTATCGAGCGAAATTAAATAGAAAGAAAAATTCAAATAAAACAAAACCAAAATTAAATTATTGAGATAACAATAAAATTTTAATCGAAAATGTATGTGAAAATGAAATAAAAACTTCATGTAAATGAACAAAAAGAAAATTTTACGTACTACCCTATCACCCTACTTAACTAAATGACGTCACACCAACTAACTCAAATTAACTTAACTAAGAGAAAAATATATTGTAATATATAACAACCTAATTCTAAGAAAACAGATATTAAATATATATAAAAAAAATGGTTCAATAAAGAAATAAGTAAATATAATATTATAATATAAACAATTATAATAAAAATAATTAAAGATGATACGAGTATAATGAAAAGGAAAACCTTAATATGGCTGCCGACAATGTTCATGTCCCACGTTGAGAATTCTTTTATTTATCCTTCGCATTTATTTATTCCAACGTTGAAGTTATTATTTATTATTATTATTATGTGTAATTTTTAATTAAATTAAGATTACTATAGTTTTTATTTATTTATTATTATATTCGTACTATTAACAAATTTTTATTTAAATATTATTTTAAACTCATTATTATTACGTAATTAACTAGATTACAGTTTCAATTATTATTATTAAACGTAGCAATTAACTTAACTATAATTATTCACACTATACATTCAGTTCACTATACAGACTTGTAACACATTAGTAGTGGCCGAACATGTGGACACTTGATTTATGATGTATTATTACCGTCTTTACTTTTTAATTAGTAGTTTATCCCGTATCTACGTTTTCAACAGTTTTTTTTTGTAGCTTTTCGGGAACCTCATACACTGCACTCACATTCACGTTAGATATTTATTAATCTAAATTAAGTTTATTTAATTAAATAACTTTCACTGTCTTTGATTAATATTATCACTTAATATAAAACTAAAATTATATAACAATATGACTTGTCTCTAACTAACAAGTTCACACTATTTTCTTTTCACGATTTATTAATTAAACTAATAAATATTTAATTTCGACCGAACTGATGTTTTTTGTCAAAAGCAAGAATATTTCGACCGCTTGTCATTAAATTTAAAACTCAACTGACTCACTTGACTTCCAAATTCGTTTTTTTTCTACATCTTTTCGATTTTCATCCGATTATCTAAATTATAATTTCAACGAGCGAAATATTGAACGGGATCATCCAGTTACATTTCCAAAAAAAATAAATGTAGTCTGCAGAGGTGTAGTGTTAGGTAGTCAGGGGTATGCAACCAACTCAAACTTGGAACGATTTGCATATTGAATCGTGACAGTTTTTAAAACGTCGGTAAAAATAAAGTTCCTTTTCTATCGAAATAGCTGAATTTATTTCTTTCTCTAAGATTTGTATCCTATGAATTATTTTAATGTTTCTGGGATGCTTCCGTATATGGACTTTAAGAGTTTATTTATCGAATCAATCATATAAGACAAAGAAAAAGAAATCCATGGAAGGATTTTTAACCCGAGATTACTGAACTATAGTGCATTCGGTAATATGAGCTAAAAAAAGTATTGAAAAGTTTATTGAATACCTGATTTCTATCTTGTTCAGTAAACACGTGTATCCAATACTCTAGACTAAAAACCTCTTTTAACTTGGAAAGTTCAACCCTCCGTTTAGGAAAAAATTTAATTGACCTATTCAATCGCGTAAAGCTATCCTTTGTGATTTCAAGAGGTAACATACGATGGTCAGATAATTTATAATCTAAAACTTCTGCATTCGCAATTAGTTTAGAATTATTATTTAATGTAAAAAAAAATGTGGTCAATTGAACTCAAAGAAGTATCAGTAAAATTTTTTCTTTACTCCTCTAGTAAAATCTTGAATTAGAGAGATCAATCCAAATGAAGACATCATTTGAAGATATTTATTGACATTTTCATTCACAGAAATTGAATCCGAAATATCAATATTAAGATCACCAATGATAATCAAATTTGTGGTTTTAATACGACTTAGATAAACTGCAAATTCTTTAATAAATTCTAGCACTGAACTAGAATGAAGATGATATACTCCAACGACGCAAAAACTCTCAGAATCGATTGCAAATTTAATCCTTAATACATCAGCAGTTTATAACGATTTTCAAACAAAATTGAAACTTAAACCTAACCTCACACATATGCTAAAATACCTCCCGCTTAGGAACTATTGTTACAGCCGTCAATCTAGTTAAAATTAGGAATTCTATAACTAGAAACATCATCACTACCAATCCAAACCTCTGAGAAAAACATAATATCAGGCAAGGTGTTATAGGAACTGGGATGTGCAAAAAATTTATCACAGAGCAAATATTCGTTGATGAGAGACTTAACAATTGAGTATGACCATTAAAATGTAAATTAGACATCTAAAAAGAAAAAATGTTAAGCAAAAATAAAATTTATAATTTGTCTACCCTGTCTCTGATTTCCAGTCTATCAGTTTTCCCTCGTGAATATCTTCGCATTCCGTACCCAAAGATGTTTATAATTCTTTTCCTGTTTCGCGGTCTTAGCTAAATAATATAATTCACGCAAATTGAGGTTTACAGTTTTGTTAATGTAAATAGCGTTGTTACATTTTTGTAACAATAAACCTATAAAACATTTTTAATACATATAGTCCAGATATCCATATAATTGCACCCCCATAGTTGATAAATATTCACAAAATTAAATTAATGAAATTTAAGCATTCGCTGTATCAAAAATTGGTCCGCTCACTGAGATGTCCAACGAACAAAGTGTATATGCGTAGTTCGCTAGAGACTTCCTGGACAAATAAAAATTATCCCTATTTTCATACGATGATGCAAAACTACTTCTTGTTAGCTGTTTTGCTTTCGCAAAGCCGCTCAGCTTTAATATTAGAGGCCAATTTTTGTTTCAGCAATATTTGTTTGTGAATTTCCAGTAACGGAAAATAATTGATCATCATAGTTGGCTTTTATGTCAGTAGTAATTGTAATCCGAATCGGTTTTATGAAAATCTTTTTTTCTTTTAGTTTTATTTAAAGCCAACTCTACTTTAATTACTACTGATAAATACGCCAACTATGATGAACAATTATTTTAGTTACTTCAAATTCATAAACGAATCTTGCTGAAACCAAAATTGGCCTCTAATATTAAAGCTAAGCGGGATTTGCAAAAGCAACGTAGATATTGACTCCGATCAATTATCGCAAAATTAAAGTAAAAGAAAAAATGACCATCTCTCTCTCTCTCTCTCTCTCTCTCTCTTTCTCTCTTTTGCCCAACTTCACACATGCACCTTGTTCGTTGTACATTTCTCTAGGCTAGCCAATCTTCAATAAAGTGAACATCTAAATTTCAATTATCAACCAAATCTTCGGAGTGATTGAATAACAAATTAGTTTACATCATAGTATGAAAATGAGGATAATTATTAATTATTTAGGAACTCAATAGCGAACTACGCATATAAACTTTAATCATTGGACATATTTGCGAGCTGATCAATCTTCGATACAGGGAATATTTAAATTTCACTCATTTAATTTTGTGAATATTTATCAAATATAGGGCCAACTAAACCCCGACGTTTCGGCTGTATATGCCATAATTCTCAGGGGCCACCTAAGGGTAATTTATGAAAAATTGACAACAATTTTTAAAAATTTAATTGAAATGAAAATTTGAAAGTAACTTGATACATAAATCGAAAAACATTGTTCAAATTATAAAAAATAATACCGAAACCTAAAATAAAATTGGAATTTTGACTAAAAACAACAATTTTGTATATATGAAATAATGTTATCGTAGTAATTCAACAAAGTTTTGAAAATTTTTTGGCCAAACGTCCATTTGGAGATAAGTTTTAAATTGTCTTTATATGAATACTTTCCAAAATTTGCCGTTTATTAAGATTTTATTGTATAATCGCACTGTTCAACGAAATACGAATATGGGTAGCCTCAATATTATGCTGGTATACTGTCTTTAAATTTTGATTGGTTTGTTGAACACGTTCTTGTCCAAAAGAACATTATAATTTATAAATTAAATTTGATTGCACAGCTTTTGGAATTTCGCCTTTTAATTGGGTGAATAAAACCATATGCATATCATAATTTTGTAACATTTCTTTAATTTTTTCAAATAGAGTTTTCACGCATGGAATCGAAATAAAATTTTCATGGTTAGAGTTTTAACTGATAAATTTTGAGTTTCATGTGCATTATCTAAATTAATTTCCGAAATGTTATTTTTCTCGATGACGTTTCACGAAAGACCATTTTTCACTAAACATCCGGTAAAATTTTGAAATTTTTAGAATGAAACACATCATCCAACACAACCTCATATTTTTTTCAGCTAGCAAAAACACTTTATTATGTAATATTTTTATACGGCTGTGCGGGCTGTGTAAGCCAAGAGCCATAATTTAAATAAGGGCCTGATCACGTTTTTATATGATACCAATCTCTACTCACACTTCCATTTTCATTACGTATCACTACAACATCTAGACAATTATCAATATCAATTTCACTTATAAATTTTATCAAATAAAAAACCTCTTAGCGAGGTAAATGTTCGAGTGACGAAAGCCGAATTAAATTCACAAAATTTCTGATATAGAATTTGTGCCGAAAAAACCATTGCATTCGATTTGTCAACGATTTTTCGGAATGTAAGTGCATTCAACGCGTTGTTGTTAAACATTCCGAAAAATCGTTGACAAGTTGTTGTTTTTGACAGCTAGAAAGAAAAATGTAAACAAATGCGCCAAATGCACTAACATTCCGAAAAATCGTTGACAAATCGAATGCAATTGTTTTTTTCGGCACAAATTTGATATCAGAAATTTTGTGAATTGAATTCGGCTTTCGTCACTCGAACATTTACCACGTTAAGAGGTTTTTTATTTGATATCAATGATTTTGGCACTTCAAATTGAAAACGCAATGAATTGCAATTCGTTTTATTGTTGTCAGTCAAAACAGTTCACACACTCGATAGCAGTTCATTTTTGATTCCTTAAACAATACACTAAAATATACATATTTTAGTGTGTTAGTTGGAAACAAAAATTAATGGTAGCTACCCTCTCGCTGATATTCCATCTTCATGCGATGGGAGAGGATATAAGATCTACTTTTTAAAGAAATCATCATAAAGATTAAAAAAATATCGATTTTATGCAAGGTCACTGTCAAATGTTCAATGTTTTTGGTGATTTTTTTGATCACATCAATTTGTCAGTTTTTTTATTTTTTTGTTATGAAAAAATTGTCACTGGTAAAAATTCCCCTAGCAATGATATTAATATGATGTATTTATATTTGTTTCATTGTAATACGTTGATTCACTATCATTATGACCCGCAACGGACCCATATTAGGGTGCATTTGAGCCAAAAAATGAAATTTCGCAAAAAATTAGGGTGACTTTTAAGTTATGGAGGATTTAAAATATACGGGTTTTCTGGGACAAACGGATGATGTCATATTGTAGATGAGGTTTGTGGCTTGAAATCCTAAAAATATGAAATAAAAGTCTAGGGCTGATTTTTTAGCAATTTGGCCGAATGTGGTCGGCCGATTTTGCATTTTTCAGTTTTTTGGCCAAAATGACCCTCCACCCTAATTTTTTGAATTTTTTTTATATGCTATTTGATAGCTGGCGTCAATACTTTTCCAACGATATGCATATGTCCGGGGTATGTCATATAGGTTCAGTGCTGTGGACGTGACCAAAATGGCCGTTCAGAGGCCGGCAGCGGCCAACATGGTGGCCAAATCAAAAAGTTGTAGAAAAATAGTTTCTTAGTTTTTCACGTTTTGGACGTTTGAGGTGGGTTGGAATTGGTATTGACGTTTACAATCATAATTCGCTAATTAAAAAATAATTGGGGTTCTTTTTGGGGCAGTTATACCTAAAATCTGATTTTTTTGGCCTATTTTCGGAAGGTCATATCTCCACTCAATGTTGGTAGAAATTCATGCTTTTATACATTATTTATGTCTACTTTTCAAGACCTTTCCAATGGTATATAACATGATCCTGGCGGCCTCAAAGGGAAAAGGTTCGAAACTAGCAGTACATATATACATATATATGAGTTCGACTTACCACAGTAGGTGCTTTCATCACTCGTTTGGACTGCCGTCCAAAGTGATACGCGGAGTTAAATTATTAACTGGGTCCCTATTCTTGAAATCGGTGGAAATTTCCGCATTCGAATATAATTTGCTTTAAAAAAAATTTCGCCGGCTACTTTAATCATTTTTTCAAATTTTTTTGCAAGTTTTCAATTATTTATTGCCCTACTAAGACTGCGAGCCAATTATCGGGCAAAAGTCCATTTTAATTAAATTTTTCGGTAAATTCATTTATTTTTAAAAAAATCTATGGCAAACTGATCAAAAAATCTTTTATAAATCCGATTTTTACCATAGTAAATGATTTACTCGACTATTGGCCCGCAGCCTAAGGCTGCGTACCAATCCAAGGGTAAAACTCAATTTAAGTAAATTTGTCGGTAAATTCAATTGTTTTTGAAAAACTCTATGGTAAACTGATCGAAAAATCTGTACTAAAATCGATTTTTATCGTAGTAAACTATTTACCCTTGGATTGGTACGCAGCCTAAGGGAATAATTTCGAATCGATTTACCCAGTCGAAATTGTTCCGTTAGTAGGGGGAAAAATACGAATCCTGGATTCAAAAAATGTTCCATTTTTGAAATTGGTATGCCGTAATAATATCGTCAATAAATCTGTAAAAGAAAATATATGTTCAATGGGAGATGCTTTCAACACTTAGGTTTCAACATATTCTTTTAATAGATTCACCACATCGTGACTTACCGTAGATCCATTGGAGAACCAAACGCTTATTTAAAATCTTTTCCATTGAAGCTAAATTCAGTATGATATAATACACTTTGTAAGGCTTCTACTCTACAAAATTTATTAAATCCAATTTTGTATTGCAACCATGTGCAATAACCATTCTTTATGTTTTATAAAAGCCAACATATTTATGCGGTTCTTCGATCGTCAATGTCAAAGCATCGTAGAGATGTCTAAGTAAATCGAAGTATGCTATCGTGTAGTACTGATCCTATTACATCTTTTGTATAAGCCAACATAATTATGAGTGCCGTCGGAGCATAAATATTCTATATTGAAATCATAAAAATTAGTAAAATCAACCATTTGAAGGCCATTGACAAGAAATGCTGACGAAATTACGGCCGCATATTCAATAATGTGAATTCATCATTCAACCGCTACAATGCCTTGTCAATGGCCTTCGAATGGTTGAATTTTCGAATTTTTATAATTCCAACATAGAAAATTTATGCTCCGACGGGTCAAATAATTATGTTGGGTAGGATGCAATAGAATTAGTACTATACGATAGCACTTATAATATATTTAAATAAATATATTTTCCCATATTTTCTTTAATTATATTGTTGTTCTTAATTACAAATTATGTTTAAAAGTGTACCATTCTTAATTTAAAGTGTAACATTTTCAATGATAGTGAAGTTTACAAATTATTGCACTGTAGAGTCACACTGAAGTTTGTGCTAAAAAAATTACATTGGTAAAATTGTTATTTTTCCTATTGGAATTTATTTTCAAAAGAAAATTATAAAATTGGATTCATTCTAAAAGTTGTGCCGTCGAATCTAGAAGAATCTACAGATTCTGGCTGACATTTTTGAGAAGGTAAAACATACACTTATTCCTAAGATTTAAGTAAAATATATTTTGGAGATTCGTTCTACTAAAAATTATATTTAGAAATTGAGCATTTTGGACGGGTTTCAAATAATATCCAAACCAATTTTGGAAATGTCCACGGAGTTTCACTTTAAAGATGTTAGAAACTTCATAATTATTATAATTATTTCAAGTTTAATAAAGATCGAGCTAAATATATTTAGAGGTCCTGGACAAAAAATTTCCGTTTTTATACCAGAGATATTCATGTCGATTCAATGAATTTTTCTATTCTTCTTGAAAAATCTTCTTCACTCAAACAGAAGAAATCAATAATAGAAGAATCTTCTATTTTGCTATTCAGTGTAGCAGTGGGATCCTAATCTTCTATTTTTATTATTGAAAGTTCCAAATCGATTTTTTTTCTTCTATTTGCTCTTGCTATAATGTCAAAAATGTATTATTACACAAAACCAAAACTGTGCCCTAATTCTCTAAACAGTAAGATAATTTGTAAACGTGTAAATGATAATTTATCTTGCCTTTTTTTTGCAATATTCGCATTCTCTAATTGCACTCCCAGATAAAATTTAAAACGGTTACGATAAATAAATGTCAAAACTTAACACTCTTCGTGGGTTCATATTTAGACTTTGATAGCCCATATCTTGTGCTCCCATTTAAATTTCAACATTAATCTTATGAATATAAGTTATTCTAAATAGCATCTGTTCCCAAACTATATTTCAACTTGTTATGGGTTGTGGTAAGGGTAATTTTAAAGGTACAAATTTTATACAAAATATTTAATTTGATTCAATATAGATCTTCTATTCTCAATATCTTCTATTCTTCTATACTTGTGTATGAAAATTATTAAATGTCGAAATAGAAGGAAAAAATAGAAGAATTGCTATTCCATATTAAAAATAAACAATTATTTTGATTTTTTCGTTTGAAGGTTTTGACTGAAAATAGAAGATATAAAAATGAGACTTTTATGACAAGAAGAAATAGATTTTTTTCGATTGTTATCAAAAGCGGGTTGTGTTCTGATTAAATCTTCACAATTTAAAAATGAATTTTTGTTTAATGCAAGTGAAAGAATTAGTCAAAAGCGTATTGGTTCGTAAGTAAATTTATTAGTTATTTAATAAAAATGAATTAAATAAATTTTTGTAGACAAAAACCAAAAATGAGATTGAAGGATATAAGAATAAACAAGGATCCGTTTCAGCTTATTGATAGTGTATTCCACAAGTACTTTTGATTGCAAAAGGGAATTGTTGTGTGTGATATTTGTAACCGATTTAGTAGCAAAATCCAGCTTCAACTCAATACCATTTAAATTACAAGTATGTATTAATTATTTGAAAATGCAATCAGGGTACATAAATGAGTCTTATTACTTAGGTGCTTGCTACTTTGCATTTTTTGTGGGCAAGGAAGCTATCAAGCTTCCGTTGGTAGCAACAATGTGTTGGGCCTGTAACAATCTAGTGTGTCAAGATGTATTCACAATGTAACTTGCCTTATAAACAAATATTTGGTGCTAAAGCACAGAACATTGCCTACAACTATTTTAGAAAAAACTAGAAACAAATCAAGGTATGAAAAAAATGTATCATATTTATTAATTTATAAAATTTCGTAATGTTCCATTAACAGGTTTCAGGATAAATATGGAATGAGGAATATAATCAGTGCTATTGACGGTGTCCAAATAACCATCGCCCCACCAGAAAATTCTGTTAAGACACCTGGCAATTTATACATTTGCAGAAAAAGATATCACAGCATAAATGCGCTGGTAAAGTTGGGGATGTGACATCTACTAGCGCATTAAAAATAAGCTCATTGTGCATATCCATACTACGGTAACTTGAATCCGGTAACTACTTCGTTTCTTTCCCCTTTACCTATAAAATAAAAAACATTTATAGATAAAGGGGAAAGAAACTAAGTAGTTACCGGATTCAAGTTACCGTAGTATGGATATGCACATTGAGTTTTTTTCCATGAAATTTTAGCACGGCATACTTTATGAAAATAAAAATAGAAGAAAACAATTCGATTTGGAACTTTCAATAATAAAAATAGAAGATTACAATCCCACTGCTACACTGAATAGCAAAATAGAAGATTCTTCTATTTTTGATTTCTTCTGTTTTAGTGAAGAAGATTTTTCAAGAAGAATAGAAGAATTCATTGTATCGACGTGAACATTAAATGTCAAAACGAAATTTTAATTATTTTTTATCCTTAACAACTCAAAAAATATAATTGCTAGAAACGTAAATTGTTGCATATACATCAAAGCCATCTAGAATCACACATAGCCCTCAAAATCATATTGAAAAATATTCGGAGTCGGTAGTTATTTGAAATTCAAATCAAGATACGGTTAGATAACTTATAAAACAAACCAAATGTTTGAAAAGAACATTACAACAGTCAAAAATTTCTTTATTTCGTATGGTCGCATTATTTTTAGTAAAAACCTTCTAAGAGAAAAAATCAAAAAATTTGTTTTATTTTTAATATGAATAGCAATTCTTCTATTTTTCCTTCTATTTCAACATTTAATAATTTTCATATACAAATATAGAAGAATAGAAGATATTGAGAATAGAAGATCTATATTGAATCGACCTGATTATTGGGAATTATTTTTCTCCATAAAAATTTTGTAGAACAAAAGTTTGTTTCGAAAATATTTACACCAAACTAATTCCAACAGTAGGCCAGAAAAATACAATTTAGACAAAAATGCTATGAAAATATTTTTCCCAATTCCCTATTCCCAGGGAAAGCCAGAATAGGGCCACAGGATATACATTTGGGAACGAGAAATAAATATTTGGGAATTAGTGCAATTTGTAATTATAACAGAATCCCAATTCTCAATTCCCAGGGTAAACCAAAATAGGGCCACTGGTACGAGGAAAAGTTACCTATTTGTCCAGTAAAGCATAATATGTAACATGTGGCGTTAGAGCCTGTTATTGAAATAACAAAAAATTGGCATTTCAAATAAAAATGTGGAAAATTAATTATGATATCTTGAATTATTTTAAACATCTACTAATCTCATAAGTTTGTTTGTAAAAATAAAATTATAACTTTCACAATATGTAAAAGTAGCAAGATGAAATTATGGACAATACCGC
The DNA here is from genome assembly GCA_947310385.1 of Nephrotoma appendiculata. NCBI lineage: Eukaryota > Metazoa > Arthropoda > Insecta > Diptera > Tipulidae > Nephrotoma > Nephrotoma appendiculata. The sequence goes on from OX371224.1 coordinate 270,957,792, forward strand.
AAAAATGCAATAATCTACATTGTCTACAAACGGATGTGAAGTTTTTAACAAAACAACAAAATTAACAAAAAACAAATTTGTTAAATTAACAAAAAACAGTCGGTAAAAGCAATGTTACTAATGGAAACCTGACAACAGAAGAATTTCATTTAATAGAAAACTATTGAATAGTAAAATAAGGTTAATTTTGATTGAAATAAAGAAAAAAACTAAATTACAATTTAAAGATATTTACATAAGTAAAACATTTTATGTAATTTAACAATGGTAATTAATTGTAATAAGTACTATTAAAGATTCAAATACGTACATATATATTGCCACAGCAACAAAATCGTATATCAAGTGATGGTATAAGAGGTGCTTTTTGAAGTAAAGTTGGTCTCATCAAAAAACTACGAGATTTTCCCATTTGTTAATGCGTTGGAAAATCGAACCGCATAGAATATTTTGGAAATTTGTGGGTTTCACTGTATTAATTTATTGGCCAGATCACGGGTGACTACCGAGTAGTAGCTTGTATCAAATGATGGCATAAGAAGTAATCTTTGAAATAAAATTGGTCTCATCAAAAACCTATACGAGATTTTCCAATTAAAAAAATTAAAAATAAGCCTGGGGCCTTCAAGATAAGCTCTAACACGAAATTTTCCGTAATGAGGATCCATGGCCTTCGGTTTCTGGTACTCGAAAACCTCCTTCCAAATCCAACATCTTTACAATTTTTATTAAATTGGTTAAGCAAGAAAATTAAAAACAAACCAATGTCCCACACCCCGACATTTTCTCCAAAACGAATCGTCTACGCTATTAAACCATGTAAATTCATCATCCAACCACGTGAATTCATTATCGATGGTAAATTCAAATGTTGACAAAATTAATTCAAATGCTGACGAAATTACGGCCGCATACTCAAAACCACATGAATGCATTATCGATGGTAATAGTCGAGGCAATGAAGCACTAAAATGGCCAAAAGTTCGAAATTTTTTAGAGCAAAACGGATCGGAATGCGGTTTGTTTGCATTCGCTTCCAAAAATTATTTGTAAAAATTGCCCCTATTTTTTTTTTGAACAAACCGGAAATTGCATTGCTGCAGCCAAAAATGCATTCAAAAATTGCATTTTGTGAGACGGCTTTTGGAAGATTTGAGAACTTTGTAAATAAGAGTCAAAACTAGCCACACTCGGGTTCCCGGGAGTTTTTGAGGTGGCTGATCACGATTACAATTCTCAAGTTGACCCACAGCCGACCTGGAGCTCAGGAACGCCGAAGAACCTCATCTCCGTGGGACTCTCCCGAAAATCACGCGGGGAAGGAGACGAGAATTTTTCCGACAATATCGGCAAAAACAATCCGAAAATCATTGTGGGGGCGTTTCTTGGGGCGCTTAATTCAAATTTCACGTCGAAAACGACCCCCTGCACACCTGGTGCGTTGACATCTTTATCTTGACATCGATGTCATTCCCATATTTGGGGAGTCATTTTCGACGTGAAATTCGGATTCAGCGCCCCAAAAAACGCCCCCATAATGATTTTCGGGTTATTTTTGTCGATATTGTCAAGGAAATTCTCGAGGATAACGTCCGCGTCTAGGTTCGGGCGCACCAGGTATCCGGGGGTTTCGCCGATGTCACATTTGGATTTAGCAACCCAGAAAACCCCGGGCGCCGAGTTTCTCTCCTTCCCCGCGTGATTTTTGGAAGAGTCCCACGGAGATGACGTTCATCAGCGTTCCTGAGCTCCAGGTTGGCGGTGGGTCAATTTGAACATCAAAATCGTGATGAGCGACCTCGAAAACCCCCGGGAACCCGAGTGGGGCTAGTTCTGACTCTTATTTCCAAAGTTCTCTAATCTTCCAAAAGCCGTCTCAAAAATACAATTTTTGAATGCATTTTTGGCTGCAGGGGCAATTTTTACAAATAATTTTTGGAAGCGAATGCATAAAACCGCATTCCGATCCGTCTTGCTCTCAAAAATTTCAACCATGTGAATTCATCATCCAGCCACGTGAATTAATTGCCGATGGTATATTCAAATGGTTGAATTTTCGAATTTTTATGATTCAAAACCAATTTATATACATATTTAGGTATTTTTGATTTTAGTGACTTAAAATAAATTTAAATGAACTCACATATTTTCTTTAATTATCTTGTTGTTCTTAATTACAAATTATATTTAAAGTGTAACATTGTCATCTATACACTTTTTGGCTGTTATAAGGTTTTTTTGTCAATTTGTCAGAAACTTCACACTGCGCCATTATAACGAGAATTTTCTTATTCAGCCTCCGTATCTTAGGTACTGCAAGTTCCTTCTATCTTCTCTAGAATTTCGATGGTGTTCTTTCTTCTTTTAGACTCTCTATTCCCAAATTTAGTATGACAAGGTCAGATAACAGAAAAATTATCATCTTGCATATTCAACGGCCTTCATAATCTCATGTGTTGGAGAATGGAGGATTAAAATTATAGTTAGTTTTTAACTACTCGTATGGTTAGACAATGATGCTTTGGTTTGCTTCATATCAAATTGCTGTGAATCTATTTAACTTGGAATCGTATTTGCTTCAGACAGCTTTACAAAAATTAATGAAAAATGTATACATAATAATTTATCTAAATACTGGCATATAGCAAAAATTAAAGAAATTTTTTTATACCATAGATTGTGTTCCAATATTTTTATGTCAAGGCAAAACACAATTTTTCATCATTAAATAAACAACTCTCCAGGAGGCATTGCCTGTCATCCATTTTAATTTGAAATATTTTTTTCGCCCGACAAATGTGTAACAAATTAATTATCACACAAGGAATATAAATAATCTCCCGTTTTTTGTTAAGCTGTTTATCCACGATGCGTTTGCTAGACACCATCGACTATCCGTCGCTATTTTAATTGGTTAATACAAAAAGTAATTAATTTGTGTGCTGGCAAATTACAAATGGTAAAGTTGGAATTTATTAAATTACTATACTTCGCTTCCTTTTTCGTTAATGTTTATGTTTCGTATCATATTCATTAACCCCATTTATCTATCCGCAATATTTTGTTTTTGTTGTATGTATGTATTAGTACTTTTGTTCCACCGAAATTTAATTTTCATTTCAAAAATTTGAAAACCCTAACTTTTCCACAAACGAATTAATCTTTTCCACTCCATTAAAAGTTTTAAAAACAAAACAACAAAATGTTTTGCGAGCGGAACGATTTATGTAATAAATTTACAACTTTATTTCATTTTTGTAGCAACGAAAGGATAACGTAGCACCAACAACCAAAATACGACAAAATACACATAAATCGATCCTTTTGCTTGTCTTTAAAAACCAAACCGAAAAAAAAAGTTTTGTGTGTGCTTTTTAGTTCTTATATCCTTTTGTGAAAGGTGTATGTATCTTCTGCAAATTTGTTTTTTATTTAAATTTTATTTTTCGTCTGCTCCTAAAGGTATGTGTATACACGATGTATGTGTATAGTGAGGACAATAGAAAAGAAAATTATTGTCTCGTTTTCCGTACCGTTGAATAATAAAAGAAAATTTATTTTATAGGAGATTTTACTTTGTAATTTAATTTCTTAAATATTTATTAGGTTGGATTTTGTATATAATGTATCAGGTATAATAAAAATGATGTATGTTTGTCATTATTGAGTGGATGTTGGAAATAAAATCAAACGATAATGGATTTTACTGTGATAGATGTGTCTAAATTGAAAATCTAATCCTCCTCTTTTTCTATTTTGTGTATCGTTTATTCTAGGGAACGGAAAGATGAATTGCCAAAAATGCAAGTTGGTTTTATTGATGTAATTTGTTTGCCGCTGTATCGTGTGCTATCGGATACATTCCCTTGGATTAAGCCATTGTACGAGGGTACAGTAGAAAATCGGCAGCATTGGCATGATTTGGCGGAAAAAGTTGAAATGGGATTGACATGGATTGATCATGACACGATTGATAAACCGGTTGAGGAATTTTCAGGTAAGATTTATATTGTAAAAAATTTATAAACCATTTATTGGGCAAATTCCAATTGCTCTCCAGTAAAATATGTTAATGATGTCCAATAAAATATATCGGGTAGTTCATTTAAAATTTTAGCGACAAATATAAAAATTAGTTAAAAAACTGAAAACATTTCACATTTAAATGACTTCAAAAATGTATGGACGGCTACTGACGCCAGGTGTGAATCTTATGTTGCTCACGTATATGGATTATGATCTCAGCTATCAAAAAAACATACACCCAGGGTAGTTACAGGGGGTTTTTCTAACACTTTTGTTAAAAAACTGAAAACATTTCACATTAAAATGATTTCAGAAATATATGGAGTGCTTTCAACGATGGCCGTTTTTTTGATGTTGGCCTGTGTTTGCATAATGATGATTATTATAATTTAATTATGTTTTGAGAGTGCTTACACTATACATACGCAAATCGTTTTTTAAAGAAAATTAACTTTCATTGCTTCAAAATGTTTAAACATACATTTTCTCTTCTTTTTCATAAATTCTCTGATTTTTCATAAAATTTTCTGCTGAGAATTTTTAATTTGCATAAAAATATCAAAAATTTTCTGCTGGTGTAAAAAAATATCAGCAGAAAAAATTTCATTTTTGTGATAGTGATGCCTCTAGCGGTGAATAGCAAAATGCATTTTTTCTGCTGGAAATTTTCTGCTATCTTATACAGCATCTCTTTGCCATGGTTCATCTGAGCCGTTCGGAAAATTTGTTGTTCGATGACGATGCGTTCAGTTAGTTTTCATATTCTTTGACAATTTTTTCGAGCCGTTGTTCGTACGGGTGATATCCCAACGTCTATGAGATGTTCTGTCTGTTATGAAAAGATATCATTAAACTTGTTCAACCTATGACGATGCTTTAAATAATCTGAGTAAGACGACTCACAGACATTTAATTTATCAGGCCACCCATTTATTACGTAGGACTTCACTTTACAAAGTAGAGGGTCGGAGGGAATGTGTTGTGTTAGTAAATTGTAATCGATTGGATAATCGAGAATGCAAGCGTTGTAAATTTCATTGATTTGAAAACAGGCCTCTTCGTCTTTGTTAAAATGTTCATCCGGTCCACAAGGTAAACGTGATCGTGGGTCGGCGTTGCCGTAGTATTTCGTAGATTTATACGTTATCGTGCATGTGTAGCTCATTAGGAACCCTTGAAGGCGGTTGATTGAGTGGAGTGGTAATTTTTTGCTGGGGTTAAATAATGGGACCAATGGCTTATGGTCGGTAACCAATTCAAATTTGCGACCTTGCAGGTATTGATCGAATTTTGTAACGCCGTAAATAATCGAAAATGCCTCTTTCAATTTGCTAATACCGTTCTACTGCGCTAGTGAGTGTTTTTGAAGCAAACGCAATTGGGTGTTCAGTCCCGTCAGGGTAACGATGAGAAATTGCGGCACCGTACAAAGCAGCATCCGTTGACGATTGAATGATTTTTCTTGCGCTACATCCCAGTAAAATTTCACGTCCTGTCTACGTAGTTGACCACCCGGTGCAGCTACTTGAGAAAAATTATTGATAAAACGATTAATAGTTCATTTTACCAATAAAATATTCCACCTCTTTGACGTTTCTCGGTCGTCGTAAATTTTTATCGCTTCGACGTTGGTCGATATTGGTCGAATTCCGTTTCTTACCATGATATGACCCAAGTACTCAATTTCAAGCTTCACAAATTCACATTTGTTTAGTTGTAGTTTGAATCCGTTGGATTCTAATCGTGATAATAATTGTTCAACATTCTTCAAATCTTCTTCATTGTTAGCCGGATCGTCTAAATAGACTGCACAAAATTCTAAATCAGCTGTGATTTGCTCCATTTCAGTGTTCCAAAAATGCGTGGTGCGCTAGATATTCCGAAAGGCATGCGTTGACATTCGTATAATTCGAACGGAGTATTTATTACAAGGTATTTTTTGGATTTATCAGTAAGTTCGAGTTGTAGATAGTCGTCTTTCAAATCCACTTTTGTAAAAAACTGACCACCTAGTAATTTGTAAAATAGATATATCGACTTGTGTATTGACCGTCACTTTATATTCGGCACATATTGGTATTCCCCCATTCGGTTTTTTCACTGCTACGATTGGAGTGGCCCATGATGAAGTTTTAATTGGTTTTAAAACGTTTTGCAAAACCAATCGTTGCAATTCATTTTTACACCTTTCCTTATGGCTTTGCGTTTTCTCTGCTTAGTACATCGTTTAATGACCCATTGACCAACCAAATAATGTTGGATGACGATTACAAATTTCACGCACTCGACTCTAGATTTTCGTGAGGAGATTGAATTCACTCTGATATAGGTGACGTCTGAAGAATGGATTGCCTTATACGTATTTAAACCGATCATTGATGACGATGCCGTGTTCAGTTGAATTCGAACCGGTTCCGAATTAATGCGACCACAATCCACATTTATTTTTTCATAGCACAGCTGTTGATTTTATAAATTTTTGAAACATCAATTTCCATTCACCATATGCATAGTTTGAGGCTTACGATTGTTACGTACGAGCTGTTGCGAGACTAAGAGCGTTGTCGAAAATTTGGACGATCTTGACGATGACCTCGACTATTATTAACACGTTGTCTTGATGATGGACCGCGTTCTTGTGATATACATACGGTGGCAATATGCCCGAATTTTTTGAATCGATCACACTTAGCATTGTAGTACGGACAATTTGGACGATCGTGATCAATTTCAAATTGCAGACATGACTTCTACGGTTTACGAGAACGATGATCTCTTCTTGGATGATGAGTATCCACCTTGAATACTTGCGATGTCCATGAACTTTCACCCATAAACGTTGCATTTGTTCGCATAGTTGTTTCATACGATTTTGATGTTTCTAGTACATCCTCAACCGTTGGATTTGTTTTCTGTAGGCACATGTTTCGCACCTGTTTGTGAGGGGTTAAAACAACGGTAACGTCGCGGATTAGAAAATCTACATATGCTTGAGTGCAACCGCTTCTTGTGGAAACAAATTTACAATTTTTTGCAATGCCACACAATTCGACTCAAAATGGGTCGTGCGGCCAGCCGTAAGATCTAAAAAAGTCTTACCTACTACACTATCGAACAGTCTTTTTTTTATATACCCAGCAAATACGAACCGACGGTCGACAGTAAAAACGCGTTTTTTGGCATCATCCTCCACGCCATTTTCCAGAAAGTGCTGTTTGAGCTGCATCAGATACGTGTCCCATGAAAATTTCCCGTGCTCAAAAGGAAAAAATTGCAGCACGTGTTTGGGATAGCAGATTCCTTAAAATAAAACAAAAATGGTTAAATCGAATATTATATTTTTTATTCATGACACGACCAGCAAGAATGACGTTTCTCAATTGACCCCGCTGTTTTTATACGTCAGAAAAAGTAACGAAATTTGTTTGCAATTGTACAAAATAACGAAACTGCTAGAAATATAAATGTGAAGTTATTACAGTTCATTTCTCGCTGCAGAGCAATACCAACTGGCTTCTCAACCACAACACCGTCAATTTGAGGTCTATGTAAGTCTGCCGTTTTTAATTTCAAACGTCATCTCAAACAAGTTATGGAGAAATGTTATTTCATTGATGTCAATATTAATGCAATACCAATAATCAATGCAGTATCAAATATCAAGTATTGGTACGGATTCTTAAATGAAACGGTTTATTCATCCACACAAAATCATATCGTAGCCGTATCGCCATTTAAATCGTTACGTCTCACAAATTTGCGAAAATTATCCAGATTATCACAATGGCAACAGACATCACAACAAACACAACACCTTACACAAATATTAATAATCGAGCATTCAACAACATTATTTAATCGAATCAAACCGCCAACAATGAAACCACCAGTACTAATCTCGACCCAACGAGTCACACAATCACCCAGGTCTAAACCATACCTAGGTTTAGACATATTTTATGGACACATAATTTGTTCGGATATCAGTGTAGAGCATTTTTCGAGCAGTTGCATCCGAGGTATTGTTACAAGCTGGCTACTGCCAACCTGCAGATTTCACTAAGCGCATGCAGAGGCCTCCACGGTGATTTTTGCCGGCTACGTTCTCAGGGAGAAGTGCTAAGGTCGTGGGGGTTTGAGGCTTGCATGTGCTTCTGGCTTACACCGTGATTAACAGAAACTTATAAAATAGATGAACGCAAAAATAATAATAAACCCGATGTTCCGCCGAAATTCGTCGGCCGGAACCTGAGGAATGAACAGCAGATAATCAAATAATAAATAAATAAAAAAAAAAAAAAAATAATGATAACGGAAGAGGTGCCTTGGTGCGCGCATCCATCCGAATTCAAACGGGATCGAGCCCTGGTTACGGAATTGGATGCGGGCACCAAGGGACCGCAAACACTAAACCGACACAGAGGGAGTCTCCGCTCCCATCATACCGACCGAAAAACTTGTTACAAGCTGGCTACTGCCAACCTGCAGATTTCACTAAGCGCATGCAGAGGCCTCCACGGTGATTTTTGCCGGCTACGTTCTCAGGGAGAAGTGCTAAGGTCGTGGGGTTTGAGGCTTGCATGACGCTCCTGGCTTACACCGTGATCATACAGAAAGTTAGGGGAACGCAAATAATAATAAAACCGAGTTCCGCCGAAATTCGTCGGCCGGAACCTGAGGAACGAACACAACAAAATTATAAACCGGTAGAGGTGCCTTGGTGCGCGCATCCATTCGAATTCAAACAGGGCAAAGCCCCGGCTACGAAATCGGATGCGGGCACCAAGGGACCGCAAACCCTAAACCGACACAGAGGGAGTCTCCGCTCCCATCATACCAACCGAAAAACTTAGTAATTCATTTTTTTTTAAAAAAAAAAAAAAAAAAAAAACAGAAAAGAAAACAACTTCCCCCTCCACCCGCACCAAGATAAGCGAGAACGAGAGAGAGAGAGAGCAATACGCACCGAGCGCGCACACGCCGTGCGGCGCTCGATTACAAAAAAATTTACAACAACCAAAAAATTGAAAATATATATAAAAAAAATAATAATAATAAAGAAATAAAATAATCAAAAAAAAAAAAAAAAAAATGTTTGATACCTTAATAATTACTGTTGCGGCCTTTGTGCCGTCATGCCACAGGTGATGTGCCACACCCGGACCGTTGCGGTGCCTTTCACCGGTACCAAAAAGAAACAAAGTCGGGCAACCGGCTGGCCACCCGATCGTTGCGGCAGACCACCGATACCCAAAACAAAATATAAAACACGAGGGGCCGGTTGGCCTCCCGTTACGTTGCGGGGCCTTTCCCCGTTAAATAAAACACCAATGGCCGGCCGGCCACCCGTGTCGTTGCGGGGCCTCTCCCCGATAAAATAAAACCAAAAAAATAAACAATAGCCGGTTAGCTACCGTAATGTTGCGGGGCCTCTCCCCAATACCAAATAAAATATAAAGGCCGGTTGACCACTTGTACCGTTGCTAGATGCCAATAAATATTTTGGCCTCGACTGGCCGCCAAAATATGTTGGGCGTTGTCTCGCCTTACAAATCCCAAAAAAAATATTTATGTGGCCTCAACTGGCCACCCGTAAATACGTATGGCGTTGCCTCGCCGAAACAATATAAACTTGGCCTTGATAGGCCGCCTTTCATAAACAGTTTTTTTTTATAAGTTGATGTACACCGTGCGTATCCAATAATGAATTGAGATAATTTTTCTATTATCTGATACAAAATGCAGTTTCCACGAACTATTAGCTTATTTATATTAGCTTATTTATCAATGATTAATTCAAATAAATCCAGTTTGGCGATGTCCGATGAAAATCACAAATACTGTGCATATTTAATATGCATTGGTGTATCCAATAAATAACTCATACCCCAAATTAACACGAAACTTTAATTTTTATTTTTTCTCTTGATATAAATTCACAATATTAATCTTAAAATTTAATTTAATTTTTTTAATTATTTTTCTTGAATTATTTCACAGAATTTTTCTAACACACGACATCAAAAATGTATAAAATTTTTTTTTTTTGAAGTTTTAAAGATTTTGACTCTTCAATATTTCATACCACTTAACTAGACTTATAAATTCCAAAAAAAAACCTCACTGTCCAAAATCAAAACTCGAATGTATTATTTAAAAATCACAACTCGAATCATGACAACCAAAAACTCTTACGCCGCACAGCTAGCAAAACGTTCTAGAAGAAATGAATCTCTCTTCTCTGTCTCTCCTTTATATCAAATTTTCGTTGGTACAAAAGAGAGACATATAAGAAAAAACATTTTTTCCAAAACGTTTTACTTTGCACACACTCGATGCGCATTGTTCTCTCTTTCCCGTCTTCTCTTCACCTCTGCGCCACCAAACGATGGGGAACAAAACAAAAGTCGCGGGTGCGTTCAGCGCACAATTTAACAGACAAACACAGAGATTAATAAAAACATAAGAGAAGATGGGCGAAACGAAGACAACAACCGGGGTGAATATAATAACACAAAAATCGTCGTTGCGACCATACAGTCGTAACAAACTTAGTAATTCATTTTATTAGGACAAAAACAACAAAAACGAAGAAAACCAGCTTCCCCCTTCACCCGCATCAGGAGAGAACGAGAGAGAGAGAGAGAGGGCAATACGTACCGAGCGCGCGACACGCAACCGCTGTGCGGCGCTCGATTACAAAATAAAATTTAATATAATATAAAAAATATAAAAAAAATAAAATCAAAAAAAAAAAATATAAATAAAAAATGGTACCTTAATATATTAAATAAAACAAATTGTTGCGGCCTTGCGCGGCCGTCATGCCACAGGCAGACCACACCCGGACCGTTGCGGCGTTCTGTGCCGTACACCACCGATGCGGCCTTGGTGCCGTTGTTGGGCGACTCCCCGCCTTGCGCTCGAGCGCTTGCCTGGTTGGGCACTATGTTGCGGGGCCTCTCCCCGATAACTCGTTCAAAAATGTTGGGCGAATAAATTTAGCCTCGCCTGGCCGCCGTAATAAATTGGGCGTTGTCTCGCCAACCATAAACAAAACTGAATGGCCACGATGTTGGCCACCCGTATGTTGCGGGGCCTCTCCCCGATCCCACAAAAATAGAAATAAACGAGGTGCCGATTGGCCACCCGTACCAACATAGATTGGGAATCAATCGTTTCGATAATGCGACTCCCGTTATTAAATTTTCAGCATTCGTTGTAATTTGGTGTACACTTTAAAATATTTTCTGCCTCCGTTATAATTTGGTATACACGTTAAAATACGGTACCCTAATCCTCCGGATACAATGGTCGAGAGCCTAGGCCACGCCACCCGTAAAATGTAGTGGCGCACACCGAACGGTCTTTTCGCGACCGCAGCTGCACAAACCAAATCTCAATAGATGGTTTGGTTTCCCAATTATATGGTGGAAAATCTATTTACAATTCACTTTCCTTGCCAGCGCGGAATATATACTAAGCCAGCGAAGGTCAAAACGGCATAATTACACTCAACACGATATCGCTTTTTCAAACTGATTTTATTAAATGAACGGAATTCAACTTTTATTATTTTATTCTAGTAATTTATTATTACCCCTTAAGATATCTTAATTACAAATAAACTGAACTAAAATAATTTTTAATGTTTTTCTTTGTAATTTTTAATCAAACTCGAGTTTTTACATAATCAATTAAAACTCAACTGACCTCCGAACAAATCAAAAAAAAAATAAAAAAAATGACTTTTAACTTCCTCTATCACACAACACTCTACTTGAATTTTCTACTAAAACCCAAAACTCAAAATATATCAAACAAACTTGACTATCTCAAAATCACTACTCGACTGCATGATAAGCAAAAAAAATTCGAACGCCGCACAAACGACGAGCAAAACATTCCAACGAATATCTCTTCTTCTCTGTTTCTCCTTTGCATCAATTCAATTGATGCAAAAGAGACGCATATAAGAAAAACATTCTCATGGAATGTTTTGCTTTACACACCACACTCGATACACATTGCTCTCTCTCTCTCCCGTCGTTCTTCTCACCTCTGCGCCACCACACGATGAGGTACAAAACAAAACGTCGCGAGTGCGTTCAGCACACATTTAACAGATGTAGCGCCTACGTTAGTTGATCGCTACAAGTTGAGGGCTAAAAATTATATTGTATATTTTACAATTTGAATTATAACGATTAACGTATGATTATTGTAATTATGCAATACGGAAATTTTTTTTATTTTTGCTTTGTGTTTGTATTCGTTATCACGAAAAAAAAAAGAATCTGAAAAAAACATAAAATTTCGGTCGGGTGATTGATCAGAAAAGTTTGAGTCTTGTTGGTGAAGAGATCAACCAATCGATCTCATTTGGTATATTTTTAAAAATTGAATTTTTTTGCAAAAGTTAATTAAAGAACGATTTTAAAATTTGTGATTAACTTGTAAGTTGTGTATTCAAAAATAAAATCAATAGTTTTTGAAATTGTGTTGATTATACATACTATATATGAACATATACATTATTGAATATAAATATTGTTATAAATAAATTAATCTGTATTAGTTAATAAGCATAAGTGAATATTCAATGTTAGTATTAAAGATCTTTATTAAATTATGAAAATATCGGATAAACCATAATTTACAGTGAGTTAAACACAAAGTGAGACAAATACAGAAACAAACAAAAAAGCGAAACCAAATTATTGCTAACAGACAACAACATTTATTAACGGATGATTTAGTGAATTACTGAATTGTGATAAAACCAACGGACAAACAAGAACGAAATCAATATTTTTCTTAATATGTACCGTAGAAACGGAATTTCAAAGATTAAAGTTAAATTGTGCTATTTGATTGAGTTACTGTACATCGTTATAGCATACAAAATGTGATACCTCTATAAAAAAATTATACAAGTGCTCAACGAACTAGGTATAGACAATTTTGAAAATGTGTGTGCAATAAAAATCATAATAATTGATAAAATTCATAATAATTTAACACGAATAATAAGTTGTAACACAAAGTATGTTTGATATCATACGTTTATAATAATAATAAGATAAGTTTAATAATTATATAATCGTCATAATAAAAATTACTTCGTAAACGCTCTACGTACATGTGCTCACAAACGTAAAAACCGTAAGCAGAATTTAAATCGAGAAACTTCGTTGATCAACTGTACTACGTGCTACGTCATCGATATATTGCAATATATGCCAACGGCTTACGTAAGAATTTTCCATGTAAATTTAGTTTTAGTTTAATTAATTGAATATTTCTTTTATTATTTACTTTGGTGGAGGGGAATATTTAGGTTAGTTCCTAGTTAAATTAATTTGTTTTCATTTAATTTTTCTTAAATAATGTAATTTAAAATTTAGAAAAATTTCGTTCATATGCAAATATATTATGTATGAAATGGTACTTTTGCAAATTTTTCTTTATCTTCTGTTTCCTTTTGCTTTTCGTTGATTTTTCGAATGGGGTTTTTTCGCCTATTCAAATTTTGTTTATTTCAGATATTTTTTTTCTTGTGATATAATAATGTAGAGAAACGATACGGAAGATGAGGTGAGTAATTTGATGAATTTGTGTTGATGGTGGATACCAGGTGCTTGTAATGATATTTCCTTTAAATCGGTCTTTCAAGGCTTAGATTATGTTCCAATAAACCCCACGCCGACCCTGAGCTTTAGCCGGCTTAACATGACCGATTTGGAACCTCTAATCTAAGTAAATTCTGTTAACGCAAAGACCGTCAATATGGCGGTCGTTTCGTTACAGTGGCGCCCAAAGTATATGGCTTATAACTTTCGTTTCATTAATTTTCTTTTTATAATTTTGTTTTCTTTTAATCTTCAAATTATCTTTATTATTTAGTTGTTGTAATAATTAATATTTTTTTTTTATTATTTTTGTTCTATTTTCATTACTTATAATTAGTAACCATTGCATGTGTCATTTGATAGTAAAAGTATTATTTCCGATATTTTACCGTGAGTGTAATGCTATCTTGCTTAGCAACCTTCAATTGACGTCATGCAATGATAATTAATAAACACATTCACGCATTGTACTCTCTAATTTTAGATTTTGACCACAATGTCAGCTTCTGAATGTAGTTATTAAAACAAATAGTAAAGCATCTTAAAGCGCGGTTGGGTCCAGGTTATGCTGTTTTGATAAACTTCTGTGTGATTTTCTTTAGGATGCTTCATTATTTATATTTCATTTTATATATCCCTTTTCTCTTTCTGTATTTTTGCAAGCTACTACGTGTTCACCGCCATCATCAGATTTGTTCGATTACTCACTTCAACTGTCTTCTGTTTTATATTGAAATCAATAAGTTTGTTTATTATTTGATTTTACATTACGTACGTTATTCAATTAGTTATTATTATATTCTTAAATTTAATTTTTGAAGATTGAATTATATTGGACTTGGATCCTACTTATTAGATTTTTTTTAATTTACAATCTCCATTATTGCATAATTGGGTAACGTTGTTATATTTTTTTTATTGATTTTGTTTTATATTGATAATATCTAGGATTTTAGTGCTTCTCTGGTTCTATTTGTTAGCACTTCCAATACGATTAGTTACAATTGTGCTTAAATTTCGTTTTTTTTTTGAGTTGGGTGCAATTTTTGTTTCATTTTAAGATAGGTTTGATTTATTTTGAATTTAATTAAAATTTTTTTTTAATCACAATGGATGTTGAGTGTTTAGAGTTTGACGAATTTCAAATTGAATGTGACGTTCGCGATCTGAAAGGTAATCCGTTAGATGTATTAGGTCAATTGAAAGAGCGAATTTTGACTGAAAAAGAACATTCCGTCCTAGTCCCAGTGCGACCACATTCTAGTGTAAGTAAAAATCCTAGGAGGGAGATTGCACGTATTAAAACTAAAATCAAAGACTTCCGTACCCTTTTGCAAGATGCGCTTAATGTTGACAATAACGAGGGGGTTATGCAGCGCAGTCGTTTGCTCAGTCGATTAATACATATTCAGAGCTGTTTAAATAGATTAAATTATTCCAAAACCGTGAGATCTGATGTGAAAGAACTGAAAGATAAAACAAATAAATTAATTGACATACTTGAACGTATTACTAATGAACAAATTCCGTTAGATGAGTCTAGGAACGCTCTAACCGATTTCTGTGTAGAAGATTTAGGAAGTGACCACACGTTATCTGATGATGAGAATGGCGCCCGGGTGAGATTTACGGATGACCTTGTTAAACCAGAAATAGTTAATCGGGAGCCAGAAGCACCTCTCAATGTGCTAGCATTAGCTGAATTACCTACTCCGAATAATTCTCGGGCTTCAGTTCAAATTGAAGAAGATCTCGGAAATCGTAATCGCATTTCTCTGACATCAGAATCCACGCCAACGGAGGTGGAAACCTCTCGTAATGTCTCGACACTCTCTCGAACGGGTGAACGTGCGGCTAGTCCAACATTTATTCCACGCATCGATAGGTCGTCTTCCACTAATCAGCATCGCCAAGCTACGAATAAGGGTATAGCACCAGTTAAATGGAATATAAGATTTGATGGTCTACCAACAGGAGAAAACATTAAACGTTTTTTATTCAAAGTTGAGAACCTAGCGGATCACAATTATATTCCTATGTATCAACTGGTTACCGACTTAAATTATTTATTAAAGGGTACTGCCGCCGATTATTATTGGACTCTGATTGAGAGAAATCCTGATATTACGTGGTCTCAGCTCAAATTTGCATTGCTTAAACGATTTCAAGACCGGCGTTCTGATGACGAAATTAGATGGTTGTTGGAAGCACGAAGGCAAAGGCCCCGCGAGTCATTTAATGAATTTTACAGTGACATCTTAAAAATAGCTTTACAATGTGAAACACCACTGAATGATAGGCAACTTATTAATATTATGCGACGCAACATGAGACCGGGTCTTCAAGATAAATTGGTTGACCACGAATTTACCTATATCGAAGATATGGTCCGTAAGTGTGTTGCTTACGAAGACACGTGGGCAAGAACTGGGTTTATTCCCGAAATGTTATGTGCAAATCGTAAATTCGTTCACGAGCTTATTAACCACGACGATAATCACGACGAGAATAATGTAATGAATCCAAATACCGTGCCGAATTATGGGAGTTATGACAATGAACTACTCGAATTAAACCGGAGTATGCAGCGAAACCCAAGCTCTTCAAATGAACTAAATCGGGGTATGCATCGAAATCCAAGCTCTTCAAACGAACTAAATTGGAGTACGCATAGAAACCCAAGCTCTTCAAATGAACTAAATCGGGGTATGCATCGAAATCCAAGCTCTTCAAACGAACTAAATTGGAGTACGCATAGAAATACAAGCTCTTCAAATCAATTCAGCAAACCAATTCAGTCGTCTGCTTATCAAAACCATGGTTCACATCGTCCTTACTGTTATGGATGTGGAGAACCTGGAATTATGAAATCAAACTGCGTGCGCTGTGGAAGTCAGGGGGGAAACGAATGGCGGGAGCAGAGGACTGGCAATGTTCTGCCTCCCAGAATGAGGGTTGCCACAAATCCCAATCGAGCTCCAGTGCAATCTGTAGAAGCAGCATCCAATACGGATCCAGAGCTTGCTCTCTTGGGAGTGAAGCGAAAAACATAACATCGCCGTCTAATTTTTATCCAACAGTCCCTTATCCTGTCTCTTCTAGTACGAGCCGTCGACCGAGATTTTTTAAATATTGGGCCATTCGTCGTGACATTAGAAATTCAATCTCTGCTTCTTTAATTACGGACGATATCGATGGGAGGCCTTACGCAGATGTCCTTATTTTAACTAAACCGTATTGTGGTTTACTAGATAGCGGGGCAAATATATCAGTCTTAGGGAAAGGTTGTGAAGAATACCTAACTTGTCCTGATGTTCATTTTCGGCACATGCCCTCTCGAGTTAAAACGGCAAACGGAACTAATGAACATATAATAGGACATATCTCGGTTCCTATCACCTTCGCAGGTCAAACTCATTCGATTAAATTACATTTAGCGCCTAACTTAAGTCAAACGCTATACCTGGGAATGGATTTTTGGAACGCGTTTGGATTTAAAATTCATATTCCGAAATTAAACAAATTTGCATCATCTGTTAGTGAATTAAATTCAACCGGTAAATTAGACGAATGCCTTTTGCAACATGAACTAACGGCTCAACAACGTAATATTCTTCGTAACGTTATCACTCAATTTCCATCATTCGAAACATTAGGATTAGGCAAAACTGATTTTATTACTCACGTGATAGATGTAGGCCAGGCTAAACCGATTAAGCAACGGCACTATGCCATATCACCAGCTAAAGAAAAGGAACTTTACGATGAGTTGGATCGCATGCTTGCTCTTGGAGTGATAGAGGAGAGTTACAGCTCTTGGAGTAGTCCTGTCACTATGGTTCGGAAGTCGAATGGCAAGGCCCGACTGTGCATTGACGCTAGGAAATTGAACTCGGTCACAGTAAAAGATGCTTACCCTCTTCCTCTCATCGATGGGTTGCTGGGGCGTCTCGATAAGACAAGGTTTATTACAAGCCTTGACTTGAAGGACGCCTTCTGGCAAATTCCATTAGATGAGGGGTCGAGGGATAAGACAGCTTTTGCTGTGCCCGGCAGGCCATTATACCACTTCACCGTAA
Organism: Nephrotoma appendiculata; assembly: GCA_947310385.1. Classification (NCBI taxonomy): domain Eukaryota; kingdom Metazoa; phylum Arthropoda; class Insecta; order Diptera; family Tipulidae; genus Nephrotoma; species Nephrotoma appendiculata. The sequence continues at coordinate 270,975,529 of OX371224.1, forward strand.
TGCCTTTCGGGCTTTGTAATGCGCCACAAACAATGTGTCGTTTAATGCACCGTGTTATCCCAAATGAGATACAGCATCAGGTTTTTGTCTATCTAGATGATCTGTTAATTACATCCGAAACATTTGAGGAACACATTGTGCTATTAACTAAAGTGGCAGGATTATTGAAACGTGCGAACTTAACAATTAATATCCAAAAAAGTAAGTTCATGCTCCGCGAAATTAAATACCTGGGATATGTTGTTGGTGACGGAATCGTCAAAGCAGATTCGGATAAGGTCGCAGCAATTACGGGGTATCCAGCACCTAAGAATGTAAAACAGGTGCGGCGATTCTTAGGGATGGCCGGCTGGTACCGACGGTTTATTAAAAATTTTTCAGAAATTGCAGCGGGACTAACCAACCTTCTGAAAAAGAATCGAAAATTTCTTTGGGACCAAGCAGCAGCGCAATCGTTTAGTAAACTTAAGGAAGCCTTGTCGACCTCACCTGTATTATGTAATGCAGATTACAGTCGGCATTTTTATATACAGTGCGATGCATCAACCACCGGTATTGGGGGAGTCTTATTTCAAAAAACGGATGAAGGCGACGAGCGCCCCATTGCATATATTTCAGCCAAGTTAAATCCTGCGCAACGACGATACTCTATCACCGAACTTGAGTGCTACGCCGCAGTGGTGTCAGTGAAAAAATTCCGCCAATACGTGGAGGGTTTCCCCTTCACGATTATAACGGACCATGCGAGTCTCAAGTGGTTGATGGACCAGCGCGATTTAACTGGGAGATTAGCTCGCTGGAGTTTGAAACTCCAAGCTTATAATTTTACCATAGAATATCGCAAGGGTAGTGATAATATAATTCCGGATGCCTTATCTAGACAAACTGCCGAAGAATTGAAGCTGAATGATAATGATTTGGTGAGCGTTAATCTCAACATTAACTTGGACGACGCAGCCTTTAAAACTAGCGAATATTTATCTCTAATCGATGCAGTTCTTTCTCAACCAAAGCTTCAGGAAACTTTTCGTGTATCCCACAATAAAATATATTTCAACGCCGTTAATGCACCTTTTAAAGTCGAGACTGATATTCCAGAGTGGAAATTGTTTATACCTTCGGAGCTTACAACAACTTTAATTTTTCAAGCTCATTGCCCTCCGACCGCCGCTCATATGGGTTTCCATAAAACTTTAGAGCTACTACAAAGATATTATTACTGGCCAACCATGAGTAAAGATGTATCGGAGTTTCTTAAATCATGTGTAACCTGTAAGACTGTAAAAGCCCCAAATTATTCGACTCGTCCACGTATGGGGTTCTATAATCAAATTGATCGACCATGGCAAAAATTATATATTGATTTTTTAGGGCCTTATCCACGTTCTCCTTCTGGAAATAGCTTTCTTTTCATAATTCTCGATCAATATTCAAGATTCATTTTGTTGGAACCTATGCGGGAGGCAAATTCGAAAAAGGTTGTTATGTGCCTCGAAAAAAATTTTCACTTATTCTCAATACCAGAAATCATTCTAAGTGATAATGGTAAACAGTTTGCGTCTAAAGCGTTCGAAGATTTCGCAAAAAAACATGGCATTAAACATATCTTCACCCCGAAATATTCTCCACAAGCGAACGCTTCTGAACGGGTCAATCGTTCAATAATTGCAGCCATACGTGCGTATATCAAACAAGAGCATCGAAACTGGGACTGTCATATCCACGCGATAAGTTCTGCCTTACGAAACGTCAAGCATCAAAGTACTCAGTTTTCACCGCATTATTTGGTCTTTGGACAACATCACATTGGACACGGATCCTACTACGAGCTCCTTAGGACCTTGAATGAAATATCGGGAAGGGAGATTGCCATTTCAAATAGTGACCGTTTATCGTTTGCTCAACAGATAGCTCTTAAAAATCTTGAAGACTCTTATAATAGAAGCTCGCATACTTATAACCTTCGCAGTAGCAATCGTAAGTTTCAAATTGGTCAAACTGTGTACGCTCGAAACTTTGTACAAAGCGATAAGGCACAAAAATTTAATGCCAAATTCGCACCAAAATTTATAGTAGCAAAAATTATCAAACCTGTTGGTTCTGTAGCTTTTGAATTAGCTGATGAAACTGGGAAATCTATGGGAGTGTACCACATTAAGGACATTAAAACTTAATTCTAGAATAATATGCCCGGCTTGTTACTGAGACCTCTTCTCTAGGGTATGGGACGTCCCCACGATTTGTAGCGCCTACGTTAGTTGATCGCTACAAGTTGAGGGCTAAAAATTATATTGTATATTTTACAATTTGAATTATAACGATTAACGTATGATTATTGTAATTATGCAATACGGAAATTTTTTTTATTTTTGCTTTGTGTTTGTATTCGTTATCACGAAAAAAAAAAGAATCTGAAAAAAACATAAAATTTCGGTCGGGTGATTGATCAGAAAAGTTTGAGTCTTGTTGGTGAAGAGATCAACCAATCGATCTCATTTGGTATATTTTTAAAAATTGAATTTTTTTGCAAAAGTTAATTAAAGAACGATTTTAAAATTTGTGATTAACTTGTAAGTTGTGTATTCAAAAATAAAATCAATAGTTTTTGAAATTGTGTTGATTATACATACTATATATGAACATATACATTATTGAATATAAATATTGTTATAAATAAATTAATCTGTATTAGTTAATAAGCATAAGTGAATATTCAATGTTAGTATTAAAGATCTTTATTAAATTATGAAAATATCGGATAAACCATAATTTACAGTGAGTTAAACACAAAGTGAGACAAATACAGAAACAAACAAAAAAGCGAAACCAAATTATTGCTAACAGACAACAACATTTATTAACGGATGATTTAGTGAATTACTGAATTGTGATAAAACCAACGGACAAACAAGAACGAAATCAATATTTTTCTTAATATGTACCGTAGAAACGGAATTTCAAAGATTAAAGTTAAATTGTGCTATTTGATTGAGTTACTGTACATCGTTATAGCATACAAAATGTGATACCTCTATAAAAAAATTATACAAGTGCTCAACGAACTAGGTATAGACAATTTTGAAAATGTGTGTGCAATAAAAATCATAATAATTGATAAAATTCATAATAATTTAACACGAATAATAAGTTGTAACACAAAGTATGTTTGATATCATACGTTTATAATAATAATAAGATAAGTTTAATAATTATATAATCGTCATAATAAAAATTACTTCGTAAACGCTCTACGTACATGTGCTCACAAACGTAAAAACCGTAAGCAGAATTTAAATCGAGAAACTTCGTTGATCAACTGTACTACGTGCTACGTCATCGATATATTGCAATATATGCCAACGGCTTACGTAAGAATTTTCCATGTAAATTTAGTTTTAGTTTAATTAATTGAATATTTCTTTTATTATTTACTTTGGTGGAGGGGAATATTTAGGTTAGTTCCTAGTTAAATTAATTTGTTTTCATTTAATTTTTCTTAAATAATGTAATTTAAAATTTAGAAAAATTTCGTTCATATGCAAATATATTATGTATAAAATGGTACTTTTGCAAATTTTTCTTTATCTTCTGTTTCCTTTTGCTTTTCGTTGATTTTTCGAATGGGGTTTTTTCGCCTATTCAAATTTTGTTTATTTCAGATATTTTTTTTCTTGTGATATAATAATGTAGAGAAACGATACGGAAGATGAGGTGAGTAATTTGATGAATTTGTGTTGATGGTGGATACCAGGTGCTTGTAATGATATTTCCTTTAAATCGGTCTTTCAAGGCTTAGATTATGTTCCAATAAACCCCACGCCGACCCTGAGCTTTAGCCGGCTTAACATGACCGATTTGGAACCTCTAATCTAAGTAAATTCTGTTAACGCAAAGACCGTCAATATGGCGGTCGTTTCGTTACACAGACGAAAGCGAAGACAACAACCGAGGTGAATAAAATAACACAAAAATCGTAGTTGCGACCACACAGTCGTAACAGTATTGATCATGAAATAAAAAGCGAAGAAAGGCACAAGAAAAAGTTTTTGATCGATATATTATTATACAGGAAGATTATTTTTAAAAGTAGGAGGCCCCCTGATTAACGTATGTGAAGTTATCCCACGATTCTATCCCAGAAAATAAAAATAAATCATCAGGCAACCCTAATCAATGAAAACCCCATTTGCTCTTGTGTGAAGTTAGCCCAGCCCAGAATTTGTTAAAATTTATTCATAATAAAAAGTAGTTGTGAAGTTAGCCCAGCCTAGAATTTAATAAAAATCAAGTCAAAAACAAAAATGAAATTCTCTCTCTCTCTGGCACTATATCCCATCAAGGGATTTGGCCGCCTCACATGAGGTTTCATAATCATATTTTCATTTCGGATAATGAGTGATTAATTCATTGATCCTAAACCAACCGTGAAATTTTTTCCTTGTCACCACCGGGAATCGAACCCAGGACCTCCGGTCGCTGGAGCAAGTATGCTAAATTATGCGAATTTTAGCCAGTTTTAAACGTTATATCAATAGAACATTGATCAACATCAACGTGCAGAATTTAAATTTAATTTTTGATCACATACAACTTGTTTGGATATATCTGGCCGAGGGCCCAATTTCACAAAGTTGCAACGGAACGATTTTTTTCTTACTTTTCTCAAAGTAAGGCAGGAGTGTGACAATCTAAGAACTTTATAGCATTAATCCGACAAATTTATACTTTTAATGTGCTAAGTACCTTTATCATGTCTAATGTAATTTTATTTGTACAAATACATGTTCTTTTGATATAACGTTTAAAACTGGCTAAAATTCGCATAATTTAAAAGTAACGAATTTCATTTTTGTTTTTGACTTGATTTTTATTAAATTCTGGGCTGGGCTAACTTCACACAAGAGCAAATGGGGTTTTCATTGATTAGGGTTGCCTGATGATTTATTTTTATTCTCTGGGATAGAATCGCGGGATAACTACACATACGTCCTTGATTATGTCGTACAGTTTAAATATGTGAAAAACGATGATGCCAGATTTACCAAATTGACCGTCAACTTCTACATTTATTACAAAAAATGGGTTTAAATAAGCGAGAAAATGAAAGCGTGAGAAGTGTGAATTGCTATTTCTATGACTATCAGTCATACTCTGGGGCCTAACTATTGAATTCGACGTTCATTTTCAACGGCTAATAGTTAGGCCCCTAAATTTATTTGTTTTATAAAGTTGCCTAGATCAATATGTTTTCCAAGGATCATTTTATTTTACAACAATTACTAATAACGTATTGCATTGGTCATATACAACAACAATCGCATTAAAAGCTAAACCATATGGATTCATCTAAATCCAAAATGATTGTGGATTTACCTAAATCCAATCCAATTTTTAGTACTAAAGGTTTGTACTAAAATATTAATAGTGGTATTTCAAACTACAAAATCGATATAAATATTATTATGTTTTTAAAATAAAATTAAAATATTAATAAAATCACGAAATATGCAAATATACGTAGAAAAAACGTTTTTACTTCCAAACTTTGAAGCCAAAAACTAAATCCGTAAATGGTTGTTGATTTGGAAAATTACGAATCCAAAACTAAATCCTAATCCACTTTTACCAATGCAATACGCTTTAAATCAATAATATATTTATTTCTTTTCTTTCAGCCTGTTCCGATGAAATCAAAGACATCGAATTCACCGTTACCACATTAAATTGTAGTCACACAAATGACCAAAAGGATGAGCATCATACACCATCGCATGAGCGGCGGCCGAAATTTAGTAGTCTAAGAAAATCAAGTAACATAGGAAAAGTTGTGAAAGCAAAATTAGCAAAATCATTTTATAATAGTACGTTTGATAATCATCATAGCAGCACTGAATTATCACATGCCCACCACCATCAGCAGGGTGGTGGTGGTGGCGGTACAAATACGACCAATAACAATTCTGAACAATCGACCAAACATTCAATGGGATCAACAAAACAGCATCATACAGCCTCTATAGATATGAAAAGTAATAGTTCCAAAGATCAGTTGCTATCGTTGACCGATAGTAAATTTAGCGAAGAAAACCTAGAGCAAAGTGAAGTGTCACAGGTAAAAAGTAATAAAAGGCGTTCGAAATTGTGTCACCTCTTGTGACCAAAATGTTATAAATCGTAAATAATTTTATTTTTTTTATAAATTAATTTTAATATATTTAATTATGAAACCTCTACTAAAACTTAAAATTTCGATAGTGGCATTATGGTAAACCTATACCTATAAAGAACACTTTATGCTTCTATGGCATCTTAACATTTCTTAAACAAAATAGATTTTTAAAACGTTTGAATGTAATTTTTTAGGCTACGTGCGACACAGACACACACATATACACTTAAACAAACCTAACTAATAGTAAGTTTTTTTTAAACATAATTTCATTTAGGTAAGGTTTTTTCTAATCGTTTAGAATTTTAGCCTAGCTCTTAGAGATCACCATTACAAATTTTTAATTTTGTGAATAATATTTTTATAAATTTGGAGAATATTTTTTTATATGTAGTAAACTTTTTTAAAGCAACAAATTGATATTTAAAGCAATATTAAGTTTATGCGTAGTCCTAAAATACTGATTGTAAAATTTTTGTATCGTTATTGTCACCCGTGTGACAGAACTATTTACGAAAATTATAAATACTTGGTTATGACTTTCTGATGACACGTGTTGCACATGTCAATTAATTTAAAGCATTACCAGTCATAGGTATAACTAAGCATGATATTTAAAAAGTGCAGATAGGGGTTTTAGTACTGCTAAATCTATTTATAAAATATCAAAATAGTAAAATTAATGCCCGATCGCTTTTCCTTTTCCTTCTAAATCGTTGTCAAAGATTTGTCTATAGGTCTTTTCCATGTCCATGATGATATTCAAAATTTTTTCATAGTACAATCATGGGCAAATATGGTTCAGAAACGTGTGATACTGTTAAATGAAATTGGTTTTGATTGGCCTAGTCGAGAAATAATTAGGAATTGATGAGAAACCGTCAAAATATCGTGTTGTATTCAGTGAAAATTTATCGAACCATGCATGCAATAAAACGATAAATCATACCATTTTCATCAAATTTCGTTTGGAAATTTAGGTCAGGATTGGTCACCACGTTTTGGCGTTTGGTCACCAGAGGCTCAGTTTTTATTCTGAAAAACAAAATTAAAATTGTATTAATTCAATAAAATCAGGTTCGTCGTTTATTTGGGAATTCATTTTACAAAATTAATAAAAATTCCAATTGGAATATATACCACTGAGTGGTATATATTCCAATTAGAAAATATAATTTATTTTTTTTGAAATTTTTCTTTTTTCAAAGAACTGTCATTTAAAGTGGCAGACATAATAAATACTCAATTTCATTTTTTTGTTCTTCTTAACATCATTAAGTATTGGTCACTAGGTGATTTCGTTTGATCATCCCTACGAAAATCGTTAAGAACTTATAATCGTTTTAAACTCATAACACGACTCGAAGTGTTCGGGGCTGGAAACTTCACCAATACTAATATTATATAAATCCAACGATCAGAATCGTATGGTCAATAATTGTCACTAAGGATTGGTCACTAGTTATTTTCGTTTGGTCATCTCTACTTAATGGTTTATTGCTCAAATTCGTTAAAAACTCTTTGGAAATTATGAGTTTTTAAACAATTTTTTACGAATTTAGAAAAAAAATCTAGCAACAAGAAAATAAATATGAAAACTATATATTCCAATTGGATTTTTTATTAATTTTGTAAAATGAAATTTCCAAATAAACGACGAACCTGATTTTATTGAATTGATACAATTTTGATTTTGTTTTTCTGAATAAAAACTGAGCCATTGGTGACCAAACGTCAAAATTTCATTTAAAATTTATACAGTTTTTATGAATGTTTTCCTATAAACTGATTTTTAGCGAATTTTGGGGAATTTCTCTTAATAGAGATATTAATTTTTTCAATAGATGTCACTATTAAGGCTGTGTGTTAAACTTAGGCTAAATTGTTTATTACGGTAAAAACCGGTTTTATGACTGATTTACGATCAGTTTGTCATAGAGTTTTTGAAAATAATTGAATTTACCGAAAAATTTACCTAATATTGACTTTTATCTTAAGTTTGGTATACAGCCTAAAGAGTAACATTTTTGTTGAAAAAATTAATTTCTCTATTAAGGCTGCTGGCCAATAGTCGGGTAAATCATTTAATGTGGTAAAAATCGGATTAAGAACAGTATTTTCGATCAGTTTGCCATAGAGTTCTTGAAAAAAAAAATGAATTTACCGAAAAATTTACTTAAAATTAAGCGCAGGAAATTCGCCAAAAAATTCATGAAAACTGAATAAATTTAAGATGACGTCCCGAATTTTGGTGAATTTTGGGTAATTTCCTTAAATAGAGATATTAATTTTGTCAACAGATAACACTATTTAGGCTGTGTGTTAAACTTAAGGTAAATCGTTTACTACGGTAAAAACAGCACGTTAAAATTATCACCGTTGATGTCGTTAAAACGTGCGGGTAATATCCGGTTACTGGAGGCATCGCGGTGCTATCGTGGCATTGTTTATAATATATATATTTTTCACTGGCCAGTGGCAATATTGTGGCTTTCCCTAGGAATAGTGAATTGTCAAAAATATTTTTATAACTTTTTTGTTTGAATTATATATTTCGGACCGACAGAGGGTATCACTTTGCTGTAAATATTTTAGAAAAGAAGGTGAAATGAGAACCTTATGTTCCATAAGAATTCTATTAGGAGAAATTGTTTCCCAATTAACTTTGTTTCGTAAATATTTACACCAAACTGATTTCATCAGTAGGAATAAAAAATAACAAAAACGCTATGAAAATTTTTTTCCTGGAATGCTACTGGGGAATTTTAAAGTTTCGTGAAAATATGAAAAGGAACAGTTTCTTACATTGGTAATCCAGTAGGTTTGAAGTGTGTATAAGAAACTCTGATTTCACACAGTGAAATTTAAAATTGAATAATTCAAACTAATAGAAGATTGATATTGAAAAAAATTGTTTATTTGCATATTTTATGGAACGCGGATTGAACCCTCATGTTTATGACCAAATAAATTAGTAGTAGCAGTAGTATAGACAGCCTTCATACATTTGTAAACTCCTGTCTACCGCTCTTTCGTTAACCGAAGCTTTCGGAATTGATATAACGATAATCGTTTCTATTCGCGTTCGTGAATTGAAATTATTTTGTTTTACAAATCCAGACTTAATAACATAAACTATATTGTTTTAGCAATATTTGAGCTACCAATAACATAAGGTTTCGCGCACTGACGGAGTACGTTCCAAAAATTTGTCTCTTGTATCTTCGTTTTTATTCAATTTTCTTCTGATCAACTTAGATTTACATTTGGCCGACAAATCCATCAATTTATAATCAATCGACGATCAGTGCATAGATGATCAGATTTAAGCGTAGACTGTCAATCTGTCAAATTAATTATGTTTGTTTTTTCCGGTTCTTTTTCACTAGAGTTATCTTGCTTGAAATAGGGGGCGAGTGGCAGAGCTAGCTAGATAAGACAACAATAACTACTGCTTACGTTAGTACAAATTTGTGTGATCGCTTGGTAACATCATAAGTAATTAATGGGATGGAGCAAATCATCTCCGGTCCTTCTGGCGTACCAGTATACATTACTCAGAAGCCCTTGGGGCTGGTTAAGATGGAGTGGACCAATCATTTATTAATCCTAAATTTAAATAATAATAGAAACGAATACTGAAATAATACAAACCGGCAAATATCGGTACACAAATCGGAAATTGAAACATCAGAGTTCTAACAGCATCAAAGCTAGCACGATTACAGAAAGAAATAAAACGCTATCAAATTGCAATTCTCAGCCTCAATGAAGTGAAAATTGTCATGAAATAAACAAAACCGACGGAAGCCATATTCTCTGCACGCGATGGGTAAATAATGTGTCACTATATTTAACAACAGCTTTTAAAGCAAAACGAAACAGCATTAGTAGTGGAAGAATACTCAATCGTAGAATTGTAACAAGATTGATTCCAATCAAAAATACGAAACTCAACAACCATACATAACATTTTCAGTGTGTGATATGTATGCCTCAACCAAAGACGCAGCTGAAACAAACAATGATTTTGAGTTCTAAAACCGCAACAACAAGCCACAATAGCATAAGGACCACACAGCAGATATGACCAAGATTTAGTACAAAGAGCAATGAAAAAATTGGAACAGATATAATACTGACCCGACAACCATCAATAATTTATTAGACAAGCATTATTGGTATTACGCGTATATAATATTGGAGAACAACTCCATCGACTTCTGCATCACAAACCATCGCAGTGACCACCAACTAACTGGTAATACCACAATTCAAGATTTTAAGCCTGCTATAAAAACGCTTCAAAACAAATCGGAAGAAACTTAACACCGACAAATACTTAAAAGATGCTGACACAAGAAACACACTCTGCGAATTGTTCAAGCCATCCAAGCCATTGAACAAGCAGCCATCAGTGTAGAACGAACAGTGGAAACAAATAAAAGAAGCTTATATCGAAACAGCACAAACACACTCGGGTACCAAGAACTCAGTCGTAAACTTGGAAGGAAATTGAAGACGGCTGGCAACTCAAGTTGTAAATGAGCCAACAAAATACGTTGAAACTTAAACGTCAATAAGAAGATACGCTACGAGAAATTAAAAAATGGAGGGCGTTAATGCGTACGAAATGCGTATGAGACAGGCAACGGACTTAAAGAAAGAATTTGTGCTGTAAAGAATTTGTCATTTTTAACCAGTTATAATCAAATTCGGTTGTCCGGTTTTATTATGGATTTGGAATTCAAGTAGAATTTCTCAGAATTTTCTTGATGAGCTCATGCTGAATGAAAATTGTCAATTTATTAACCGATAAAGATCAATTGCTATTTGTTTGGAAATTTATTAATTATGACTTAAGTTTTATGGAATGACATGTTGGTCAGTGGTCTCTGCAATATATAACTGATTAGGATCGAATTTGATTTATCTCGGATTTTATATTGAATTGTGAGTCTAAAAATGATGTAAAAAAGTAGTTTTTAAAAAATCTCTGGGTGTGCGGTGAGACAAAATGTCTGTTTTCGCTCTATACAGTAATGAATTGTTGATTGATCGGGAAGCAACTTAATTCTTAAACTATTATCAGAAATTGGGTCCAATCTGTCCAACGGAACAGCTGCTATATTAGATTTTTATTTTTAAGGAAAACCGCAACCCTTCACCAAAACAGTAACAAGAGTCTTCTGAAATTTGGTAAATATTTCTTTACCGAAAGTGGCAGCTTCCATTGACGCTTTGTGAATTTTTGCAATGATGTTGAAAAATGATCATTTACAGAAAACGTAAAAGAATTAAAAGAATCAAATAAATTTAAAGAGCAAGTATTGACTAGGTGGGGAAGGGTAAACAAACATTTCGTAACCATCGGACCCCTAGACAACCAGTTTTTAATCGTGTAAACGAATTAAACGAATTTACAAAAAAATTTAAATTTGGGCTTTTTCCGATTTCGCACTTTTACCGTGACATACACATAAATTATAATTTATCAAACGATAATTGAGAATCCTAATTTCGTTAGCAGAATTAATTCTGCAGAGGTCTCCATGCGGTTTATATTTTGTAATGTAAAAGTTTGTGGGTTTTGTGGAGACCGAAATCACTCAACCAAAATTAGCTGAGCGAAACTTGAGGACATGAAAGAAATACGATAATAATAAACCGGTGTGCCTACCTAGGAACGACCGGATCTCCCAGAGCAATAAGTATAATGTCTGCTGAAGAAACCCACCCCCCTCCTCGTATGTCTCATCGACCCTTAGAGTCCGTTGCCCAGCCACAACAAAGCCGCATAATAGGGCGGGAACGTTTTTCGAATAGACAAAGCCTCTCTTCACCTGGAGAGATCTCCAGGTAATTTCCAACAATTCACACTCCAACAGCTGGAGGCTGCCGGACTGCCACTGTGAGAACGTGTAAATTTTACGGTCGTCCCCGATTGGACAACACACACACTGGACTCACCACTCCGACCCTGTTTTCGATGTCCTTCCAAGGGGATGAATAGGACTGGCAAGCTCAGCTTGTAACTATGTGACCAACACGATGAGGAATAGGAACCCCCCGCCCATCACTCCAAACCGAAAAAATTTAGCAATTCATTTTATTTGGAATTTTACTTGTTATACAAAAAAACGAAGAGTAAGAATAATAATCCTAATGCCGAAGGAATATCAGTGTAAATTTATATAAGACAATTTTCACGATAAAACAGCGGCGGAAGGAGAGAGAAAAAATAAAGAAAGAAAAAATAAATAAATCAAGCGGAAAATGATCGAGAGAGAAAACAAAAGAAAATAGAATTAAAATATGGCCGCCGAACATGAATAATTTTGAGGGCAAGTCCCAACGCGCACCCCACCCGCACACACTACAACTGTTAGTCGGTGCTCGGTGAAAATAAAAATAAGAATGAACCAAATAAATAAAATAAAAATTCGTACCTTGGTTGTTGCTACGTTGTAGCCGTCATGCCACGGGTGGTGCCACACCCTGACCGTTGCAGCCTTGTAGCCGATAGCCAATATAAGTGCCGAAAATAATTATCGTTGAGCCCTGTTTCGCCTTTAACCTCAAATAAACCTTCGGGCGACTTCCAGCCTTTGGTCAACAAAATACCAATGGCAGGTTGGCCTCATGCCTGTTGTTAATGGCTTTGCTCTTCGATGATACGGTACACGTATAATAATTACGGCACCCGATAAAATATTCGCATTAATTCAGTATTAATTGGGAAGGGAAAAATATTAAAAACGATAAAATATGATAGTGGTTAACAATTCTATGAAAATTTATCAACCGTTGTTAAATGAGGGAGAAAATGTGTCTTTATGACGTCACCGCAAATTTTCCCAAACAAATATATTTTGTTTTTACATTACATTCAAAAATTTTAATTGTTTTCCACAAAATCAAAATTAAAAAAACTCAAACTTTTAATGATGGCGTGTCTGCGAAATATTATGACACTTGGAATTTGGAATACACGTAAAATCTCAAGCAAAAAAAATTGGGCGTTTTGACTTTGACACTTCAAATAAAATTTCCTTTACTAGTTTTTGTACTCATTTATTATTTTACTCAATATTTAAAAAAAAGGAAAATAACTTTAATGTCTTTCAAACTAGGCCTTTATCAACCAAAACTAAACCTTTCTGTACTTTAAAACGGAATTCGACTTAACAACGTCAATATTCCAAACTGAAATATCCAACAAAAATTCTCGCACAAACCAAAGCAGATTATTTTTGTTCATTGGTGTTTCTGGTTTTTCTTTTTCGTGCACGTCACTTGCACACTCTTTCCCACCGCGCACCAAAACTGGAAAACACAACAAAATACTCCTTTACATCTTTGTAGCTCGCACACTCACAAAGTGCATATTGGCCTCGCTCTCAAAATTACTCGACGATTACACCATAAGATAGAAGGATGCAAAACGTGAACCAAAGCATAAAGGTCGATTCACACTCACAAAAAAACCTAGTGTCAAATGCTTGAGAACAGATGGCAATGCCATCAGCAAAATGCATTATTTATTCGATGGTAACGAAAATTTTTATTTTATTTTTTAATTTATTATTTCTTTTTTTTTTAAATTAAATTCTAAAAAAAGCCCTTACCCCAAACAATGTTATGAGGAGGAGTCGTAACAGACGTTTCACGAGTGAGTTACCATAATATGGCTAGTAGTTGAAGTCAGTGAGTTTCCAAATTTTTATTCATAATTGGATTTTAGAAATCACGTATCCTGTTCGATGCATTGCGTAAACCAACGCAACATATACTATAGTTCAGGCAGAATTATTAAAAACAGCCATTTTCAAAGTTATCGTTTTAGCCGATATTGTTGGAAAGCTTTATCGACATTTAAAAACTTGGAGGGGTGTAAAACTTGTGTAGTAGGATTTGTAACCGGTTAAAACTGGTTTCTAAAAACCGGGCTCTTAATTGAAAACCGAAAACCGGTTTTTCTAGAAAAATAACCGGGTAATTTGCTGCATTTAATATAAATTTTACACAAAAAGACAAACTACTAATTCTCGAATCTATAATTTTTATTAGAAATTCATTGACATTTCACAAAAACTGAAAATGAAAAGCAAATTGCAATATTTGTAAAAAAAAATGTGATTTGCAAAGGTGGATAACATAGACTGTTAAGTCGTTTAAAGGGCCAGCATAACCTTAACCAAAAGTTGAATGAAAACGAAAAGACCTTAAAAAATCAGTCTTCAGTGTAATATGTTGGAGCACGTACGACAACGAAGCTTGGAAGTAATTTTATAAAGATTAGCTGCGCTAGATGGTTTTTCAATAAGACAAATTACTATCGATCTTTATTCGGGAATCAATAAATGCTCGAGGTTATGAGTGCCCCAAATCCGAAAATACTGCAACGAAACTGATTTTAAATGCTACAAAAATTGAAAATGAACTTAAGGAAAAATTAAAATAAATCAATAAATTATCATCAACTTTTGATGACTTGGGTTTAATCCGCATACACGGAAGTTGTGATTCATAAATAAGGAAACTAATTGATCAACGACTTAATAAATTTGCTGGTTGGTTTTGAAAATTGATATTGTGACCACCCATGTGACATCATGGATTACATATTGGGGTTACAGACATTTTATATAACAAATCACCCCGATTAGTGAAAGCAACAATGCATTTTCACAATACAATTTTACAGCAGTATGTTAAGCAAACATTCAATGTTGAGATTGGACTAATTTTAGACTCTAAATCTCGTTGGAATACTTTACTACTTATGATCCAACGATTTTAATAGCTCATTGATTGCGTAAAAAAAGCACTAGATGATTTGCAAAAAATAAATATGCTCGAAAATATTTCTCAAAATAATGCTTAAAGATAATTGTGATGCTTTGTCACCCGTACAAGTAGCAATGGAAGCGTTGGAACGAAAAGGCGCTACAATAATTATGGCCAAGCCATAATCACATTCATGTTGAATAAAATTGATCAGCTAACGGAAATCAGCAAAAAATTCTGTGGCCATATGTGATAGTATCTTATCTCATTTTGTGTGTTTTTTCAGTAGATTAATTTTTAACTAAAAATTAACGTTTCATAAAAAATATGGAATTTTAAAACCAAAAAAATATTGAAATATACGTGGAACGATTCAACATTTCTTGCAATTTTATTTGTGGAAGCTTACGGAGCTAGGCCTAGTAGATATTTAAAGAAAATGGTATCAAGCTATTTTGCAATATTTCTTTTTCTTATAATAAAACGCTCGAGTCACTTAAGATATTAGTCCACTTTATTAAATTATAATAATAAGCAACTTACATCAACATAAGTTACTTTGCTAAAATTACTTCATTAAAAAATATCAACTTTGCACAAATATTTGTAGTTTGAACTACGTAATTATATAAATTTTATTGTTCGGTTTCTGATTCTTCTGACAAATCAGGATCGAAGTCTGGCGTTTGATCCGTACCCAAATCCTTATAAAAAGAGTGGAAACTCTGATTTATAAGAGGCAGCATATCCAATAGATCTTCCTTCTTCTTATTTATTTTGATTGGCTCTGTGTAGCATTGGTTTAGATCGGTCTTCTTTAAAGCGTTAACCCCGCGGCGACGAATATTTAAAACTTTAAAGTTAGTTTGCTCTTCAAGTGTTGTTTTATGATGAATTGTTCCCATATCACGTGTGTATCGACGCCATTTTATGTTTTTCCATAAGAAACGCTCACCTGAAAAATATATTATAAAGAGTTAATCAATGAAGAAAACAAAAATATTTTTATTAATACCAGAATAACGTACCCTCTGTATTTGATTTTCTCCACATAAACTTTTCTTTGCAAAGTCCCGAAAAATTCAGAAACTGTTCTTGTGACATCTCGGTAACTAAAAAAACCCATTTTTGACCCCTACTGACCGTACAAAGTTGTACCAATCATGTGGATGGTGAATAGGTATTGTAGCTTTTTTTTTCTCAATTAAAGCATGGTCGAGTCGCATTCCATATGAGTGTGTCCCGGAATGAGAAATTTGTGGTCAATGATTTCTAGATGCGGCAAAATTTGAATAAGGACTTGAAACATTACTACTAAAAATGAATTTTTATTTTGACCGGCACAACAGTCACTATAAAGAACTAGATGTTTTATGGTATCAGGCAAATGCAATAAATGTTCGAATAGGCATGAAGCAATTTCATTCCCACCTCTATTAGCTATTGTCTCATGCCACAACATACAATAAGCTTGATTGTCTATACAATCGTGAATGGTTAGGTTGAAGGTCCAGAGAGGCTGCTTGTAAAACGATATCAACGATTGTAGATAAGGGGTGGGCAAACATTGTTACAAATCAAAAGTGTATACTTTCATTGATTTATTGGATTTACCGGCAAGTTTGTCGGTTCTCTTGCTCTCGTAGGCTCTTTCAGCTTCCCGAATGTGACTGTCGTGTTCCATTTTGAAATCGTTATTTTCTTGATGATTTTCTGAATTTTTAATCTTCATGTTTAGTGTTTCACATTTATGACATTTGTCTAATTTTGGGTGTTTAAATTTAATGTTAAGTGATTTAAACACTTCTGTAAACTTTGAAAGTGAAACTGGTTGTTGAAATTTTTCGCAGTACATTCGATATAATAAAGGAATATTTAAATCTGATTGTAAGTATTGTTTTTGGGTGTGCCTTCTTGAATAATGGCTTTCATACCTTGGAAAACTGTTGATAAATTCTATTACTTCCATAAGTTTTTCATTAGTAATTTTATTTCCTGGAGTATGGCTGCCTCGTTTGTCTTTTTCAACTACTGTTCCTAGCGATTCTATTTTTTTTAATCACAGTTTTAAGGAACTGCTCCGATTCACATACTGTCAAACGAAAACACTTTTGACAAACTTGAATTCGATTTCCACGAATCTCCAAAAAATATGAGTAACTATAAACACGATTCCGTGGGGCAGTTGATGATTTACATTTGCGTTCTGTTTTCTTCTGTTCAATAACAATCATTCCAGTCATAAACGCTTGCCGTAAATTATAATTTTGCAAGCCCCAATATTGATTAAATAAAGCAAGCTGGTCCTTCATAAGTAACTTTAGAATTGCATTTTCTTTTACAAGGTTGGAGTTAAATTATTTCTCGAGCTCTTACATATGCCTCCCCACAATTTCGCTTTCGTTTTCTGCCTTCTCTGTTTCCTATATCAAAACTCTCTACGTTGTTTTCTAGAGCTGTAGTCATATATTCGAGAGAGTCGCTATCCACGCCATGATTTATTTCACTACATTCATTACTAGGTAGGTAATTTGGATCCGCATCGCTATCATCAAAATCAGTTTCACACTGAAACCATTTTCATGTTCGTCACCATGGCCGTTTGCTATGTTTCTTTCATGGTTCACAGTGGTTTCAGTTATTTTCCGAATACAAGGAACGAACATAGTAGTTGTTTCATCGTGAGTATCCTTTTCTGTAACATTAAAGGACTAATAATATAGTTAAATTATAGTTAAATTGCTTACCTTTTTGCGTTGAGGAATTATTTTTAGTATCCATGTCTTGAACATTTGCTCGTACTATTCCCGTTGAATTAATTTTGCTTGTCGATGCTTTGGCCAATGCCATAGCAACCAATTTCTGCCCACGACTCATAAGCATGGTGTTATTTTATTTTTAAAGTAAATTAATCTTTTTTTCAGATATTTTTTAATTCCGTAATATTTAATAGTTATGAATAAGTTTCTGCAATTTATCTTAAGTACAAATAATTTTAGAAAAAAATCAAGAAAAACATTTAATTGCTTTAAGTATTATGGCTTTTCAACTGTTAAGAAACGGTTTTTTTAGTCAGCCTACTTGGCAAAATATTTTAATTGTACATAAGATAGTTTACCCTGTTCGTTTTAATTTTTTTTTCACAGCACTTTAACTTAAGTTATCAAATTGTATTAATTTAATTTTTGCAAAATCGCTTATTTAGAATTAAGTTATTATTCCTTTATCTTTAAAGAAAATATATTACACATTTCTGTTCTGGCAAAATATATTATTTTTAAATAAGCTGTTATTCAAAAATAAATTTTTACACTCACACTAAATACAAAAACACTTTTAAACAATTAAGCTATTTTTCCTTTGCAATTTTTTCTATAAGGTAAACATTTAGTGAAATAAGCTATTATGCCTTATGAACGTTATTTTTATTTTGAAATAAGCTATATTGACATCCGCTCCAAAATAATAACTAGATCATATATTAAAACGGGGATTGGATCAAAATAACGCAAATAATTTCGTTAATAAGGTTCCATTATAATATCAATTTTGACTTAAATCGACTTAAGTTACTATGATTTATTGCCACAGAATTATTCAATCCATTAAAAAGAGGGTGCTAGAACCTAAGCATATTAATTTATTATCTTTGGCGAAGTATTTCAAAGATGCAAATACAAAAATCAAATCACTAACTCAACCGGAAGTTTCTCTGCCATATTCGTCAAAATCGGAAATTCTCAATTTTGGTAAGCGGTTATTGGAAAGATTGTTTCAAATAGTTGCAGAACCAGAAAGTTTGGTGGATGGTGAGGATAGTGAGATTAACATAACAAATGTGAATAATGATGTTGAAATTTTGCTTAATGGTGAAGTTAATATGGCTATTGAAAAAGAGAGTGCGAAAATCACAAGAAGTCGCTAATGCCAACACATTTAGAAAAGAATGTCATTTTTTCCGAAGCAGCACGGAAAAGAGCAAACAACTTAGAACTGCTTTTCAATGCCTTACTTACAGTTAAACCAACTTTAACGGACTCAGAAAGAACCATTTCTGTATCAGGGAATTTTAGCAATAAGAAGTCGTCTTGGTGATGAGTCGGTAAATGCTCTAGTATTTGTAAAATACTGTTTTCTTTCAAAATTTTCATTAATTTTTTTTTACCTAACTATATTTGTACTAGTTAATAAATTGTACCTGGTTTTATTAATTTTTGTAATACGAAAATTAGTATTTTGAATCTGAATTGGAATTAAAAATAAAAACTATGAAAAAATCTTTATTTAATGGCTTTTTTTAGCAAAGTTATACAATAAGGACGATTTTATTATAGAATTAATTTTTGCCAATCTAAAACCCGGTTAACCGATTAAAACCGGGATTTAGATTGGATAAAAACGTAAAACCGGTTTTACAAGAAACTTGGTTTTTTGCAAACCCTTAGCAAGGTTGGTTGAAAATTTAATTTTTTAAATTTATTTAATTCTTTTAATTCTTAGCTGTTTTGTGAAAATGCTTAAATTTTCAAAATCATTGCATAAATATAGAAAGCTAACATTGAATTTGCCACCTCCGGTACACAGATGTCCATAAAATTTCTCTAGGAATTTCGCAATCTGCCAATGTAAAAGGTTTTCGTATAAAGTTTTATTTTGAATAGTTAATCCGCCTAGACTGTAAGAAATACCGGGCCGAACTTTTGTTAAAAACAATTTTTTGTCTGAACACGTAGCTTTCGCTTAAATTTTGGAAAACTAGCCTAAACTGGTATTGCTGCAAAATTAATTTGGAATCTTAGTTCTAGTTCTTAGTCGTTTTGTTCGTATAAATGATATACTTTTCAAAACATTTCCAAAATCAAAAAAGCGTCACTGAGATCATCCAATTTGTGAAGAAAACTTAAGTCTGATGTTTCATCTCGATCTATCAACCCGTCTGGACAATACAGGGCCAAATTTTTGTCGAAAAACAGTTTTTTTGGTGCGACTAAAAAATTAAACTGATGCCCGATTTTAAATGTAAGGTGGCGTTTGCCTCGCCTTTACTGGTTTTACTCAGAATTACCCTTTTGATAATTTTGAAAGTTAATAGGCAAAGAAGTAATCCAGGAACATGTAAGTAACAATCATTCAACCGGTTATTAATCACGGTAGAAACATTTGTTAATGCTACAAATTTAGTCCACAAATGGTTAGGAATGTATGAATAACCATAACCCTCATGAAACTCATTTGCTGCCAGGTGCAAATCGAACCGTGAATTATTTTTCCGGTTGTGTCACCTAAAATTATTCTAATACACGAGTTAAAATTGTGTTTTCACAACAACAAATTTTATTTTTACAGTTGAAACAGATGGTTCTGGTGACACCCGATCCATTTTTCAACTATATTCCAAATATAACAAAATTTTTGTCATAATAGATTTATTAAATCCACTAGTATTTGGGCATTAAACTGCTAGTGTTAAACGTATGTATTTATTAAATGTGTCATTTGTCTGATACGCTGCTCAAATGAAGTCGAAACATGGTGTAAATCTTCCCGGTTCATTATGTAATCATTGCTCGTACACAATACTTTAAAAGCATATTAAATGTAGCCTATGCATCCGTGTTCGATTACAATAAAAACTTTCAATAAAAAGCTCTCATTCGAAAATAATTTCCCCGAAAAACTTTTTCTATAAAACACAATTTTATTTTTTGAACTGCAATTCACTAATGCTCCAACACAATATAGAAATCAAACTTTATGCATGCAAAAAAATATAATTACGTAATAATCATAAAAGCTCAAAATGAAAAAGTTCGATTTTATAAATTTTTTCTCGGTGTCGGTATAAAGAAAAAACGAAGACAAAGTTCTGAGCTTTTATACTATTCAATTACTCCTTCTTGTAAATATTGTTCTTTATGTAAGCAAAGCTCTCATAAAAATTGAAATATTTTATTTAATAACAATAATTGAATTTGAATCGAAACAATACGTAAATTAATTGAAAATTGTTTGGTGTGTCGATATCGCACCTCATCAATTCATATCATGCGATTTGATCTGTTTGAGTGTTTACATATATGACCCGAAACTAATTTTCATCAAATATGTGTCACATGTCCGTATTTTATTTGTTTTTATTCGATACTACAGTATCATGGTCGATTAGAATTACGTTCGTTTTCGTACACCCGCATCACAGCAGCATCACCAAACACCAATAATAAATCAATAAAAATAAAATTATCCAAAAATTTTCCCTAAGGTGGTTAGAAAATATTTTGATTTTTGTCTATCCCCTGAATTATTTATGTATATTTGTATTTCAAACACTTATTTATGTATTCGGCGTACAACAATATCCAATATTATTGTTATAAGCGATTTTTATGGTTAAACGTGAATTTTTAACGATAAATCGAATATCGAATATTTTGTAAATTCAGGTTTCATCGTTTCTTGACTGACTGACTGTTTATAGTGTAGTATGTGCAAGGTGGTGGGTGATAGCATAACGGTACAAAACTCATATAAAACATATTATATATATGTTTATGCGGCATGAGTACTCCTATACATAGCGAATACATATGTGATGTCAAACCAAATATTCAATTCGCAATAAACGAAAATATCTAACTTTTATCTTTAATCGAAAAACGATTGTTGAATATGAATTTAATGCTTTTTGGTACAGAAACGTAAATCGAGTCTTATTATTGTGAAAAGGTGTTTGAAAGACTTTGTTAAAAAAATTTGTTTAACAATGTTTGATTTTTATCAATTTATAAAGTTGTATGCTGATTTATTCAATCAACATTGTTCGATAACTTCATAACGATATTAAGACGCTTCTAGCGACAACAATTTTTTTTATCTCATTATAAAGTTATGGTTGGTCAATCAGGATTTCAATAAAAAAGTTTACATAATATTTTTGAACAGAAAACTTTCATCAGGGGCTTGTAAATTAATTTAATTGGGTTATATCTTTCCTTAGTTTAATTTACTTATATTCTAACAGGAGCGACAGTGCTTGAAGTACAGCATCAATTAGCACAATCTCCACGATTAATGACTGAATATCGTAGAATATAGTCACTGAATGATTAGCGTATCACTTATCTTTAGTAGCCTCCGTGGTGAAAACGAGCTGAGCCGGACAAAATGATTTTTCGCCAAAAAGCTCATTTTCCTTCAAGCGTTTCAACGTTCTCGGCTCTGCGCGTTACAATCCAGCATCACGCACTCGTTTCACAACTCGATTTACGACTCGAGTTACAAACTACCTTTATAGGCATTTCATTTCTATTGAATTTTCAACGTAAATTGCTTACAGTTTGGGTGGAACACTCACCAATTTCAATGTAAGTTTCCAATGTTTCCCAATTTTGTTCAAGCGTAAAGCGACCCATTTCGTAAATCATGTCAAATGTTAAACTATGTTTTTGTCATAACTCGAATGACGGGAGTGTTGCCACACTCGAAATCAACGGTGCCCGGAAAGGTGAAAAGAGACGTCATTAAACCATCTAACTTTAAAAAATTTAAACAGTTTTGTAGCTCGATTAATTTGTCTTTGAATGATTTTGCTGATTGCTCCGTGTTGCTTTCGATGCGTGATGGTGGACCATTCGTTCCATGATGAACATTACTGATCCTTGCCTTTTGCAAGGAGATTAGTTGTCCGCATTAATTAAAAACAATACCATCAATCAATAAAATTTTCTGTTTTTGATGATAATCTTGAGAGTATGGCTTCGAGGACCTACTTATACGTTTGGTATACTCTCATTGTGTAATGTAGTTATCTGATACCACAGGGTGAGCATCTGTTAGTCCTTTTTTGACTTGTAAATAAAACACACATTTTAGGACGAAAACTCAAATTTTATTTATTATATCGTGCATATGCCCACCACGGCTTCGTCTACAGGCCTGCATTCGAACATCAAAATTTTCGATGGCTTGCCAATAAAAGCGGACCAAAAACCTCAATTTCAGCACAAATGTTGTTTTAAGTTGTTTGTGGAAAATTATCATGTACCTTACCTTTCAAACAAACCCACAAAAAATAATCAAGTGATGTTAAATCCGGGCTTCTTGGTGGCCAAGGAATTTCGTAATTTCTTGAAATTATACGATCAGCAAATTTTGTTGACAATAAATGGATTGTTGCACGACTTGCGTGGTATGTCGCTCCGTCTTGTTGAAATCAAAGGTCGTTGATACGCAATTTATTCAATTTGGGCCACAAAAAACCAGATAAAATATTGCGATAGCGTTCCTCATTCACTGTATAGCCATTTTCCTGTTCGTTTTCAAAGAAAAACGGCCCAATTATGCACCAGCCCATAAACCACACAAAACAGTGACTCTTAGAGGATGAACATCTGCTTCGTGAATAACATGAGGATACTCCGCTCCCTAAATGACAGTTTTGCTTATTGATGTACCAATTAAGATGAAAATGAGTTTCATCGCTAAAGATGATTTTTGATGAAAAACCTTCATTTTTTGAGTTAGCTGAATTTTGTATGGCTGCAAATGAAGATCAACATGCAAAATTGTTGAAATGTTGTTTTTGAACAATTTTCATAATAAAATTGAACATTCAAGAGAAATGGCATATTTTTAACTTTTCATATGCCAAGAATTTTACCTATTGATTGTAGACCTATTTGCTTATGGGAACGGAACTCTGGTCGAGCTTATGTCGGACTCCTACTGCGTCGTTTTGATTATGTGCTGTTGGTCCGAGTTCGGAATGCTTAGCCAGGCTGAAACCGTTCCTGCTGCTATCGTCTACTATCTTCTTGTTCGTTCTCTGCCCAATTGGACACTGTTGCCAGAAAAAAATATTTAAATAGAATTTAAATGAAAACTAGGTTGTTCTGAGGCGCTGCTTTGCACACGTATACTAATTAAACAAACAAATTTTCCGAGCTTTTGGCAATTACGCCATCATCAGGGTTTGTTGTGTTTTTTTTTTAAAGTACATTAATTGAATGTTAAAAAATTCCATTTCCAAATCAGCTACTGTGGGTGGGTTCTCGAGTGAGTCAGTCAGTGACATAGACGTTTATAATATTTCCATTTTGTTTCAGTTTAAGTAGTTCTTGAAAAATTTTGAATTATTTCGAAAAATAGCTGGATCTTAGTTACCTGAGTTTTATACGTAACCAAATTGACAGAACTAAATTGTTTTATTATTAAAATCTTTACATATTTAAGATTTTATTGACATGAATTTAATGGCCACAGTTTTTAAACTCCTAGATTTCCCAATTCAGTACGTCCATTCCAGTACCAGCGAAATTTTCGATAATTTTGTTTGTGATATTGTTCAAAGACATAGTTGAGCTGAAGCCTCGGTATCGCCAGTGATTCTCGCCTATTAGGTATTAGTTGGAAAAATATTTCTGCTCTGCAGCTTGATTCTGGCTTTCCTATAGGAAAAAGGAATTAGGAAACATATTTTCATAGTATTTTTGTCACAAAATTTTTTTGTATGGCATACAATGGTATACAGTTGGTGTACATTTTTTCAAAAACAAAATTAAATTGGGAATATTTTTCCCTATCCAGTTGACGAGTGGTAAAGTGATTTCAGTGCCATCTTTCATTAAATTTTCGAAGCCTCATTTTGATACAAAATATATGATAACATATGTGAAATGAATTAAATATGTGAAATTTAATTTTATTAAAATGTTTGTTTATTTTTATTTAAATCATATTTTGACAGAAGTTATTGTCTTTTAAAATTGGGGTTCTTAGGTTAGAAATAGCACACACAATTATTATAATATTATCTACATAAGGAAGTATAGATAATGCGACCTTGTTAGACAACATCTTAAACTGTTTAATCCGAGAAATGCGCCTTTCTACGTGAACGCGACCTGCTGCTATTAGTCGATTGCCTCCAACGTCAGATTTAGTTCTCTCGTTATGCGGAAATTGCGGACCAATCATCTCAATGCCAGCTTCTGCTAGCTCATTAGCGATCATAAACTCCTTGTCTACCATCATCATGGCATCTCCGGGTGTTACCTTATGTAACACTGTGGAATTGAGTGGTCTTTATTTCCAGACAATCTAAAACGATTATAATTTTTGGAAATTTTTCAAAGCAAACTGGCAAACTTTTTAAATTTTCCTCTTTAGTTGGCCAATAAATGCAAGATTCGAGGGCATTCGATAACAGTTGAACACAATCATTAAAATTTGCATACGTTAGATAAATTGGTTTTAATTCTAAAGGTTGTAAGAACAATTCTGTGCCTTAAAGAAAAACCGTTGTTAGCACTTTCTGAGAATTCTTGAGATTGAATTCAATTCTTGGTTTGTTTTACAAAATTTGAAATGGTAAGTAGTTACACTGAATATCCTCAGTTACTTGTATGCCTTTATGGAATGTCTTAAGGTTATGTTGCCCTCTAATAGATCTCTGTTGCCTGAGGCTCTGTATAAACGGTGGAACCTAAGTTCATATGTTCCTCATCTATGTTCATTTCAGTCTTCTTTCTCTAGAATCCATTGACCACTAAAAATTAAGTATAGGAACGATATAATTACAAATTTGACATAATATTATAATAAATCTATACATAACACAGTTTGGAAATATGTCTTTATCTTAGTTAATTAAATCTATCTCAAATTGTGTTGGTCCACTTTTTTTGTTACTAGGCCGCGGAAGATTCCTTGTTGGAAAAGCAAAGCATAATAGTCTAGACTTGACACGTTTTCTTTGCAAAATAGGTAAAATTATTTGTTTTTTTTTTTATAGTGACGACTGCAAATTGAAAAATATTTGGGGAAAGGTTTGTCCATTTTTAGAACAATTTTCTTTTCAGAACAAAATGCTGTAACTTCTTACGTAAAATATATAAAATATTAAAGGGTTACCATTGAAATCAAAATCCCGAAACGTGAGAATATCCCAGATTTCTAGTTATCAATTTAAAAATAGGAAAAATTTTGGGTTTAAATTTTGTGGATAGTCAGAATACAGTTTTGAATATTGTCATGAAGGCATTGAGTATGTTGGATGGCAACAGGCTTCTAAAACTATTTTTGGAATAAGTTCTGAAAATGGCTTCCGATGTCCTATGGAACTCCGCCATTTCTTAACCGATGATGATGGGATTCAAAAAAATAAATCGGCGTAAGTCTTACAGTAAAATGTTTAATTTCAAACTAAATACAAAAGAAAACTTGACGAATAAGCAAGGTTTGTCATGTTAACTATATTCCGCTTACATTCAATCTCAACTTGATTACGCTGCAATGATTTGGAATCCCTACTGTGCTACGCACATAAAAAGAATTGAAAGCATTCAAAAAAAGTTTCTGATTTTTTGTGTTAAAGAAAAGTGACGGGGAGGAGTATTACCCAAATTTACCATTCCATAAAACTGTAACTCGGTTACTCCGAACGCAACAAGATGCACGGATTACAAATTATGCACGCTTGAAAATAGACAACCTCTTGGGTGCGACTTTTATTGGTAACGTTTTGCTTGGTTAAAGTGATTCAGCTTACATCTTGGGAAATATATCAACTTATGTACCATGCAGATCATTTCGAAACCTTGAGTTTTTAGCAGTAGAACACCATTGTACAAACTGCGGAGAAAACAATAACATTAATAGGTTGGACCTATTTGACTTTAATTTATCAAAGGATAACTTTTTTTTTAATTATTAAAGTTAATTACAAATTTGAGTTCTATTTTTTGTTAAATTTTTTTTGGGCATGAAAAATATATGAAATTATTTTCATCGTTGCTCAAATGCGGTGTTTGGTTTTTATATGAGTTGGAATATTAAGTACGGTAGGCCACATTTTAATTGTCTGTTTTCCCGCCGACAGTGCTAAAGAGCAATTATGTAGAGAAACTAATTTAGTCTTGATAGCTAGCAAGCTGGTTCTTACGTTGACGAGTTAACGAAACACATCAGTGCATTTAGATGTTTGTGTGATATTGTTTTGTGAGATAGACAGAAAGATCCGATACCGATTGTAAGAAAAACTCAGGCTCAAATTATCTCAGAATTTTTAAATCATTTTAATTCACATCGCCAGGTAGAGCATTTATTTCATTTGAAATATTTTATTATCGGGAGAGACTTCAAATTCCGGAAATTAAAATTCCGGAAATTAAAATTCCGGAAATGAAAATCCCGAAAACCAAAAATCCATGATTCCATAATCCTGGATTTGAAAAACCCGGAAATCAAAATCCTGAAGTTAAGAAATAAAAATGCTTGAAATTAAATTTGCTTTAATCAAAATAAACGGACTCGGTCATTTCTTAACCGATCAAGGTAAAAATAGGTCTGTCGAATGAAAACTGGGTGGATTCTAAACTGATTCTAAAAATCACTAGGATGAGTAAAACAAAACTACAAAATAGTCAAAAAGCTGAATTGGGTAAAATTCAACACTACAACGATTTCATATTAACTTTCTTGTCTTTCGAATTCAGATGGTTTTTGCAATGGTGCCATTTGCATACCGGTATGTAAATATTTTACATTTCTTAAAATCCAGTTGTTGTTGTGAAGTAAAAACATTTTGTTGTAAGTTTAATTTAAAAATCAATTATTCTAATCGTTTTTGTCGTAAAAGGTCTTATGAAACTTTCCACTTCTCGTACACCGCTTTCCGCAAAATTTCTTTGGAATTTCATAATTCTTGAAAATGGCTTAAGTTAGAAATATCAACCTAGTCAACCTATTTTACTGTAAAGTGATCAAATTTTGATAAAAAAAACATGTTTTGGTTATAATCGTCATTTTTGCTTAAATTTTCAGAAAATGAGCTGCATCAGTTTTGTTGCAAATTTAGTTTAGAATATTTTTAGGTATAAATGATTACGTACTGCGAATGTTTATGTACCTTTTACACTAAGTTTATTAAACTTAATTTTACACGTTATATACTTAAAATATGCTGATTGTAGATAATTTTATAATGAATAAATATTGTAACAAAAACGAATGTACACAGGAAACACCGGCATTTCCCATGATAGTGAATATTACATCTATTATTTAATGATATAGCGAAACATTATAATAGCAAGGTTGCATTATGCGCAACAACTTTTTAACTAGGTCGCCCTAGTTGTTCAATTGAACATGCTGCACGCGCCAATGAAGATCGCGGAAGGGGTTGTGGTGTGCCGCTTGATACTGGCCGATGTAGTTGACTTCTTTTCCAGAGAATGACTGAAATCACCTTGATAATGATAACAGTACCCAATGTTACATGAGTCATCGTGTAATGGTGTATGTGATGACTATTGATGGTTTACTGATTTTTTTGAAGTTCTATTTATTCCTCGAGCTCGTGGGTGTCTATTGTTGTTAACGATGCTGTGATAGCAGAAATCGCCCTTTCCTGTCCTTGATGTAGATGGTTTATGTTGCGTAAAAACGGCTCTATCTGACTCATACTGGCTGTTGCCAGGAATGATAGGTTGATCCTAGTTACTTCTCTCCCAATGGAGGAGATTTGTAATGTTTTATCCTTAATGATGCATCCCGGGCTGATGGAGTTCATTCCAGTACCTTGTAGATTAAGTGGAATGAGGTGTGATTCACAAATCAAGTCAAAGGTAGCCTTTTTAGATTTTGATTTGGTGACATGAATCCATTGGTTTGATTCATGTAATGGTATCCAATGAGTGGCAGGAGTACGAGCTCGAATTATGCAACTGGAATGCAGGTTATGTTTTCGTAATAACATGTTTATTTCACATTGAGATACAGTTGAAATCTTTGTGTAAATGGGTGAAACGTGACACACATACAATCCCTCGGATATAGGTAAGCACTGATTAAAAGTTTCTTTGTTGATTGGTGCATAACGTTCCCGGTGATGATCAACCAACAGGTATTCGGATGATGGTATTATCAAAGTGTGAAGATCTGTCGTAGTTATGGGTACAGATATGAGTGCAAACAATTGGTAGAAATGTATCTTCACCAACGGGATGCGAGCGCGTATAATGAGGTTATTGCTGGTAATTGTGGATTCGGTTTTTAATATCTGATACAGCTTCATTAGATCCCCTTGCTTCCTGCCAGGCAAAACCATCATTGGAGACGTATGTTCCCTGATCTGACTAACTTCGTCTTGAAAGCGTAATGGGTTTAATAACGATCGATGAAGGATATTGTGCTGGGTGTTGAGCATTACCTCGATAATATTCTGTTGTGTGTCTTGAATAGATTTCAATATTAACATCAACTGAAGAATACCAGTTACTATAATATCCTTCTGATTCATTTTGGTATTGTATTCCTGAAGATGTTTCAACTCTAAAACCACTTGCTGCTGATGTTCTTCTAGTTTGTTCAGATGAGTTATGGTGTAATTATTATTTTGCTTAAACAAACGTACGGTATTATCTATAATCTACGTTTGACTATTTGCCAACTGTAGGAGATGTTGCTCATTCTGCTCGATTAAGTCAAAATGCTGTTCGTAATGTTCCGCTTCTCGTTGAGACAAGATGCCAAATGTGTCACTTAAAAGGACCCCAATTGTGTCTCCAACTCCTCGCTTGCGATGCCTCTTCGATTTGGTTTAAGTAGTTTGTTTTCTTCTTTGATGTTGTCAAACTGTAGTTGGAGTTGTTGGACAAGGATATCACAGTTTATCGATTGTATGTTGCTACATGCTCTTAAAAGCAACTGGAGGCTCTTCTCTGCCTTTGCGACTTCTTCCCAGTAACTCTTCAAGTTATATTGAATGATTAGATTCCAGTGGGCAGCAAGTAGCTGAACTTCTCCTACATTATCGAAATATATGCCTCCTGCGTCTTCATGCATCTACAACTTGGTTGGGTGACTTTTAACAAATACCGTATTAGTTAACAGGGATAATACGGTGAGCAGTGTTACCGACGTGATCTTCTTGTTGAAGTTGGCTTGTTTTCATCTTCATTTAATGGGCTCTTACTTTCATTTTCTAGGCCTGGCAGAGGATACCGTTTTGTAGTAGGACGTTTAACTTCTCCTTTGAGAGTAGAAACTGTAGCTGCTCTTACGAGATCATCTTTACCAGGGTGAATTTCTTTGATTCGATCCCTTGTCTATATCAAATGAGGTAAGTTATCTTCTTTTATCAGTACTAAGTCACCCACAGTAATGTTTGGGTGTTTGATCTTCCATTTGGTGCGGTATTGAAGCTGGGATAAATATTATTGGTGCCATTTTTTCCAGAACTGTTGGTGGCTTTGATTTATTAACTCCCTTCTAGTTAATATCCAGGTATTTTTATCTAATACATCATTCTCCGGGTCAGCCAGTAAAACATCATCAGATAAAAAATGTACGGAAGTTAGAAGATCCAGATTATCAACATTGTTGGATATAGGACACAGAGGACGTGAATTGAAACATGTTTCGATCATGCATAGCGTAGTGGATAATTCCTCATATGTAAATGTTTGATTTCCAACGACTCTGTATAGATGATGTTTCACTGATATCACTGCCGCCTCCCATAATCCTCCGAAATGTGGAGCGTTTGGAGGAATAAAGTACCAGGTAATGTTCTGCGTTGAAAAATGATCCTGGATAATTTTCTTTCACTGCCATTGGTTTTGGATTAGAAGTTTGTTTGCCTTCACGAAATTTGTACCGTTATCACAGTATATGTGGGCAATATTTCCACGGCGCGATGTAAATCTTTTGAATGCTGCCAAGAAGGTGTTTGCTGTTAAATCAGAGACCAATTCGAGATGAACTGCCTTTGTTGACATACAAAGACCGCAATGTATTCCTTGTAGGCCTTATTTCCTCTACCTTTTGAGATTCGTATATTCAATGGACCGGTATAATCGACACGCCTGTGCATAAATGGCCGCGACGGGGTTACCCGACCTCTTGGTAGATTGCCCATAAGTTGTTCCGTTCGTTTACTTTGAAATCAAAAATAGACAATGTATTTTTGAATGTGATTCCTTGCTTCTTGAGCTCCTCTTATTATCCCGAAAGTTTTCCGGATGAACGCTAGTGTTAAGGCATTGGTACCATGAAGCGTGGATGCATGTGCCCACTTAATAATTAGGTTGTTAAAGTGTGGTTAACTGGTAGAATTAGGGGGTGTTTCTCTCCGAATAGAAGATCCGTATTGTTTAGTCTGCCACCTACCCTTATAAGGCCGTCGTTGTCTAGGAACGGATTCAGTGAGGCGATGGTGCTTTCCTTCTTAATTGACTGATGATCCCTTAATGTTGATATTTCGTAAGCAAAGAAAACACCATGGACTGCTCTTACGATTGTGGTTAATGCTGTCCGTAGTTCTATTGCACATATTTCATCCACACACGTTGGTTTCTTACTGATCTTAGATATGAATCTCGGAGGAGATGAACTGTGGTTCGTAGGAGTTTTAAATAATCTGATTTGCGGTCGATCAGCTTGATTATGGTGTTCTCAGATGCCACGTCTTTATTGAGTACGTGGAGAACCATGGTTTCCTTTATTACTGGTCCCCCATTGTTTCAGGTCCTGTCCACCATTGTTCCAGAGTACTTAATTTTGATAGTGAAATGCCACGAGATGCATGGTCTGCTGGATTTTGTGTTGAGGCTATGTGTTTCCATCCCCCGATTTTTGTGTTGCTTTGAATTTCTGATACCCGATTAGAGTCAAATGTTTTCAATACAACCGTAGAATCTGTCCATGCATATATATTCATCGGTTGCACTTCTAGCGTTTGGACCCCTTGGTTGATTAAGCGTGCCAGAACAAGTGCTCCGCAAAGTTCCAGACGGGGAAAAGTTTATGAATATTATAGACATCTATATGAGCTAATCATCAATTCAATTAGTCGTGAATTTATACAAAAACAATTATTTTTTGCCTGATACCAATTTTTTCGACTAAATTACTGTCTAAACTAATTTCATGTTAGTTCGTACCAGTTATCAATAGATGGTGTAAAACATAATGCACTGAAATATTATTTTAATTCACTAATTTCATTTGAGTTTAATCGATTGTCGAAGTATTTATTGTAGTATCGATGGTGAATAGTAAACAATTTAGCACGCAATTTAAGTATACTATTCATTCAAGGATGGCGCAACTCAATCCATGTCTGATATTTAATAAAAAGTTCCTAACTAAATTAAGAATTATCGACAATACTTTTAATCGGATCACATATCTGACCTAAGTTTGCAGTTTAGAGAAAGAGAATAAGACATAAAGAATAATAAACAAAAAATGGCGCAGTGGTTTAAGCTTTAGCGTTTGGATCGGGAAGTACCGACCATCTTCCTTGCCAGTATAGGCTAGCATGGAATTATGCAATGTACAGATGGTGATACAATCGAACGGCTATAGGTACGTCCTCGAATTGGCTCGCCACGGCGTAAAAGTAAGGACAGAAAAAGCAAACCGCGAAAGAGTTGGAAGAGCCTTGGCTCCAGAACAGATTGCAGGGATAATAAAATATAAAAACAAAAAAAAATAATTTTAAATTAATTTTAGTTAAACGAAAAATTTTTTACAATCGTATACCAACGGAGATAGACATCCTTACCAACTGGGATATGAGGGTTTTGATGTTTGATAATTTTTGTACTCTTCTCTGCACTTAAATAGATAGTTTGGGTTTTTTACTTGTTGTCCGCAAAAATCTTATTTTATTCTTTTAAAAATAAAGTTCCATTTTCAGAATCAGCACACAAATAATAATCTTGCAAACACGTAATAATAAATTTAAAAAAATCTTACACCCACTGGTATTTCATAAGTTTCATTACAGGCAAATGTAAAATAAAATTTCTTTAACTCTAATCCCATTTACTTTAAAATAATTACGAATCTACCAAATAAAGTTCAATAACCACATAATTTTAAAGCATACAAATATTCATTCAACCTATTCATTCTCCCACAGTAAAATAATATTACATATAATTACAATTATCAATATTAAACACATAATTCCATTAATAATTTGTATGTCAATTAAAAAATTAAATGTAAAACTAACATAAAATAAAATTCTTAATACATCACATAGGTGGTATATAATACATAATTTATATTGATAAGGATATTATATGATGGTAAAAATATGTGACAGACATTTTTAATTACATTTATGTACTCGTACTAATATAATTAAATATAATGAAATACAAAAAAGCCACAAACTTTTCTATAGATAATGTGCATAGTTTATAATTTACATTATGAAATGAGATCAAATTAAATTTTATTAGATTTTGTACTTGAGTTGCAAAAACGTAATTGAAGCTTTTATGAGATTATGAGTATTATGCGCTTTTTATTATTATATTTTTGGCTTATTCACGACACAGCACACAAACACAAAAAAAAATATTAATAACTCACATTTGCAGCAAAAATGCTAATTCCCATAATAAACACTTCAATAACTGTATAATAAAATAATTATTAATTAATGATGTACCAAAAAAAAAAAAAAAAAAATTTGTTAATCCCAAAATACAAAACCACACTACATTTTTCTGTTTGTAAATAAATTTTATGACGAAAAAATCAAAAAAATTGTGATTTAATTATTAATAAATAAATATTGAAACAAAAATAATTATTATGAAAATGTATTAAAATTTTAATAAATAATTTTATATACTATATACATATTACAATGTTTTAAAATTACCAAAAAAAAATATTAAATAAAAAAAAAAAAAGTTAGCTATAATTAAATGAAAATTAAATATTTAATTAACATGTACTAACAAACATTACGAATATTATTAAATTAAATATGAAAATTAAATGAGATCAATTAATATATGTAATAAAAAAAAAATATTATTAATTATTAATAATTAAAATTTAGTTGTATAAATTTATTTATTGTGATTTTAAATGAATTTCTAACAACAACCAATTTATTAAAATAAAATTTCAAAATTAATTAATGAAATATAATTTACAATTTACGTGATGTTTTATTTTATTGATTGGAAAAATTTTGCAACCCCCATTCTTTAAAAACATGACAACACCTATACCCATATCGCCGACCAAAATATTTCCGACACAAACATAACCGAAAATAGCACTGCACCGAAATATATTTCCGCAATACCGAAATATAATTGACACTCACTTTGAATTAAATAAATTGGTCCGCTCGCCTGTAAACCAGGTTCGATGACATAATATAACCGCGGATTCCAAAATACGAAATTTCCCATAACCGCGCGTTCCAAGTATACAACCAACAATTAATTTCTTACCCAATCTACTATTTACATTGCCTACAATCATTCTGAGCCGGAATTTCAACACTTAAATATTTTCAATTTTTCTGCAAAAATCCCTGATGGTTAGCCTTACCGATTTTGAACGGATAAAATTTATTGTCATCGATTCCGTATGTATAGGTTATTTTGGGGTATTGGTTTAATTTTAAGCAGGTCAGCGTTTAAGTTGTTGCAATACGTCGCCTCATTCGCCTGTAAACCAGGTTCGATGACATAATATAACCGCGGGTTCCAAAATACGAAATTTCCCATAACCGCGCCTTCCAAGTACAACCAACAATTAATTTCTTACCCAATCTACTATTTACATTGCCTATAATCATTCTGAGCCGGAATTTCCACACTTAAATATTTTCAATTTTTCTGCAAAAATCCCTGATGGTTAGCCTTACCGATTTTGAACGGATACAATTTATTATCACCGATTCCGTATGTATCGGTTATTTTGGGTTATTGGTGTACTTTTAAGCAGATCAGCGTTCAAGTTGTTGCAATACGTCGCCTCATTTGCCTGTAATCCAAGTTCGATGACATAATATAACCGCGGGTTC
This sequence comes from Nephrotoma appendiculata, assembly GCA_947310385.1. Lineage (NCBI taxonomy): Eukaryota > Metazoa > Arthropoda > Insecta > Diptera > Tipulidae > Nephrotoma > Nephrotoma appendiculata. Next base: position 271,010,340 of record OX371224.1, read on the forward strand.
CAAAATACGAAATTTTCCATAACCGCGCGTTCCAAGTACAACCAACAATTAATTTCTTACGCAATCTACTATTTACATTGCCTATAATCATTCTGAGCCGGAATTTCAACACTTAAATATTTTCAATTTTTCTGCAAAAATCCCTGATATCCTTACCGATTTTGAACGGATAAAATTTATTGTCATCGATTCCGTATGTATCGGTTATTTTGGGTTATTGGTGTACTTTTAAGCAGATCAGCGTTTAAGTTGTTGCGATACGTTGCCTCATTCGCCTGTAAACCAGGTTCGATGACATAATATAACCGCGGGTTCCAAAATACGAAATTTCCCATAACCGCGCCTTCCAAGTACAACCAACAATTAATTTCTTACCCAATCTACTATTTACATTGCCTACAATCATTCTGAGCCGGAATTTCCACACTTAAATATTTTCAATTTTTCTGCAAAAATCCCTGATGGTTACCCTTACCTGGGTTAGCCTTACCGATTTTGAACGGATAAAATTTATTGTCATCGATTCCGTATGTATCGGTTATTTTGGGTTATTGGTTTAATTTTAAGCAGGTCAGCGTTTAAGTTGTTGCAATACGTTGCCTCATTCGCCTGTAAACCAGGTTCGATGACATAATATAACCGCGGGTTCTAAAAGTACGAAATTTCCCATAACCGCGCCTTCCAAGTACAACCAACAATTAATTTCTTACCCAATCTACTATTTACATTGCCTACAATCATTCTGAGCCGGAATTTCAACACTTAAATATTTTCAATTTTTCTGCAAAAATCCCTGATGGTTAGCCTTACCGATTTTGAACGGATAAAATTTATTGTCATCGATTCCGTATGTATCGGTTATTTTGGGTTATTGGTTTAATTTTAAGCAGGTCAGCGTTTAAGTTGTTGCAATACGTTGCCTCATTCGCCTGTAAACCAGGTTCGATGACATAATATAACCGCGGGTTCTAAAAGTACGAAATTTCCCATAACCGCGCCTTCTAAGTACAACCAACAATTAATTTCTTACCCAATCTACTATTTACATTGTCTATAATCATTCTGAGCCGGAATTTCCACACTTAAATATTTTCAATTTTTCTGCAAAAATCCCTGATGGTTAGTTAGCCTTACCGATTTTGAACGGATAACATTTATTGTCATCGATTCCGTATGTATCGGTTATTTTGGGTTATTGGTGTACTTTTAAGCAGATCAGCGTTTAAGTTGTTGCGATACGTTGCCTCATTCGCCTGTAAACCAGGTTCGATGACATAATATAACCGCAGGTTCCAAAAAACGAATTTCCCATAACCGCGCCTTCCAAGTACAACCAACAATTAATTTCTTACCCAATCTACTATTTACATTGCCTATAATCATTCTGAGCCGGAATTTCCACACTTAAATACTTTCAATTTTTCTGCAAAAATCCCTGATAGCCTTACCGATTTTGAACGGATAAAATTTATTTTCATCGATTCCGTATGTATCGGTTATTTTGGGTTATTGGTGTACTTTTAAGCAGATCAGCGTTTAAGTTGTTGCAATACGTTGCCTCATTCGCCTGTAAACCAGGTTCGATGACATAATATAACCGCGGATTCCAAAATACGAAATTTTCCATAACAGCGCGTTCCAAGTACAACCAACAATTAATTTCTTACCCAATCTACTATTTACATTGCCTACAATCATTCTGAGCCGGAATTTCAACACTTAAATATTTTCAATTTTTCTGCAAAAATCCCTGATGGTTAGCCTTACCGATTTTGAACGGATAAAATTTATTGTCATCGATTCCGTATGTATCGGTTATTTTGGGTTATTGGTTTAATTTTAAGCAGGTCAGCGTTTAAGTTGTTGCAATACGTCGCCTCATTCGCCTGTAATCCAGGTTCGATGACATAATATAACCGCGGATTCCAAAATACGAAATTTCCCATAACCGCGCCTTCCAAGTACAACCAACAATTAATTTCTTACCCAATCTACTATTTACATTGCCTACAATCATTCTGAGCCGGAATTTCAACACTTAAATATTTTCAATTTTTCTGCAAAAATCCCTGATAGCCTTACCGATTTTGAACGGATAAAATTTATTGTCATCGATTCCGTATGTATCGGTTATTTTGGGTTATTGGTTTAATTTTAAGCAGGTCAGCGTTTAAGTTGTTGCAATACGTCGCCTCATTCGCCTGTAATCCAGGTTCGATGACATAATATAAGCGCGGGTTCCAAAATACGAAATTTCCCATAACCGCGCCTTCCAAGTACAACCAACAATTAATTTCTTACCCAATCTACTATTTACATTGCCTACAATCATTCTGAGCCGGAATTTCAACACTTAAATATTTTCAATTTTTCTGCAAAAATCCCTGATAGCCTTACCGATTTTGAACGGATAAAATTTATTGTCATCGATTCCGTATGTATCGGTTATTTTGGGTTATTGGTGTACTTTTAAGCAGATCAGCGTTTAAGTTGTTGCAATACGTTGCCTCATTCGCCTGTAAACCAGGTTCGATGACATAATATAACCGCGGGTTCCAAAATACGAAATTTCCCATAACAGCGCGTTCCAAGTACAACCAACAATTAATTTCTTACCCAATCTACTATTTACATTGCCTACAATCATTCTGAGCCGGAATTTCCACACTTAAATATTTTCAATTTTTCTGCAAAAATCCCTGATGGTTAGCCTTACCGATTTTGAACGGATAAAATTTATTGTCATCGATTCCGTATGTATCGGTTATTTTGGGTTATTGGTGTACTTTTAAGCAGATCAGCGTTTAAGTTGTTGCAATACGTCGCCTCATTCGCCTGTAAACCAGGTTCGATGACATAATATAACCGCGGGTTCTAAAAGTACGAAATTTCCCATAACGGTGCCTTCTAAGTACAACCAACAATTAATTTCTTACCCAATCTACTATTTACATTGCCTACAATCATTCTGAGCCGGAATTTCCACACTTAAATATTTTCAATTTTTCTGCAAAAATCCCTGATAGCCTTACCGATTTTGAACGGATAAAATTTATTGTCATCGATTCCGTATGTATCGGTTATTTTGGGTTATTGGTGTACTTTTAAGCAGATCAGCGTTTAAGTTGTTGCGATACGTTGCCTCATTCGCCTGTAAACCAGGTTCGATGACATAATATAACCGCGGATTCCAAAATACGAAATTTTCCATAACAGCGCGTTCCAAGTACAACCAACAATTAATTTCTTACCCAATCTACTATTTACATTGCCTACAATCATTCTGAGCCGGAATTTCAACACTTAAATATTTTCAATTTTTCTGCAAAAATCCCTGATAGCCTTACCGATTTTGAACGGATAAAATTTATTGTCATCGATTCCGTATGTATCGGTTATTTTGGGTTATTGGTGTACTTTTAAGCAGATCAGCGTTTAAGTTGTTGCAATACGTCGCCTCATTCGCCTGTAAACCAGGTTCGATGACATAATATAACCGCGGGTTCTAAAAGTACGAAATTTCCCATAACCGCGCCTTCTAAGTACAACCAACAATTAATTTCTTACCCAATCTACTATTTACATTGCCTACAATCATTCTGAGCCGGAATTTCAACACTTAAATATTTTCAATTTTTCTGCAAAAATCCCTGATAGCCTTACCGATTTTGAACGGATAAAATTTATTGTCATCGATTCCGTATGTATCGGTTATTTTGGGTTATTGGTGTACTTTTAAGCAGATCAGCGTTTAAGTTGTTGCAATACGTCGCCTCATTCGCCTGTAAACCAGGTTCGATGACATAATATAACCGCGGGTTCTAAAAGTACGAAATTTCCCATAACCGCGCCTTCTAAGTACAACCAACAATTAATTTCTTACCCAATCTACTATTTACATTGCCTACAATCATTCTGAGCCGGAATTTCAACACTTAAATATTTTCAATTTTTCTGCAAAAATCCCTGATGGTTAGCCTTACCGATTTTGAACGGATAAAATTTATTGTCATCGATTCCGTATGTATCGGTTATTTTGGGTTATTGGTTTAATTTTAAGCAGGTCAGCGTTTAAGTTGTTGCAATACGTTGCCTCATTCGCCTGTAAACCAGGTTCGATGACATAATATAACCGCGGGTTCTAAAAGTACGAAATTTCCCATAACCGCGCCTTCTAAGTACAACCAACAATTAATTTCTTACCCAATCTACTATTTACATTGCCTATAATCATTCTGAGCCGGAATTTCCACACTTAAATATTTTCAATTTTTCTGCAAAAATCCCTGATAGCCTTACCGATTTTGAACGGATAAAATTTATTGTCATCGATTCCGTATGTATCGGTTATTTTGGGTTATTGGTGTACTTTTAAGCAGATCAGCGTTTAAGTTGTTGCAATACGTCGCCTCATTCGCCTGTAAACCAGGTTCGATGACATAATATAACCGCGGGTTCTAAAAGTACGAAATTTCCCATAACCGCGCCTTCTAAGTACAACCAACAATTAATTTCTTACCCAATCTACTATTTACATTGCCTATAATCATTCTGAGCCGGAATTTCCACACTTAAATATTTTCAATTTTTCTGCAAAAATCCCTGATAGCCTTACCGATTTTGAACGGATAAAATTTATTGTCATCGATTCCGTATATATCGGTTATTTTGGGTTATTGGTGTACTTTTAAGCAGATCAGCGTTTAAGTTGTTGCGATACGTTGCCTCATTCGCCTGTAAACCAGGTTCGATGACATAATATAACCGCGGATTCCAAAATACGAAATTTTCCATAACAGCGCGTTCCAAGTACAACCAACAATTAATTTCTTACCCAATCTACTATTTACATTGCCTACAATCATTCTGAGCCGGAATTTCCACACTTAAATATTTTCAATTTTTCTGCAAAAATCCCTGATAGCCTTACCGATTTTGAACGGATAAAATTTATTGTCATCGATTCCGTATGTATCGGTTATTTTGGGTTATTGGTGTACTTTTAAGCAGGTCAGCGTTTAAGTTGTTGCAATACGTCGCCTCATTCGCCTGTAAACCAGGTTCGATGACATAATATAACCGCGGGTTCTAAAAGTACAAAATTTCCCATAACCGCGCCTTCTAAGTACAACCAACAATTAATTTCTTACCCAATCTACTATTTACATTGCCTACAATCATTCTGAGCCGGAATTTCAACACTTAAATATTTTCAATTTTTCTGCAAAAATCCCTGATAGCCTTACCGATTTTGAACGGATAAAATTTATTGTCATCGATTCCGTATGTATCGGTTATTTTGGGTTATTGGTGTACTTTTAAGCAGATCAGCGTTTAAATTGTTGCAATACGTCGCCTCATTCGCCTGTAAACCAGGTTCGATGACATAATATAACCGCGGGTTCTAAAAGTACGAAATTTCCCATAACCGCGCCTTCTAAGTACAACCAACAATTAATTTCTTACCCAATCTACTATTTACATTGCCTACAATCATTCTGAGCCGGAATTTCAACACTTAAATATTTTCAATTTTTCTGCAAAAATCCCTGATAGCCTTACCGATTTTGAACGGATAAAATTTATTGTCATCGATTCCGTATGTATCGGTTATTTTGGGTTATTGGTGTACTTTTAAGCAGATCAGCGTTTAAGTTGTTGCAATACGTCGCCTCATTCGCCTGTAAACCAGGTTCGATGACATAATATAACCGCGGGTTCTAAAAGTACGAAATTTCCCATAACCGCGCCTTCTAAGTACAACCAACAATTAATTTCTTACCCAATCTACTATTTACATTGCCTACAATCATTCTGAGCCGGAATTTCAACACTTAAATATTTTCAATTTTTCTGCAAAAATCCCTGATGGCTAGCCTTACCGATTTTGAACGGATAAAATTTATTGTCATCGATTCCGTATGTATCGGTTATTTTGGGTTATTGGTTTAATTTTAAGCAGGTCAGCGTTTAAGTTGTTGCAATACGTTGCCTCATTCGCCTGTAAACCAGGTTCGATGACATAATATAACCGCGGGTTCCAAAAGTACGAAATTTCCCATAACCGCGCCTTCTAAGTACAACCAACAATTAATTTCTTACCCAATCTACTATTTACATTGCCTATAATCATTCTGAGCCGGAATTTCCACACTTAAATATTTTCAATTTTTCTGCAAAAATCCCTGATAGCCTTACCGATTTTGAACGGATAAAATTTATGGTCATCGATTCCGTATGTATCGGTTATTTTGGGTTATTGGTGTACTTTTAAGCAGATCAGCGTTTAAGTTGGGTCAATACGTCGCCTCATTCGCCTGTAAACCAGGTTCGATGACATAATATAACCGCGGGTTCTAAAAGTACGAAATTTCCCATAACCGCGCCTTCTAAGTACAACCAACAATTAATTTCTTACCCAATCTACTATTTACATTGCCTATAATCATTCTGAGCCGGAATTTCCACACTTAAATATTTTCAATTTTTCTGCAAAAATCCCAGATAGCCTTACCGATTTTGAACGGATAAAATTTATTGTCATCGATTCCGTATATATCGGTTATTTTGGGTTATTGGTGTACTTTTAAGCAGATCAGCGTTTAAGTTGTTGCGATACGTTGCCTCATTCGCCTGTAAACCAGGTTCGATGACATAATATAACCGCGGATTCCAAAATACGAAATTTTCCATAACAGCGCGTTCCAAGTACAACCAACAATTAATTTCTTACCCAATCTACTATTTACATTGCCTACAATCATTCTGAGCCGGAATTTCAACACTTAAATATTTTCAATTTTTCTGCAAAAATCCCTGATAGCCTTACCGATTTTGAACGGATAAAATTTATTGTCATCGATTCCGTATGTATCGGTTATTTTGGGTTATTGGTGTACTTTTAAGCAGGTCAGCGTTTAAGTTGTTGCAATACGTCGCCTCATTCGCCTGTAAACCAGGTTCGATGACATAATATAACCGCGGGTTCTAAAAGTACGAAATTTCCCATAACCGCGCCTTCTAAGTACAACCAACAATTAATTTCTTACCCAATCTACTATTTACATTGCCTACAATCATTCTGAGCCGGAATTTCAACACTTAAATATTTTCAATTTTTCTGCAAAAATCCCTGATGGTTAGCCTTACCGATTTTGAACGGATAAAATTTATTGTCATCGATTCCGTATGTATCGGTTATTTTGGGTTATTGGTTTAATTTTAAGCAGGTCAGCGTTTAAGTTGTTGCAATACGTTGCCTCATTCGCCTGTAAACCAGGTTCGATGACATAATATAACCGCGGGTTCCAAAAGTACGAAATTTCCCATAACCACGCCTTCTAAGTACAACCAACAATTAATTTCTTACCCAATCTACTATTTACATTGCCTATAATCATTCTGAGCCGGAATTTCCACACTTAAATATTTTCAATTTTTCTGCAAAAATCCCTGATAGCCTTACCGATTTTGAACGGATAAAATTTATTGTCATCGATTCCGTATGTATCGGTTATTTTGGGTTATTGGTGTACTTTTAAGCAGATCAGCGTTTAAGTTGTTGCAATACGTTGCCTCATTCGCCTGTAAACCAGGTTCGATGACATAATATAACCGCGGGTTCCAAAAGTACGAAATTTCCCATAACCGCGCCTTCTAAGTACAACCAACAATTAATTTCTTACCCAATCTACTATTTACATTGCCTATAATCATTCTGAGCCGGAATTTCCACACTTAAATATTTTCAATTTTTCTGCAAAAATCCCTGATAGCCTTACCGATTTTGAACGGATAAAATTTATTGTCATCGATTCCGTATGTATCGGTTATTTTGGGTTATTGGTGTACTTTTAAGCAGATCAGCGTTTAAGTTGTTGCGATACGTTGCCTCATTCGCCTGTAAACCAGGTTCGATGACATAATATAACCGCGGATTCCAAAATACGAAATTTTCCATAACAGCGCGTTCCAAGTACAACCAACAATTAATTTCTTACCCAATCTACTATTTACATTGCCTACAATCATTCTGAGCCGGAATTTCAACACTTAAATATTTTCAATTTTTCTGCAAAAATCCCTGATAGCCTTACCGATTTTGAACGGATAAAATTTATTGTCATCGATTCCGTATGTATCGGTTATTTTGGGTTATTGGTGTACTTTTAAGCAGGTCAGCGTTTAAGTTGTTGCAATACGTCGCCTCATTCGCCTGTAAACCAGGTTCGATGACATAATATAACCGCGGGTTCTAAAAGTACGAAATTTCCCATAACCGCGCCTTCTAAGTACAACCAACAATTAATTTCTTACCCAATCTACTATTTACATTGCCTACAATCATTCTGAGCCGGAATTTCAACACTTAAATATTTTCAATTTTTCTGCAAAAATCCCTGATGGTTAGCCTTACCGATTTTGAACGGATAAAATTTATTGTCATCGATTCCGTATGTATCGGTTATTTTGGGTTATTGGTGTACTTTTAAGCAGATCAGCGTTTAAGTTGTTGCGATACGTTGCCTCATTCGCCTGTAAACCAGGTTCGATGACATAATATAACCGCGGATTCCAAAATACGAAATTTTCCATAACAGCGCGTTCCAAGTACAACCAACAATTAATTTCTTACCCAATCTACTATTTACATTGCCTACAATCATTCTGAGCCGGAATTTCAACACTTAAATATTTTCAATTTTTCTGCAAAAATCCCTGATAGCCTTACCGATTTTGAACGGATAAAATTTATTGTCATCGATTCCGTATGTATCGGTTATTTTGGGTTATTGGTGTACTTTTAAGCAGATCAGCGTTTAAGTTGTTGCAATACGTTGCCTCATTCGCCTGTAAACCAGGTTCGATGACATAATATAACCGCGGGTTCCAAAAGTACGAAATTTCCCATAACCGCGCCTTCTAAGTACAACCAACAATTAATTTCTTACCCAATCTACTATTTACATTGCCTATAATCATTCTGAGCCGGAATTTCCACACTTAAATATTTTCAATTTTTCTGCAAAAATCCCTGATAGCCTTACCGATTTTGAACGGATAAAATTTATTGTCATCGATTCCGTATGTATCGGTTATTTTGGGTTATTGGTGTACTTTTAAGCAGATCAGCGTTTAAGTTGTTGCAATACGTTGCCTCATTCGCCTGTAAACCAGGTTCGATGACATAATATAACCGCGGGTTCCAAAAGTACGAAATTTCCCATAACCGCGCCTTCTAAGTACAACCAACAATTAATTTCTTACCCAATCTACTATTTACATTGCCTATAATCATTCTGAGCCGGAATTTCCACACTTAAATATTTTCAATTTTTCTGCAAAAATCCCTGATAGCCTTACCGATTTTGAACGGATAAAATTTATTGTCATCGATTCCGTATGTATCGGTTATTTTGGGTTATTGGTGTACTTTTAAGCAGATCAGCGTTTAAGTTGTTGCGATACGTTGCCTCATTCGCCTGTAAACCAGGTTCGATGACATAATATAACCGCGGATTCCAAAATACGAAATTTTCCATAACAGCGCGTTCCAAGTACAACCAACAATTAATTTCTTACCCAATCTACTATTTACATTGCCTACAATCATTCTGAGCCGGAATTTCAACACTTAAATATTTTCAATTTTTCTGCAAAAATCCCTGATAGCCTTACCGATTTTGAACGGATAAAATTTATTGTCATCGATTCCGTATGTATCGGTTATTTTGGGTTATTGGTGTACTTTTAAGCAGGTCAGCGTTTAAGTTGTTGCAATACGTCGCCTCATTCGCCTGTAAACCAGGTTCGATGACATAATATAACCGCGGGTTCTAAAAGTACGAAATTTCCCATAACCGCGCCTTCTAAGTACAACCAACAATTAATTTCTTACCCAATCTACTATTTACATTGCCTACAATCATTCTGAGCCGGAATTTCAACACTTAAATATTTTCAATTTTTCTGCAAAAATCCCTGATGGTTAGCCTTACCGATTTTGAACGGATAAAATTTATTGTCATCGATTCCGTATGTATCGGTTATTTTGGGTTATTGGTGTACTTTTAAGCAGATCAGCGTTTAAGTTGTTGCGATACGTTGCCTCATTCGCCTGTAAACCAGGTTCGATGACATAATATAACCGCGGATTCCAAAATACGAAATTTTCCATAACAGCGCGTTCCAAGTACAACCAACAATTAATTTCTTACCCAATCTACTATTTACATTGCCTACAATCATTCTGAGCCGGAATTTCAACACTTAAATATTTTCAATTTTTCTGCAAAAATCCCTGATAGCCTTACCGATTTTGAACGGATAAAATTTATTGTCATCGATTCCGTATGTATCGGTTATTTTGGGTTATTGGTGTACTTTTAAGCAGATCAGCGTTTAAGTTGTTGCAATACGTTGCCTCATTCGCCTGTAAACCAGGTTCGATGACATAATATAACCGCGGGTTCCAAAAGTACGAAATTTCCCATAACCGCGCCTTCTAAGTACAACCAACAATTAATTTCTTACCCAATCTACTATTTACATTGCCTATAATCATTCTGAGCCGGAATTTCCACACTTAAATATTTTCAATTTTTCTGCAAAAATCCCTGATAGCCTTACCGATTTTGAACGGATAAAATTTATTGTCATCGATTCCGTATGTATCGGTTATTTTGGGTTATTGGTGTACTTTTAAGCAGGTCAGCGTTTAAGTTGTTGCAATACGTCGCCTCATTCGCCTGTAAACCAGGTTCGATGACATAATATAACCGCGGGTTCTAAAAGTACGAAATTTCCCATAACCGCGCCTTCTAAGTACAACCAACAATTAATTTCTTACCCAATCTACTATTTACATTGCCTACAATCATTCTGAGCCGGAATTTCAACACTTAAATATTTTCAATTTTTCTGCAAAAATCCCTGATGGTTAGCCTTACCGATTTTGAACGGATAAAATTTATTGTCATCGATTCCGTATGTATCGGTTATTTTGGGTTATTGGTTTAATTTTAAGCAGGTCAGCGTTTAAGTTGTTGCAATACGTTGCCTCATTCGCCTGTAAACCAGGTTCGATGACATAATATAACCGCGGGTTCCAAAAGTACGAAATTTCCCATAACCGCGCCTTCTAAGTACAACCAACAATTAATTTCTTAACCAATCTACTATTTACATTGCCTATAATCATTCTGAGCCGGAATTTCCACACTTAAATATTTTCAATTTTTCTGCAAAAATCCCTGATAGCCTTACCGATTTTGAACGGATAAAATTTATTGTCATCGATTCCGTATGTATCGGTTATTTTGGGTTATTGGTGTACTTTTAAGCAGATCAGCGTTTAAGTTGTTGCAATACGTTGCCTCATTCGCCTGTAAACCAGGTTCGATGACATAATATAACCGCGGGTTCCAAAAGTACGAAATTTCCCATAACCGCGCCTTCTAAGTACAACCAACAATTAATTTCTTACCCAATCTACTATTTACATTGCCTATAATCATTCTGAGCCGGAATTTCCACACTTAAATATTTTCAATTTTTCTGCAAAAATCCCTGATAGCCTTACCGATTTTGAACGGATAAAATTTATTGTCATCGATTCCGTATGTATCGGTTATTTTGGGTTATTGGTGTACTTTTAAGCAGATCAGCGTTTAAGTTGTTGCAATACGTTGCCTCATTCGCCTGTAAACCAGGTTCGATGACATAATATAACCGCGGGTTCCAAAAGTACGAAATTTCCCATAACCGCGCCTTCTAAGTACAACCAACAATTAATTTCTTACCCAATCTACTATTTACATTGCCTATAATCATTCTGAGCCGGAATTTCCACACTTAAATATTTTCAATTTTTCTGCAAAAATCCCTGATAGCCTTACCGATTTTGAACGGATAAAATTTATTGTCATCGATTCCGTATGTATCGGTTATTTTGGGTTATTGGTGTACTTTTAAGCAGATCAGCGTTTAAGTTGTTGCGATACGTTGCCTCATTCGCCTGTAAACCAGGTTCGATGACATAATATAACCGCGGATTCCAAAATACGAAATTTTCCATAACAGCGCGTTCCAAGTACAACCAACAATTAATTTCTTACCCAATCTACTATTTACATTGCCTACAATCATTCTGAGCCGGAATTTCAACACTTAAATATTTTCAATTTTTCTGCAAAAATCCCTGATAGCCTTACCGATTTTGAACGGATAAAATTTATTGTCATCGATTCCGTATGTATCGGTTATTTTGGGTTATTGGTGTACTTTTAAGCAGATCAGCGTTTAAGTTGTTGCAATACGTTGCCTCATTCGCCTGTAAACCAGGTTCGATGACATAATATAACCGCGGGTTCCAAAAGTACGAAATTTCCCATAACCGCGCCTTCTAAGTACAACCAACAATTAATTTCTTACCCAATCTACTATTTACATTGCCTATAATCATTCTGAGCCGGAATTTCCACACTTAAATATTTTCAATTTTTCTGCAAAAATCCCTGATAGCCTCACCGATTTTGAACGGATAAAATTTATTGTCATCGATTCCGTATGTATCGGTTATTTTGGGTTATTGGTGTACTTTTAAGCAGATCAGCGTTTAAGTTGTTGCAATACGTTGCCTCATTCGCCTGTAAACCAGGTTCGATGACATAATATAACCGCGGGTTCCAAAAGTACGAAATTTCCCATAACCGCGCCTTCTAAGTACAACCAACAATTAATTTCTTACCCAATCTACTATTTACATTGCCTATAATCATTCTGAGCCGGAATTTCCACACTTAAATATTTTCAATTTTTCTGCAAAAATCCCTGATAGCCTTACCGATTTTGAACGGATAAAATTTATTGTCATCGATTCCGTATGTATCGGTTATTTTGGGTTATTGGTGTACTTTTAAGCAGGTCAGCGTTTAAGTTGTTGCAATACGTCGCCTCATTCGCCTGTAAACCAGGTTCGATGACATAATATAACCGCGGGTTCTAAAAGTACGAAATTTCCCATAACCGCGCCTTCTAAGTACAACCAACAATTAATTTCTTACCCAATCTACTATTTACATTGCCTACAATCATTCTGAGCCGGAATTTCAACACTTAAATATTTTCAATTTTTCTGCAAAAATCCCTGATAGCCTTACCGATTTTGAACGGATAAAATTTATTGTCATCGATTCCGTATGTATCGGTTATTTTGGGTTATTGGTTTAATTTTAAGCAGGTCAGCGTTTAAGTTGTTGCAATACGTTGCCTCATTCGCCTGTAAACCAGGTTCGATGACATAATATAACCGCGGGTTCCAAAAGTACGAAATTTCCCATAACCGCGCCTTCTAAGTACAACCAACAATTAATTTCTTAACCAATCTACTATTTACATTGCCTATAATCATTCTGAGCCGGAATTTCCACACTTAAATATTTTCAATTTTTCTGCAAAAATCCCTGATAGCCTTACCGATTTTGAACGGATAAAATTTATTGTCATCGATTCCGTATGTATCGGTTATTTTGGGTTATTGGTTTAATTTTAAGCAGGTCAGCGTTTAAGTTGTTGCAATACGTCGCCTCATTCGCCTGTAAACCAGGTTCGATGACATAATATAACCGCGGGTTCCAAAAGTACGAAATTTCCCATAACCGCGCCTTCTAAGTACAACCAACAATTAATTTCTTACCCAATCTACTATTTACATTGCCTATAATCATTCTGAGCCGGAATTTCCACACTTAAATATTTTCAATTTTTCTGCAAAAATCCCTGATAGCCTTACCGATTTTGAACGGATAAAATTTATTGTCATCGATTCCGTATGTATCGGTTATTTTGGGTTATTGGTTTAATTTTAAGCAGGTCAGCGTTTAAGTTGTTGCAATACGTTGCCTCATTCGCCTGTAAACCAGGTTCGATGACATAATATAACCGCGGGTTCCAAAAGTACGAAATTTCCCATAACCGCGCCTTCTAAGTACAACCAACAATTAATTTCTTACCCAATCTACTATTTACATTGCCTATAATCATTCTGAGCCGGAATTTCAACACTTAAATATTTTCAATTTTTCTGCAAAAATCCCTGATGGTTAGCCTTACCGATTTTGAACGGATAAAATTTATTGTCATCGATTCCGTATGTATCGGTTATTTTGGGTTATTGGTGTACTTTTAAGCAGATCAGCGTTTAAGTTGTTGCAATACGTCGCCTCATTCGCCTGTAAACCAGGTTCGATGACATAATATAACCGCGGGTTCCAAAATACGAAATTTCCCATAACCGCGCCTTCCAAGTACAACCAACAATTAATTTCTTACCCAATCTACTATTTACATTGCCTATAATCATTCTGAGCCGGAATTTCCACACTTAAATATTTTCAATTTTTCTGCAAAAATCCCTGATGGTTAGCCTTACCGATTTTGAACGGATAAAATTTATTGTCATCGATTCCGTATGTATCGGTTATTTTGGGTTATTGGTTTAATTTTAAGCAGGTCAGCGTTTAAGTTGTTGCAATACGTTGCCTCATTCGCCTGTAAACCAGGTTCGATGACATAATATAACCGCGGGTTCCAAAAGTACGAAATTTCCCATAACCGCGCCTTCTAAGTACAACCAACAATTAATTTCTTACCCAATCTACTATTTACATTGCCTATAATCATTCTGAGCCGGAATCTCAACACTTAAATATTTTCAATTTTTCTGCAAAAATCCCTGATGGCTAGCCTTACCGATTTTGAACGGATAAAATTTATTGTCATCGATTCCGTATGTATTGGTTATTTTGGGTTATTGGTTTAATTTTAAGCAGGTCAGCGTTTAATTTGTTGCAATACGTCGCCTCATTCGCCTGTAAACCAGGTTCGATGACATAATATAACCGCGGGTTCCAAAATACGAAATTTCCCATAACCGCGCCTTCCAAGTACAACCAACAATCAATTTCTTACCCAATCTACTATTTACATTGCCTACAATCATTCTGAGCCGGAATTTCAACACTTAAATATTTTCAATTTTTCTGCAAAAATCCCTGATGGTTAGCCTTACCGATTTTGAACGGATAAAATTTATTGTCATCGATTCCGTATGTATCGGTTATTTTGGGTTATTGGTTTAATTTTAAGCAGGTCAGCGTTTAAGTTGTTGCAATACGTCGCCTCATTCGCCTGTAATCCAGGTTCGATGACATAATATAACCGCGCGGGTTCCAAAATACGAAATTTCCCATAACCGCGCCTTCCAAGTACAACCAACAATTAATTTCTTACCCAATCTACTATTTACATTGCCTATAATCATTCTGAGCCGGAATTTCCACACTTAAATATTTTCAATTTTTCTGCAAAAATCCCTGATGGTTAGCCTTACCGATTTTGAACGGATAAAATTTATTGTCATCGATTCCGTATGTATCGGTTATTTTGGGTTATTGGTGTACTTTTAAGCAGATCAGCGTTTAAGTTGTTGCAATACGTCGCCTCATTCGCCTGTAAACCAGGTTCGATGACATAATATAACCGCGGGTTCTAAAAGTACGAAATTTCCCATAACCGCGCCTTCTAAGTACAACCAACAATTAATTTCTTACCCAATCTACTATTTACATTGCCTACAATCATTCTGAGCCGGAATTTCAACACTTAAATATTTTCAATTTTTCTGCAAAAATCCCTGATAGCCTTACCGATTTTGAACGGATAAAATTTATTGTCATCGATTCCGTATGTATCGGTTATTTTGGGTTATTGGTTTAATTTTAAGCAGGTCAGCGTTTAAGTTGTTGCAATACGTCGCCTCATTTGCCTGTAATCCAGGTTCGATGACATAATATAACCGCGGATTCCAAAATACGAAATTTCCCATAACCGCGCCTTCCAAGTACAACCAACAATTAATTTCTTACCCAATCTACTATTTACATTGCCTATAATCATTCTGAGCCGGAATTTCCACACTTAAATATTTTCAATTTTTCTGCAAAAATCCCTGATGGTTAGCCTTACCGATTTTGAACGGATAAAATTTATTGTCATCGATTCCGTATGTATCGGTTATTTTGGGTTATTGGTTTAATTTTAAGCAGGTCAGCGTTTAAGTTGTTGCAATACGTCGCCTCATTTGCCTGTAATCCAGGTTCGATGACATAATATAACCGCGGATTCCAAAATACGAAATTTCCCATAACCGCGCCTTCCAAGTACAACCAACAATTAATTTCTTACCCAATCTACTATTTACATTGCCTATAATCATTCTGAGCCGGAATTTCCACACTTAAATATTTTCAATTTTTCTGCAAAAATCCCTGATGGTTAGCCTTACCGATTTTGAACGGATAAAATTTATTGTCATCGATTCCGTATGTATCGGTTATTTTGGGTTATTGGTTTAATTTTAAGCAGGTCAGCGTTTAAGTTGTTGCAATACGTTGCCTCATTCGCCTGTAAACCAGGTTCGATGACATAATATAACCGCGGGTTCTAAAAGTACGAAATTTCCCATAACCGCGCCTTCTAAGTACAACCAACAATTAATTTCTTACCCAATCTACTATTTACATTGCCTACAATCATTCTGAGCCGGAATTTCAACACTTAAATATTTTCAATTTTTCTGCAAAAATCCCTGATGGTTAGCCTTACCGATTTTGAACGGATAAAATTTATTGTCATCGATTCCGTATGTATCGGTTATTTTGGGTTATTGGTTTAATTTTAAGCAGGTCAGCGTTTAAGTTGTTGCAATACGTCGCCTCATTTGCCTGTAATCCAGGTTCGATGACATAATATAACCGCGGATTCCAAAATACGAAATTTCCCATAACCGCGCCTTCCAAGTACAACCAACAATTAATTTCTTACCCAATCTACTATTTACATTGCCTATAATCATTCTGAGCCGGAATTTCCACACTTAAATATTTTCAATTTTTCTGCAAAAATCCCTGATGGTTTGCCTTACCGATTTTGAACGGATAAAATTTATTGTCATCGATTCCGTATGTATCGGTTATTTTGGGTTATTGGTTTAATTTTAAGCAGGTCAGCGTTTAAGTTGTTGCAATACGTCGCCTCATTCGCCTGTAAACCAGGTTCGATGACATAATATAACCGCGGGTTCCAAAATACGAAATTTCCCATAACCGCGCCTTCCAAGTACAACCAACAATTAATTTCTTACCCAATCTACTATTTACATTGCCTATAATCATTCTGAGCCGGAATTTCAACACTTAAATATTTTCAATTTTTCTGCAAAAATCCCTGATAGCCTTACCGATTTTGAACGGATAAAATTTATTGTCATCGATTCCGTATGTATCGGTTATTTTGGGTTATTGGTGTACTTTTAAGCAGATCAGCGTTTAAGTTGTTGCAATACGTCGCCTCATTCGCCGGTAAACCAGGTTCGATGACATAATATAACCGCGGGTTCTAAAAGTACGAAATTTCCCATAACCGCGCCTTCTAAGTACAACCAAAAATTAATTTCTTACCCAATCTACTATTTACATTGCCTACAATCATTCTGAGCCGGAATTTCAACACTTAAATATTTTCAATTTTTCTGCAAAAATCCCTGATGGTTAGCCTTACCGATTTTGAACGGATAAAATTTATTGTCATCGATCGGTTATTTTGGGTTATTGGTTTAATTTTAAGCAGGTCAGCGTTTAAGTTGTTGCAATACGTTGCCTCATTCGCCTGTAAACCAGGTTCGATGACATAATATAACCGCGGGTTCCAAAAGTACGAAATTTCCCATAACCGCGCCTTCTAAGTACAACCAACAATTAATTTCTTACCCAATCTACTATTTACATTGCCTATAATCATTCTGAGCCGGAATCTCAACACTTAAATATTTTCAATTTTTCTGCAAAAATCCCTGATGGCTAGCCTTACCGATTTTGAACGGATAAAATTTATTGTCATCGATTCCGTATGTATCGGTTATTTTGGGTTATTGGTGTACTTTTAAGCAGATCAGCGTTTAAGTTGTTGCAATACGTTGCCTCATTCGCCTGTAAACCAGGTTCGATGACATAATATAACCGCGGATTCCAAAATACGAAATTTTCCATAACCGCGCCTTCCAAGTACAACCAACAATTAATTTCTTACCCAATCTACTATTTACATTGCCTATAATCATTCTGAGCCGGAATTTCCACACTTAAATATTTTCAATTTTTCTGCAAAAATCCCTGATGGTTAGCCTTACCGATTTTGAACGGATAAAATTTATTGTCATCGATTCCGTATGTATCGGTTATTTTGGGTTATTGGTTTAATTTTAAGCAGGTCAGCGTTTAAGTTGTTGCAATACGTTGCCTCATTCGCCTGTAAACCAGGTTCGATGACATAATATAACCGCGGGTTCCAAAAGTACGAAATTTCCCATAACCGCGCCTTCTAAGTACAACCAACAATTAATTTCTTACCCAATCTACTATTTACATTGCCTACAATCATTCTGAGCCGGAATTTCAACACTTAAATATTTTCAATTTTTCTGCAAAAATCCCTGATAGCCTTACCGATTTTGAACGGATAAAATTTATTGTCATCGATTCCGTATGTATCGGTTATTTTGGGTTATTGGTTTAATTTTAAGCAGGTCAGCGTTTAAGTTGTTGCAATACGTCGCCTCATTTGCCTGTAATCCAGGTTCGATGACATAATATAACCGCGGATTCCAAAATACGAAATTTCCCATAACCGCGCCTTCCAAGTACAACCAACAATTAATTTCTTACCCAATCTACTATTTACATTGCCTATAATCATTCTGAGCCGGAATTTCCACACTTAAATATTTTCAATTTTTCTGCAAAAATCCCTGATGGCTAGCCTTACCGATTTTGAACGGATAAAATTTATTGTCATCGATTCCGTATGTATCGGTTATTTTGGGTTATTGGTTTAATTTTAAGCAGGTCAGCGTTTAAGTTGTTGCAATACGTCGCCTCATTTGCCTGTAATCCAGGTTCGATGACATAATATAACCGCGGATTCCAAAATACGAAATTTCCCATAACCGCGCCTTCCAAGTACAACCAACAATTAATTTCTTACCCAATCTACTATTTACATTGCCTATAATCATTCTGAGCCGGAATTTCCACACTTAAATATTTTCAATTTTTCTGCAAAAATCCCTGATGGTTTGCCTTACCGATTTTGAACGGATAAAATTTATTGTCATCGATTCCGTATGTATCGGTTATTTTGGGTTATTGGTTTAATTTTAAGCAGGTCAGCGTTTAAGTTGTTGCAATACGTCGCCTCATTCGCCTGTAAACCAGGTTCGATGACATAATATAACCGCGGGTTCCAAAATACGAAATTTCCCATAACCGCGCCTTCCAAGTACAACCAACAATTAATTTCTTACCCAATCTACTATTTACATTGCCTATAATCATTCTGAGCCGGAATTTCCACACTTAAATATTTTCAATTTTTCTGCAAAAATCCCTGATGGTTAGCCTTACCGATTTTGAACGGATAAAATTTATTGTCATCGATTCCGTATGTATCGGTTATTTTGGGTTATTGGTTTAATTTTAAGCAGGTCAGCGTTTAAGTTGTTGCAATACGTCGCCTCATTCGCCTGTAATCCAGGTTCGATGACATACTATAACCGGGGATTCGAAAATACGAAATTTCCCATAACCGCGCCTTCCAAGTACAACCAACAATTAATTTCTTACCCAATCTACTATTTACATTGCCTATAATCATTCTGAGCCGGAATTTCCACACTTAAATATTTTCAATTTTTCTGCAAAAATCCCTGATGGTTAGCCTTACCGATTTTGAACGGATAAAATTTATTGTCATCGATTCCGTATGTATCGGTTATTTTGGGTTATTGGTTTAATTTTAAGCAGGTCAGCGTTTAAGTTGTTGCAATACGTTGCCTCATTCGCCTGTAAACCAGGTTCGATGACATAATATAACCGCGGGTTCCAAAAGTACGAAATTTCCCATAACCGCGCCTTCTAAGTACAACCAACAATTAATTTCTTACCCAATCTACTATTTACATTGCCTGTAATCATTCTGAGCCGGAATTTCCACACTTAAATATTTTCAATTTTTCTGCAAAAATCCCTGATAGCCTTACCGATTTTGAACGGATAAAATTTATTGTCATCGATTCCGTATGTATCGGTTATTTTGGGTTATTGGTGTACTTTTAAGCAGATCAGCGTTTAAGTTGTTGCAATACGTCGCCTCATTCGCCTGTAAACCAGGTTCGATGACATAATATAACCGCGGGTTCTAAAAGTACGAAATTTCCCATAAACGCGCCTTCTAAGTACAACCAACAATTAATTTCTTACCCAATCTACTATTTACATTGCCTACAATCATTCTGAGCCGGAATTTCAACACTTAAATATTTTCAATTTTTCTGCAAAAATCCCTGATAGCCTTACCGATTTTGAACGGATAAAATTTATTGTCATCGATTCCGTATGTATCGGTTATTTTGGGTTATTGGTTTAATTTTAAGCAGGTCAGCGTTTAAGTTGTTGCAATACGTCGCCTCATTTGCCTGTAATCCAGGTTCGATGACATAATATAACCGCGGGTTCCAAAATACGAAATTTCCCATAACCGCGCCTTCCAAGTACAACCAACAATTAATTTCTTACCCAATCTACTATTTACATTGCCTATAATCATTCTGAGCCGGAATTTCCACACTTAAATATTTTCAATTTTTCTGCAAAAATCCCTGATGGTTAGCCTTACCGATTTTGAACGGATAAAATTTATTGTCATCGATTCCGTATATGTATCGGTTATTTTGGGTTATTGGTGTACTTTTAAGCAGATCAGCGTTTAAGTTGTTGCAATACGTCGCCTCATTCGCCGGTAAACCAGGTTCGATGACATAATATAACCGCGGGTTCTAAAAGTACGAAATTTCCCATAACCGCGCCTTCTAAGTACAACCAACAATTAATTTCTTACCCAATCTACTATTTACATTGCCTACAATCATTCTGAGCCGGAATTTCAACACTTAAATATTTTCAATTTTTCTGCAAAAATCCCTGATGGTTAGCCTTACCGATTTTGAACGGATAAAATTTATTGTCATCGATTCCGTATGTATCGGTTATTTTGGGTTATTGGTTTAATTTTAAGCAGGTCAGCGTTTAAGTTGTTGCAATACGTTGCCTCATTCGCCTGTAAACCAGGTTCGATGACATAATATAACCGCGGGTTCCAAAAGTACGAAATTTCCCATAACCGCGCCTTCTAAGTACAACCAACAATTAATTTCTTACCCAATCTACTATTTACATTGCCTATAATCATTCTGAGCCGGAATCTCAACACTTAAATATTTTCAATTTTTCTGCAAAAATCCCTGATGGCTAGCCTTACCGATTTTGAACGGATAAAATTTATTGTCATCGATTCCGTATGTATCGGTTATTTTGGGTTATTGGTGTACTTTTAAGCAGATCAGCGTTTAAGTTGTTGCAATACGTCGCCTCATTCGCCTGTAATCCAGGTTCGATGACATAATATAACCGCGGATTCCAAAATACGAAATTTCCCATAACCGCGCCTTCCAAGTACAACCAACAATTAATTTCTTACCCAATCTACTATTTACATTGCCTATAATCATTCTGAGCCGGAATTTCCACACTTAAATATTTTCAATTTTTCTGCAAAAATCCCTGATGGTTAGCCTTACCGATTTTGAACGGATAAAATTTATTGTCATCGATTCCGTATGTATCGGTTATTTTGGGTTATTGGTTTAATTTTAAGCAGGTCAGCGTTTAAGTTGTTGCAATACGTCGCCTCATTTGCCTGTAATCCAGGTTCGATGACATAATATAACCGCGGATTCCAAAATACGAAATTTCCCATAACCGCGCCTTCCAAGTACAACCAACAATTAATTTCTTACCCAATCTACTATTTACATTGCCTATAATCATTCTGAGCCGGAATTTCCACACTTAAATATTTTCAATTTTTCTGCAAAAATCCCTGATGGTTAGCCTTACCGATTTTGAACGGATAAAATTTATTGTCATCGATTCCGTATGTATCGGTTATTTTGGGTTATTGGTTTAATTTTAAGCAGGTCAGCGTTTAAGTTGTTGCAATACGTCGCCTCATTTGCCTGTAATCCAGGTTCGATGACATAATATAACCGCGGATTCCAAAATACGAAATTTCCCATAACCGCGCCTTCCAAGTACAACCAACAATTAATTTCTTACCCAATCTACTATTTACATTGCCTATAATCATTCTGAGCCGGAATTTCCACACTTAAATATTTTCAATTTTTCTGCAAAAATCCCTGATGGTTAGCCTTACCGATTTTGAACGGATAAAATTTATTGTCATCGATTCCGTATGTATCGGTTATTTTGGGTTATTGGTTTAATTTTAAGCAGGTCAGCGTTTAAGTTGTTGCAATACGTCGCCTCATTTGCCTGTAATCCAGGTTCGATGACATAATATAACCGCGGATTCCAAAATACGAAATTTCCCATAACCGCGCCTTCCAAGTACAACCAACAATTAATTTCTTACCCAATCTACTATTTACATTGCCTATAATCATTCTGAGCCGGAATTTCCACACTTAAATATTTTCAATTTTTCTGCAAAAATCCCTGATGGTTTGCCTTACCGATTTTCAACGGATAAAATTTATTGTCATCGATTCCGTATGTATCGGTTATTTTGGGTTATTGGTTTAATTTTAAGCAGGTCAGCGTTTAAGTTGTTGCAATACGTTGCCTCATTCGCCTGTAAACCAGGTTCGATGACATAATATAACCGCGGATTCCAAAATACGAAATTTCCCATAACTGCGGGTTCCAAGTACAACCAACAATTAATTTCTTACCCAATCTACTATTTACATTGCCTATAATCATTCTGAGCCGGAATTTCCACACTTAAATATTTTCAATTTTTCTGCAAAAATCCCTGATTGTTCAATCACGGGTTTGAACAGGGAATAATTTATTATATATGTTCAAGCACATAACATTAGCGACACAAATGTGTCGAATCAGCAACAATAAGTATGCGAATAGCTAAATATTATTTGACGGCTTATATTTCCATTATCTCCGGCGCGCATACACTTATTATTTTCATAAGATCAGCAAAAGTATTGTCCATATAATGAATAACATAAACACATATTTTTTAATTTAGGTAAAATTGTAAGCTCAGCAACTTGATAGTTGTAATTATATGTATTAATTTTGTATATAAACCAAAAGAATCTAATAAAAATAAAGTAGTTTAAAACAACACTTCAGACTGTTATTGTCATAGCCCTCACCAGTGGTAAGCGGATAACAGTTCACTAAAATATCGAAAAGCTATATCAAACATCAACACTGATATAACATTGGTCCTTCGACGCCAAAACAACAACCGGCGGACTATATAAATTTCGAGCCAACAACCAACAGGCATCGAACCTAACAACCACAAAAACAGGCGGTATACAAAATACTTCGAGCTACTGGTCATAATCATTTCGAGCCACATTACAATAAAAATATGGATGCTTTATACAAAAAGCAATGTACGCGTGTCGAACAACTGCAGCGGTTAAAAACCAATTACAGCAAGGATTCCGAAAGTAGACGGACAACTGTTTACTTAGAAGATAAACTGGATAAACTAGATGAGTGGTGGTCCAGTTACACGGATGCAGACAACGAAATGAAAGACCAACACTTCGACAACGATCCAACGCATAGTTACTGGGCTGAGCGGGACACAGTAAAACAACTGTACACAACGTTCAAACGTGAGATAGAAAGGAAACTCGAAATAGCAACACGAGAGGCAATTCCAACGGGATCATCAACAAAAAAACCATTAACAACCGACCATAGTAGTGCTACAAACGATAGTAGTACCAACAGCAACCGCAGTACCACGAACAACTACTCGCTTGAACCAGAACAAGCACATCGGTACAAAACACAAGAGGTCAAAATGCGTCTTTGCTATAAGTTAATAGCCGATACAAATGAGCTGTTAGGAAAGCAGGGCAATCATGTCCAACTACAACATAAGCTGCAACAGCTGAATGCAAGGATAGCACAAATAGAACAACTGCACGAAGACATATTGGTGCACGCAAATGCAGGTGAAGAAGAACGTACAACTTACTTTACCGACGATTATTACTCTGCATTGGTCAACGAAAGTGAAACATTACGTTGTAAATTGGTTAAAAATGAACGCGGACAACAAACAACCGATAGTGAAAAAAGCAAGATAAAATTAAAACGGATTGAGATACCGCAGTTTTACGGAGAAACTCTGAAATGGGCAGCTTTCTACGATTTATTTAGAAAGTTGGTTCACGAAAATGACGATTTAAGCGACACCGTCAAGATGCACCAACTAAAAACAACAGTCCAAGGTAGTGCAGCTAGAATCATTGGTCATCTGGAAGCAACAGGGGTGAATTACCAAGATGCTTGGAAGCTATTGGTAAATCGGTACCAAAATAAGCGGCAAATGGCAACAACACATATCAACCACATTTTGAATTTCCCCAGCATGCATGCAGAATCAGCAACAACTATGAAATCGTTATACGATACATTAACGGAAAGCATGCATGCCATCAAAAACTTGGGCGTAATAACCATATCTTGGAATTACATAGTAATTCCAATTGTAATCAGAAAACTAGATAATGAAAGTTTGAGGCTGTTTGAGATGACCATTCCTGATCCTCGTGAGATGCCAACAATAGAGGAATTTCTGGCATTTTTGGAACGCAGATTCCAAGCCTTAGAAGCCGCCAGACCAAAATCACTCACCTTTCGCAATTCCGGACCAACTCAACAACCAGGCACCACTCCACAATTACCAAGACTTAAAAATCTACACGTAAAAGCTCAACGGACATGCATTAATTGCAAGCAGACACATGAACTTCAAGACTGCTTGAAGTTTCAACAAATGTCTACATTGGAACGTAGCAGATTGATCAATCAACACAATCTGTGTAAAATATGTTTGGAAAAATTTCATCAACCGTGTTTAAAATCAACACGATGTTTAGTATGCAAAGGAGCCCACCACACTCTCCTACACTCTAATAATCACCCACAACGTACAATGCTTACCAAAAGGGTGGATGACAATCCAAAAAAGGAAGCAAACGAAACATGCATTGTGACTAATCATTTTGTAAACCAATTTGAACAACCATCTGGTACACTATTGGCCACAGCAATGGTTGAGGTACAAAATGGAAAGCAACAACCAACCCTGTTACGAATGTTAATAGATCCCGGTTCACAAATCTCATTTATCACCAACGAGGCATCGAAGAAAATCAAACAACCGCCGATAAAAACGCATGTGGAGATTAGTGGCTTAAATGATAGCGATATCACGACTGCCACAAAATTAGTCACTTTACGAGTAGGAGCACGATTTTCTTCAAACTTCTCCATGGAAATGGAAGCATTAGTATTGCCGAATATAACTCGGCCACTACCTGAACAACATTTCGATAATCAAAGATGGGAACATTTAAATAATCTACTGTGGGCGGATCCAACTTACAACCAACCAAATAAAATTGACATTTTATTAGGTGCGGATTATTACCCAAATATCCTGATGAACCAAGTTATAAAAGGAAATCAAGGCGAACCAATCGCCCAACAAACGGAGCTAGGATGGATCATATTTGGAAATATTGTAAACGAAAAATCCCCGAGCGTCCAATCCATGGTTACCTTGGTAGATATTGAAAACCAGTTAAAGCGGTTCTGGGAAGTGGAAGAGATATCATCCAAAAACTTTATGACAGAAGAAGAAAGAATGTGTGAAGAACATTATCGACAGAATTACTGTCGAACCACCGACGGCCGCTACATGGTACGTATTCCGTTTCAACAAAACATAACATCAATCGGTTCATCCAAACAACGAGCACTTGCTAGGTTCATTCAACTAGAACGACGTTTGTCAGTAGTTAATGAATTTTCTACTAGATATCGAGAGTGTATAGAAGGGTATTTCAACCAGGGACACCTCATTGAAAGTAATGGACATACGCAGAACGAATATTACATTCCTCACCACGCAGTAGTCAAAACCACCAGCACTACAACAAAATTAAGGGTAGTATTTGACGCATCAGCTAAGACCGATAAAAACGTTAGCCTAAATGAAACTCAACTCGTGGGTCCAAAATTACAAGAAGATCTGATGTCAATTTTAATTCGATGGAGAAAATACAAGGTGGCGTACACAGCAGATATAGAACAAATGTATAGACAGGTAAAAGTACATCCCGATGATCAACGATATCAGAAAATATTATGGAGGAAGACGCCAGATGAAGTTATAAAATCATACCAGCTAACAACCGTAACTTTCGGTATGTCATCTGCGCCATATCTGGCTATCAAGACATTGCAGCAATTAGCAACAGATGAAAAAGTGAAATTCCCGATTGCGGCCAACATAATAATGAGCGACTTCTACGTGGATGACGTATTATCAGGAGGTAACACCCTCGAAGAAGCTCAAAAAGCACAAAACCAACTTATCAGTGCACTTAAAACCGGAGGATTTAATCTAAGGAAATGGGCGTCTAACTATCCACAACTATTAGAAGCTGTCGGTCCAGAGTCGAGAGCTCTCGAGCCGATCATAATCAACGACGATGCTGTAAAAACATTAGGATTGCTGTGGAACCCTACAACCGATACCTTCGAATTCAAGGTGAACCTTAACGGAAAAAATGGTATCATGACAAAAAGAAAGATGTTATCCGAATCATCAAAGGTTTTCGATCCATTAGGATGGTTGTCTCCAACCTTAATACAAGCCAAAATTTTAATGCAAACTCTATGGATCTCAGGCGTTACGTGGGATGAGAAGCTGCCTGAAGACGTCGAAAATAAATGCTGCCAATACTATGTCTCTCTCCCGAAGCTAGAGGCGATCAAAATCCCAAGGTGGATCAACTTCAACTCTACGTTACCAGGAGAGTTGCATGGATTTTGTGATGCTTCAGAAGCGGCTTATGCAGCAGTAATATATTTTTACGATAGATCGTTAAATAAGGCAACTTTGTTAACATCAAAAACCCGGGTGGCACCAATAGCAACCAAGTTAACGCTACCAAGGCTAGAGTTATGTGGAGCCAGTCTGCTTGCTAATCTAATGAGCAAGGTACAACAGGACATGAAATTCGATAAAACACCAACCTATTTTTGGACGGATTCTATGATTGTTTTGGGATGGGTGAAAAACAAGCCTCACAAATTTAAAACATTCGTAGCAAATCGAATCTCGGAAATCCAGAAGTTAACTGCCTCATCTCAATGGTTTTATGTAAAATCATCCGACAACCCCGCAGATTGTGCATCCCGGGGTATTGAAGCCAATCAATTAATCATATACAATTTATGGTGGAACGGTCCTCAACACGTCTTCAAAACGGCAATCCAACTAACACCAATGAAACTAGAAGGAACGCCAGATCAATTGGAGCTGAAACAACCGATTGTTGGGGCCACAACAGTGACATCAAATAACCCGATTGAGAATTTATATCGAAGGCATTCCAATTTCAATGCAATAAAAAGGATTCTAGTATATGTATTGAGATTTATTGACAAAAGCCGAAGGAATACTATAAACAACCAAGAAGTTCCCACGACAGAAGAACTAAAAAAAGCTACCCAAGTATTGATTAAACTGGCACAGAGGCAACGCTTCAGGAACGAAATTTACGATCTTACAAACCAGAAAGGAGTGGCAAATAAAAGTAAGATTAAATCTTTGTCTCCTTTCATGCAGGATGATATCTTACGCGTTGGTGGCCGAGTCCAAAACACAACCTCTTGGAGCTACGACGAGAAACATCCGATTATTGTCCCAAGAGATCATCCCATTACTAAACTATTGATTGAACAAGCACATAAACAAACAATGCATGGAGGAACACAATTAACCCTGGCTCATCTTCGCACCAGGTACTGGATATCCACGGTCGGAATCTAACAAGACATTTCATATCGAAATGTACAAGATGTCATCGTTTCAATACAAAAACAGGAACACAGCTAATGGGTAATTTACCAGCCGCCCGGATTACTCCCGGAAGACCATTTTTGAAAACTGGAGTCGACTATGCGGGACCTCTTCTGATTCGAACAACAAAGGGAAGAGGTCACAAGGCACACAAGGGTTATTTAGCGATTTTTGTTTGTATGACAACCAAGGCCATACACATTGAGCCAGTCAGTGATCTAACTAGTGAAGCATTCATCGCGGCATACAAAAGATTCACTGCACGTAGAGGATTATGCAGTGATTTGTATAGCGACAATGGTACCAACTTTGTCGGTGCTAAAAATCAACTTGAACGCGAATTAGCTGCACTAATTCGTAATTCAAATAAGGAAATTGCGCAATTATTAGCAAATGATGAAACAACATGGCATTTTATACCACCGGCTGCACCACATTTTGGAGGACTATGGGAAGCGGCAGTTAAGTCAGTAAAAAGATGCTTAATAAAAGTCATTGGAGAAGCAACATTGACTTTTGAAGAATTATCAACGGTTACTTCACTAATAGAAGCTTGCTTAAATTCAAGACCACTGGCACCACTATCAACCGATCCTACAGATGTTACCTTCTTAACGCCTGGACACTTTTTAATCGGTGCACCTCTAAAAGCAATTCCACAAGATGCAATAGCAGAAACAACCATTCACGGTATAACACGTTGGAAACTTGTAGAAAAAATTAAACAAGATTTCTGGAGAAGATGGCATAGCGAGTACTTAAATCAATTTCAACATAGAAGAAAATGGTCAGATGAACAACCAAACATGAAGATAGGGGACCTGGTTCTCATCAAAGAGGACAAAATTCCTCCATTAAAGTGGCTAACTGGTCGAGTGATGGAAATACATCCAGGCATAGACCAAAAGGTTCGAGTAGTCTCACTTCGTGGCCCGGGAGGGACTCTTATAAAAAGACCGATTCACAAACTTTCACGACTACCAATAGAACATGAGAACGAAACCAACCAAACGAATACACATTCACCGGTCGAGCAACCTCAACAACCAACGATACCTTTACGTGTTCAACCTCCCCGAGAAGTTAAAAAGAAAAGACAAGTATATCACAATAGGGTAATATTCAAAAAAGGACTAACGATGAGACTAATAATCTTGATGCTCGGCATGATGCAAGGGCTTTTCTCCCTTGGAACATCTGAAAGCACTGTAGAACCGCTACCAACGGACGCCGGCATATATTTCCACAACACCGGAACTGTTAACCTGATGGCATTGCGGTGGAAAATAATTGTAAACTACAACCTATCAGGATATTGGGACGACATCAGCTCTATAGAATACTACATCAGTCATCTAAATAACACTTGTCAGACGGGGTGGACGGGGGGGAAGAGACCAAAACTCTGTGATGTAGTGGTACACCAGCTAACTGAACAAATGCAGGAAATTACATCGCAAAATGCCCTACTCAGGTCAACGAACAAGGACCACGCTCTGAGGAAACGTGAAATAGGTGATACAATAGGATACATTCTCGGTGATGCGTTCGGCATCATGAATCAAAGAGATGCTTCACATATAGAGAATCAACTGGAAAAGGCAGAAGATAATGAAGAATATTTATTGGCATTAATCCAAAATCAAACGTCAATCATAGACTCAACAATAAATGTATTTAAACACGACAGAGAGACGACTGCTAATCATTTTAAAATTATCGCCCAGCAGTTCTTATATCTCGATGGAAAAATCCAACAATTATCCATAGATGGTGATCATTATGACAGGGTACAATCTATTACAACATATACTATTCAAATAATGATGATCATGAGGCGAATAGCAGATAAACAACGAGTTATTATCGATGTTATTATAAATGCCCATCAAGGACATATCCATCCAGCCCTGTTGGCCCCTCAACAATTGAAAGAGGAAATCAACCGAATTAAGGATTATATTTCACCAACCATGATGATCCCTGAAGGCGATGACGATAATAGCCTTGGGCACATTTACAACCTGCTAACCGTGCAGACAAGAGTCACGAATAATCACATCCTCTTTCTCATCCAGATGCCTTTAGCATATTCGGAGACGTATCAATTATTTCACATAGTACCAATCCCAAAAATCGAAAATGGTCAATTACACATAATAATGCGAACAACAGAATACCTCATAGTAAATATGCATCGAGAACGTTTCGCTCCTCTAACTAACGATGAACTACAACAATGCGTTCAAATTAAAAATACTGGATATTTATGTACCATTTCTCCAATTTACAACATACAATCAAATCAGTCACAATGTGAAATGAATCTATTAAGACATGTAGCGCAGAATTTGAACGGTTGTACAACAACTATATTGCACCAACTGAACTATTGGATGCCAGTAGACACAAACAAATGGCTATTCTCAGTAACATCACCAAAAATCGTTGATCTAATATGTGATCGTCAGATAACCACAATGAAGCTGCAAAATTCTGGGATACTCAGTCTGGATCGGAAATGTACTTTAAAAAACGGGCATTTTTATCTCACAACTATCGACGAAAAATCCTATATGATTAATTCGTCTTTTGCTGCATCAATAAAGATTCAGAGTGAACTGAAAAACTCATCATATTTATCGGAGCTACCGACGATTCCATCAGAGAGAGGCACCAACAATTCAGCGGACCTCAGTTTAAATAAGGACATAATTAATCTTGAAACGGCCATTGCACAACAAAAATTAAAGGAAACGGCCTTACCTAAATCAATGGACTCTTCTAATAGAGGGCATCACATTCATCATTACGTGATGACTTACACCATGGTGATCATAGGACTGGTCATAATTTTGTTATATCTCTGCAGACGCAAGACAAATCACCGGGTTTCCTCCGAAGACATGTCACCACCACAACGACCAACGCCACGGCCAAGGTCTCTCAATTGTACAGCCCCGCAGTATGTTCAATCACGGGTTTGAACAGGGAATAATTTATTATATATGTTCAAGCACATAACATTAGCGACACAAATGTGTCGAATCAGCAACAATAAGTATGCGAATAGCTAAATATTATTTGACGGCTTATATTTCCATTATCTCCGGCGCGCATACACTTATTATTTTCATAAGATCAGCAAAAGTATTGTCCATATAATGAATAACATAAACACATATTTTTTAATTTAGGTAAAATTGTAAGCTCAGCAACTTGATAGTTGTAATTATATGTATTAATTTTGTATATAAACCAAAAGAATCTAATAAAAATAAAGTAGTTTAAAACAACACTTCAGACTGTTATTGTCATAGCCCTCACCAGTGGTAAGCGGATAACAGTTCACTAAAATATCGAAAAGCTATATCAAACATCAACACTGATATAACACTGATGGTTAGCCTTACCGATTTTGAACGGATAAAATTTATTGTCATCGATTCCGTATATGTATCGGTTATTTTGGGTTATTGGTTTAATTTTAAGCAGGTCAGCGTTTAAGTTGTTGCAATACGTCGCCTCATTTGCCTGTAATCCAGGTTCGATGACATAATATAACCGCGGATTCCAAAATACGAAATTTCCCATAACCGCGCCTTCCAAGTACAACCAACAATTAATTTCTTACCCAATCTACTATTTACATTGCCTATAATCATTCTGAGCCGGAATTTCCACACTTAAATATTTTCAATTTTTCTGCAAAAATCCCTGATGGTTAGCCTTACCGATTTTGAACGGATAAAATTTATTGTCATCGATTCCGTATGTATCGGTTATTTTGGGTTATTGGTTTAATTTTAAGCAGGTCAGCGTTTAAGTTGTTGCAATACGTCGCCTCATTCGCCTGTAATCCAGGTTCGATGACATAATATAACCGCGGATTCCAAAATACGAAATTTCTCATAACCGCGCCTTCCAAGTACAACCAACAATTAATTTTTTACCCAATCTACTATTTACATTGCCTATAATCATTCTGAGCCGGAATTTCCACACTTAAATATTTTCAATTTTTCTGCAAAAATCCCTGATAGCCTTACCGATTTTGAACGGATAAAATTTATTGTCATCGATTCCGTATGTATCGGTTATTTTGGGTTATTGGTGTACTTTTAAGCAGATCAGCGTTTAAGTTGTTGCGATACGTTGCCTCATTCGCCTGTAAACCAGGTTCGATGACATAATATAACCGCGGATTCCAAAATACGAAATTTTCCATAACAGCGCGTTCCAAGTACAACCAACAATTAATTTTTTACCCAATCTACTATTTACATTGCCTATAATCATTCTGAGCCGGAATTTCCACACTTAAATATTTTCAATTTTTCTGCAAAAATCCCTGATAGCCTTACCGATTTTGAACGGATAAAATTTATTGTCATCGATTCCGTATGTATCGGTTATTTTGGGTTATTGGTGTACTTTTAAGCAGATCAGCGTTTAAGTTGTTGCGATACGTTGCCTCATTCGCCTGTAAACCAGGTTCGATGACATAATATAACCGCGGATTCCAAAATACGAAATTTTCCATAACAGCGCGTTCCAAGTACAACCAACAATTAATTTCTTACCCAATCTACTATTTACATTGCCTACAATCATTCTGAGCCGGAATTTCAACACTTAAATATTTTCAATTTTTCTGCAAAAATCCCTGATAGCCTTACCGATTTTGAACGGATAAAATTTATTGTCATCGATTCCGTATGTATCGGTTATTTTGGGTTATTGGTTTAATTTTAAGCAGGTCAGCGTTTAAGTTGTTGCAATACGTCGCCTCATTTGCCTGTAATCCAGGTTCGATGACATAATATAACCGCGGATTCCAAAATACGAAATTTCCCATAACCGCGCCTTCCAAGTACAACCAACAATTAATTTCTTACCCAATCTACTATTTACATTGCCTATAATCATTCTGAGCCGGAATTTCCACACTTAAATATTTTCAATTTTTCTGCAAAAATCCCTGATGGTTAGCCTTACCGATTTTGAACGGATAAAATTTATTGTCATCGATTCCGTATGTATCGGTTATTTTGGGTTATTGGTTTAATTTTAAGCAGGTCAGCGTTTAAGTTGTTGCAATACGTCGCCTCATTCGCCTGTAATCCAGGTTCGATGACATAATATAACCGCGGATTCCAAAATACGAAATTTCTCATAACCGCGCCTTCCAAGTACAACCAACAATTAATTTCTTACCCAATCTACTATTTACATTGCCTATAATCATTCTGAGCCGGAATTTCCACACTTAAATATTTTCAATTTTTCTGCAAAAATCCCTGATGGCTAGCCTTACCGATTTTGAACGGATAAAATTTATTGTCATCGATTCCGTATGTATCGGTTATTTTGGGTTATTGGTTTAATTTTAAGCAGATCAGCGTTCAAGTTGTTGCAAAACGTCGCCTCATTTGCCTGTAATCCAGGTTCGATGACATAATATAACCGCGGGTTCCAAAATACGAAATTTCCCATAACCGCGCCTTCCAAGTACAACCAAAAATTAATTTCTTACGCAATCTACTATTTACATTGCCTATAATCATTCTGAGCCGGAATTTCCACACTTAAATATTTTCAATTTTTCTGCAAAAATCCCTGATGGTTAGCCTTACCGATTTTGAACGGATAAAATTTATTGTCATCGATTCCGTATGTATCGGTTATTTTGGGTTATTGGTTTAATTTTAAGCAGGTCAGCGTTTAAGTTGTTGCAATACGTCGCCTCATTTGCCTGTAATCCAGGTTCGATGACATAATATAACCGCGGATTCCAAAATACGAAATTTCCCATAACCGCGCCTTCCAAGTACAACCAACAATTAATTTCTTACCCAATCTACTATTTACATTGCCTATAATCATTCTGAGCCGGAATTTCAACACTTAAATATTTTCAATTTTTCTGCAAAAATCCCTGATGGTTAGCCTTACCGATTTTGAACGGATAAAATTTGTTGTCATCGATTCCGTATGTATCGGTTATTTTGGGTTATTGGTTTAATTTTAAGCAGATCAGCGTTTAAGTTGTTGCAATACGTCGCCTCATTCGCCTGTAATCCAGGTTCGATGACATAATATAACCGCGGGTTCCAAAATACGAAATTTCCCATAACCGCTCGTTCCAAGTACAACCAACAATTAATTTCTTACCCAATCTACTATTTACATTGCCTATAATCATTCTGAGCCGGAATTTCCACACTTAAATATTTTCAATTTTTCTGCAAAAATCCCTGATGGTTAGCCTTACCGATTTTGAACGGATAAAATTTATTGTCATCGATTCCGTATGTATCGGTTATTTTGGGTTATTGGTTTAATTTTAAGCAGGTCAGCGTTTAAGTTGTTGCAATACGTCGCCTCATTCGCCTGTAAACCAGGTTCGATGACATAATATAACCGCGGGTTCCAAAATACGAAATTTCCCATAACCGCGCCTTCCAAGTACAACCAACAATTAATTTCTTACCCAATCTACTATTTACATTGCCTATAATCATTCTGAGCCGGAATTTCCACACTTAAATATTTTCAATTTTTCTGCAAAAATCCCTGATGGTTAGCCTTACCGATTTTGAACGGATAAAATTTATTGTCATCGATTCCGTATGTATCGGTTATTTTGGGTTATTGGTTTAATTTTAAGCAGGTCAGCGTTTAAGTTGTTGCAATACGTTGCCTCATTCGCCTGTAAACCAGGTTCGATGACATAATATAACCGCGGGTTCCAAAATACGAAATTTCCCATAACCGCGCCTTCCAAGTACAACCAACAATTAATTTCTTACCCAATCTACTATTTACATTGCCTATAATCATTCTGAGCCGGAATTTCCACACTTAAATATTTTCAATTTTTCTGCAAAAATCCCTGATGGTTAGCCTTACCGATTTTGAACGGATAAAATTTATTGTCATCGATTCCGTATGTATCGGTTATTTTGGGTTATTGGTTTAATTTTAAGCAGGTCAGCGTTTAAGTTGTTGCAATACGTCGCCTCATTTGCCTGTAATCCAGGTTCGATGACATAATATAACCGCGGATTCCAAAATACGAAATTTCCCATAACCGCGCCTTCCAAGTACAACCAACAATTAATTTCTTACCCAATCTACTATTTACATTGCCTATAATCATTCTGAGCCGGAATTTCCACACTTAAATATTTTCAATTTTTCTGCAAAAATCCCTGATGGTTAGCCTTACCGATTTTGAACGGATAAAATTTATTGTCATCGATTCCGTATGTATCGGTTATTTTGGGTTATTGGTTTAATTTTAAGCAGGTCAGCGTTTAAGTTGTTGCAATACGTCGCCTCATTCGCCTGTAAACCAGGTTCGATGACATAATATAACCGCGGGTTCCAAAATACGAAATTTCCCATAACCGCGCCTTCCAAGTACAACCAACAATTAATTTCTTACCCAATCTACTATTTACATTGCCTATAATCATTCTGAGCCGGAATTTCCACACTTAAATATTTTCAATTTTTCTGCAAAAATCCCTGATGGTTAGCCTTACCGATTTTGAACGGATAAAATTTATTGTCATCGATTCCGTATGTATCGGTTATTTTGGGTTATTGGTTTAATTTTAAGCAGGTCAGCGTTTAAGTTGTTGCAATACGTTGCCTCATTCGCCTGTAAACCAGGTTCGATGACATAATATAACCGCGGATTCCAAAATACGAAATTTCCCATAACCGCGCCTTCCAAGTACAACCAACAATTAATGTCTTACCCAATCTACTATTTACATTGCCTATAATCATTCTGAGCCGGAATTTCCACACTTAAATATTTTCAATTTTTCTGCAAAAATCCCTGATGGTTAGTCTTACCGATTTTGAACGGATACAACTTATTATCACCGATTCCGTATGTATCGGTTATTTTGGGTTATTGGTGTACTTTTAAGCAGATCAGCGTTCAAGTTGTTGCAAAACGTCGCCTCATTTGCCTGTAATCCAGGTTCGATGACATAATATAACCGCGGGTTCCAAAATACGAAATTTCCCATAACCGCGCCTTCCAAGTACAACCAACAATTAATTTCTTACCCAATCTACTATTTACATTGCCTATAATCATTCTGAGCCGGAATTTCCACACTTAAATATTTTCAATTTTTCTGCAAAAATCCCTGATGGTTAGTCTTACCGATTTTGAACGGATACAATTTATTATCACCGATTCCGTATGTATCGGTTATTTTGGGTTATTGGTGTACTTTTAAGCAGATCAGCGTTTAAGTTGTTGCAATACATCGCCTCATTTGCCTGTAATCCAGGTTCGATGACATAATATAACCGCGGGTTCCAAAATACGAAATTTCCCATAACCGCGCGTTCCAAGTACAACCAACAGTTAATTTCTTACCCAATCTACTATTTACATTGCCTATAATCATTCTGAGCCGGAATTTCCACACTTAAATATTTTCAATTTTTCTGCAAAAATCCCTGATGGTTAGCCTTACCGATTTTGAACGGATAAAATTTATTGTCATCGATTCCGTATGTATCGGTTATTTTGGGTTATTGGTTTAATTTTAAGCAGGTCAGCGTTTAAGTTGTTGCAATACGTCGCCTCATTCGCCTGTAATCCAGGTTCGATGACATAATATAACCGCGGATTCCAAAATACGAAATTTCTCATAACCGCGCCTTCCAAGTACAACCAACAATTAATTTTTTACCCAATCTACTATTTACATTGCCTATAATCATTCTGAGCCGGAATTTCCACACTTAAATATTTTCAATTTTTCTGCAAAAATCCCTGATAGCCTTACCGATTTTTAACGGATAAAATTTATTGTCATCGATTCCGTATGTATCGGTTATTTTGGGTTATTGGTGTACTTTTAAGCAGATCAGCGTTTAAGTTGTTGCAATACGTCGCCTCATTCGCCTGTAAACCAGGTTCGATGACATAATATAACCGCGGGTTCTAAAAGTACGAAATTTCCCATAACCGCGCCTTCTAAGTACAACCAACAATTAATTTCTTACCCAATCTACTATTTACATTGCCTACAATCATTCTGAGCCGGAATTTCAACACTTAAATATTTTCAATTTTTCTGCAAAAATCCCTGATGGTTAGCCTTACCGATTTTGAACGGATAAAATTTATTGTCATCGATTCCGTATGTATCGGTTATTTTGGGTTATTGGTTTAATTTTAAGCAGGTCAGCGTTTAAGTTGTTGCAATACGTTGCCTCATTCGCCTGTAAACCAGGTTCGATGACATAATATAACCGCGGGTTCCAAAAGTACGAAATTTCCCATAACCGCGCCTTCTAAGTACAACCAACAATTAATTTCTTACCCAATCTACTATTTACATTGCCTATAATCATTCTGAGCCGGAATTTCCACACTTAAATATTTTCAATTTTTCTGCAAAAATCCCTGATGGTTAGCCTTACCGATTTTGAACGGATAAAATTTATTGTCATCGATTCCGTATGTATCGGTTATTTTGGGTTATTGGTTTAATTTTAAGCAGGTCAGCGTTTAAGTTGTTGCAATACGTTGCCTCATTCGCCTGTAAACCAGGTTCGATGACATAATATAACCGCGGATTCCAAAATACGAAATTTCCCATAACCGCGCCTTCCAAGTACAACCAACAATTAATGTCTTACCCAATCTACTATTTACATTGCCTATAATCATTCTGAGCCGGAATTTCCACACTTAAATATTTTCAATTTTTCTGCAAAAATCCCTGATGGTTAGTCTTACCGATTTTGAACGGATACAATTTATTATCACCGATTCCGTATGTATCGGTTATTTTGGGTTATTGGTGTACTTTTAAGCAGATCAGCGTTTAAGTTGTTGCAATACATCGCCTCATTTGCCTGTAATCCAGGTTCGATGACATAATATAACCGCGGGTTCCAAAATACGAAATTTCCCATAACCGCGCCTTCCAAGTACAACCAACATTTAATTTCTTACCCAATCTACTATTTACATTGCCTATAATCATTCTGAGCCGGAATTTCCACACTTAAATATTTTCAATTTTTCTGCAAAAATCCCTGATGGTTAGTCTTACCGATTTTGAACGGATACAACTTATTATCACCGATTCCGTATGTATCGGTTATTTTGGGTTATTGGTGTACTTTTAAGCAGATCAGCGTTCAAGTTGTTGCAATACATCGCCTCATTTGCCTGTAATCCAGGTTCGATGACATAATATAACCGCGGGTTCCAAAATACGAAATTTCCCATAACCGCGCCTTCCAAGTACAACCAAAAATTAATTTCTTACCCAATCTACTATTTACATTGCCTATAATCATTCTGAGCCGGAATTTCCACACTTAAATATTTTCAATTTTTCTGCAAAAATCCCTGATGGTTAGTCTTACCGATTTTGAACGGATACAATTTATTATCACCGATTCCGTATGTATCGGTTATTTTGGGTTATTGGTGTACTTTTAAGCAGATCAGCGTTTAAGTTGTTGCAATACATCGCCTCATTTGCCTGTAATCCAGGTTCGATGACATAATATAACCGCGGGTTCCAAAATACGAAATTTCCCATAACCGCGCCTTCCAAGTACAACCAACAGTTAATTTCTTACCCAATCTACTATTTACATTGCCTATAATCATTCTGAGCCGGAATTTCCACACTTAAATATTTTCAATTTTTCTGCAAAAATCCCTGATGGTTAGCCTTACCGATTTTGAACGGATAAAATTTATTGTCATCGATTCCGTATGTATCGGTTATTTTGGGTTATTGGTTTAATTTTAAGCAGGTCAGCGTTTAAGTTGTTGCAATACGTCGCCTCATTCGCCTGTAATCCAGGTTCGATGACATAATATAACCGCGGATTCCAAAATACGAAATTTCTCATAACCGCGCCTTCCAAGTACAACCAACAATTAATTTTTTACCCAATCTACTATTTACATTGCCTATAATCATTCTGAGCCGGAATTTCCACACTTAAATATTTTCAATTTTTCTGCAAAAATCCCTGATAGCCTTACCGATTTTGAACGGATAAAATTTATTGTCATCGATTCCGTATTTATCGGTTATTTTGGGTTATTGGTGTACTTTTAAGCAGATCAGCGTTTAAGTTGTTGCAATACGTCGCCTCATTCGCCTGTAATCCAGGTTCGATGACATAATATAACCGCGGATTCCAAAATACGAAATTTCCCATAACCGCGCCTTCCAAGTACAACCAACAATTAATTTCTTACCCAATCTACTATTTACATTGCCTATAATCATTCTGAGTCGGAATTTCCACACTTAAATATTTTCAATTTTTCTGCAAAAATCCCTGATGGTTAGCCTTACCGATTTTGAACGGATAAAATTTATTGTCATCGATTCCGTATGTATCGGTTATTTTGGGTTATTGGTGTACTTTTAAGCAGATCAGCGTTTAAGTTGTTGCAATACGTCGCCTCATTCGCCTGTAATCCAGGTTCGATGACATAATATAACCGCGGATTCCAAAATACGAAATTTCCCATAACCGCGCCTTCCAAGTACAACCAACAATTAATTTCTTACCCAATCTACTATTTACATTGCCTATAATCATTCTGAGCCGGAATTTCCACACTTAAATATTTTCAATTTTTCTGCAAAAATCCCTGATGGTTAGCCTTACCGATTTTGAACGGATAAAATTTATTGTCATCGATTCCGTATGTATCGGTTATTTTGGGTTATTGGTTTAATTTTAAGCAGGTCAGCGTTTAAGTTGTTGCAATACGTCGCCTCATTCGCCTGTAAACCAGGTTCGATGACATAATATAACCGCGGGTTCCAAAATACGAAATTTCCCATAACCGCGCCTTCCAAGTACAACCAACAATTAATTTCTTACCCAATCTACTATTTACATTGCCTATAATCATTCTGAGCCGGAATTTCCACACTTAAATATTTTCAATTTTTCTGCAAAAATCCCTGATAGCCTTATCGATTTTGAACGGATAAAATTTATTGTCATCGATTCCGTATTTATCGGTTATTTTGGGTTATTGGTGTACTTTTAAGCAGATCAGCGTTTAAGTTGTTGCAATACGTCGCCTCATTCGCCTGTAATCCAGGTTCGATGACATAATATAACCGCGGATTCCAAAATACGAAATTTCCCATAACCGCGCCTTCCAAGTACAACCAACAATTAATTTCTTACCCAATCTACTATTTACATTGCCTATAATCATTCTGAGCCGGAATTTCCACACTTAAATATTTTCAATTTTTCTGCAAAAATCCCTGATAGCCTTACCGATTTTGAACGGATAAAATTTATTGTCATCGATTCCGTATTTATCGGTTATTTTGGGTTATTGGTGTACTTTTAAGCAGATCAGCGTTTAAGTTGTTGCAATACGTCGCCTCATTCGCCTGTAATCCAGGTTCGATGACAAAATATAACCGCGGATTCCAAAATACGAAATTTCCCATAACCGCGCCTTCCAAGTACAACCAACAATTAATTTCTTACCCAATCTACTATTTACATTGCCTATAATCATTCTGAGCCGGAATTTCCACACTTAAATATTTTCAATTTTTCTGCAAAAATCCCTGATGGTTAGCCTTACCGATTTTGAACGGATAAAATTTATTGTCATCGATTCCGTATGTATCGGTTATTTTGGGTTATTGGTTTAATTTTAAGCAGGTCAGCGTTTAAGTTGTTGCAATACGTCGCCTCATTCGCCTGTAAACCAGGTTCGATGACATAATATAACCGCGGGTTCCAAAATACGAAATTTCCCATAACCGCGCCTTCCAAGTACAACCAACAATTAATTTCTTACCCAATCTACTATTTACATTGCCTATAATCATTCTGAGCCGGAATTTCCACACTTAAATATTTTCAATTTTTCTGCAAAAATCCCTGATAGCCTTACCGATTTTGAACGGATAAAATTTATTGTCATCGATTCCGTATTTATCGGTTATTTTGGGTTATTGGTGTACTTTTAAGCAGATCAGCGTTTAAGTTGTTGCAATACGTCGCCTCATTCGCCTGTAATCCAGGTTCGATGACATAATATAACCGCGGATTCCAAAATACGAAATTTCCCATAACCGCGCCTTCCAAGTACAACCAACAATTAATTTCTTACCCAATCTACTATTTACATTGCCTATAATCATTCTGAGCCGGAATTTCCACACTTAAATATTTTCAATTTTTCTGCAAAAATCCCTGATGGTTAGCCTTACCGATTTTGAACGGATAAAATTTATTGTCATCGATTCCGTATGTATCGGTTATTTTGGGTTATTGGTTTAATTTTAAGCAGGTCAGCGTTTAAGTTGTTGCAATACGTCGCCTCATTCGCCTGTAAACCAGGTTCGATGACATAATATAACCGCGGGTTCCAAAATACGAAATTTCCCATAACCGCGCCTTCTAAGTACAACCAACAATTAATTTCTTACCCAATCTACTATTTACATTGCCTATAATCATTCTGAGCCGGAATTTCCACACTTAAATATTTTCAATTTTTCTGCAAAAATCCCTGATGGTTGGCCTTACCGATTTTGAACGGATAAAATTTATTGTCATCGATTCCGTATGTATCGGTTATTTTGGGTTATTGGTTTAATTTTAAGCAGATCAGCGTTTAAGTTGTTGCAATACGTCGCCTCATTCGCCTGTAATCCAGGTTCGATGACATAATATAACCGCGGGTTCCAAAATACGAAATTTCCCATAACCGCTCGTTCCAAGTACAACCAACAATTAATTTCTTACCCAATCTACTATTTACATTGCCTATAATCATTCTGAGCCGGAATTTCCACACTTAAATATTTTCAATTTTTCTGCAAAAATCCCTGATGGTTAGCCTTACCGATTTTGAACGGATAAAATTTATTGTCATCGATTCCGTATGTATCGGTTATTTTGGGTTATTGGTTTAATTTTAAGCAGGTCAGCGTTTAAGTTGTTGCAATACGTCGCCTCATTCGCCTGTAAACCAGGTTCGATGACATAATATAACCGCGGGTTCCAAAATACGAAATTTCCCATAACCGCGCCTTCCAAGTACAACCAACAATTAATTTCTTACCCAATCTACTATTTACATTGCCTATAATCATTCTGAGTCGGAATTTCCACACTTAAATATTTTCAATTTTTCTGCAAAAATCCCTGATGGTTAGCCTTACCGATTTTGAACGGATAAAATTTATTGTCATCGATTCCGTATGTATCGGTTATTTTGGGTTATTGGTTTAATTTTAAGCAGGTCAGCGTTTAAGTTGTTGCAATACGTTGCCTCATTCGCCTGTAAACCAGGTTCGATGACATAATTTTAACCGCGGTTTCCAAAATACGAAATTTCCCATAACCGCTCGTTCCAAATACAACCAACAATTAATTTCTTACCCAATCTACTATTTACATTGCTTATAATCATTCTGAGCCGGAATTTCCACACTTAAATATTTTCAATTTTTCTGCAAAAATCCCTGATGGTTAGCCTTACCGATTTTGAACGGATAAAATTTATTGTCATCGATTCCGTATGTATCGGTTATTTTGGGTTATTGGTTTAATTTTAAGCAGGTCAGCGTTTAAGTTGTTGCAATACGTCGCCTCATTCGCCTGTAAACCAGGTTCGATGACATAATATAACCGCGGGTTCCAAAATACGAAATTTCCCATAACCGCGCCTTCCAAGTACAACCAACAATTAATTTCTTACCCAATCTACTATTTACATTGCCTATAATCATTCTGAGCCGGAATTTCCACACTTAAATATTTTC
This sequence comes from Nephrotoma appendiculata, assembly GCA_947310385.1. Taxonomy (NCBI): domain Eukaryota; kingdom Metazoa; phylum Arthropoda; class Insecta; order Diptera; family Tipulidae; genus Nephrotoma; species Nephrotoma appendiculata. The sequence goes on from OX371224.1 coordinate 271,053,296, forward strand.
AATTTTTCTGCAAAAATCCCTGATGGTTAGCCTTACCGATTTTGAACGGATAAAATTTATTGTCATCGATTCCGTATGTATCGGTTATTTTGGGTTATTGGTTTAATTTTAAGCAGGTCAGCGTTTAAGTTGTTGCAATACGTTGCCTCATTCGCCTGTAAACCAGGTTCGATGACATAATATAACCGTGGATTCCAAAATACGAAATTTCCCATAACTGCGGGTTCCAAGTACAACCAACAATTAATTTCTTACCCAATCTACTATTTACATTGCCTATAATCATTCTGAGCCGGAATTTCCACACTTAAATATTTTCAATTTTTCTGCAAAAATCCCTGATAGCCTTACCGATTTTGAACGGATAAAATTTATTGTCATCGATTCCGTATGTATCGGTTATTTTGGGTTATTGGTGTACTTTTAAGCAGATCAGCATTTAAGTTGTTGCGATACGTTGCCTCATTCGCCTGTAAACCAGGTTCGATGACATAATATAACCGCGGATTCCAAAATACGAAATTTTCCATAACAGCGCGTTCCAAGTACAACCAACAATTAATTTCTTACCCAATCTACTATTTACATTGCCTACAATCATTCTGAGCCGGAATTTCAACACTTAAATATTTTCAATTTTTCTGCAAAAATCCCTGATAGCCTTACCGATTTTGAACGGATAAAATTTATTGTCATCGATTCCGTATGTATCGGTTATTTTGGGTTTTTGGTTTAATTTTAAGCAGGTCAGCGTTTAAGTTGTTGCAATACGTCGCCTCATTTGCCTGTAATCCAGGTTCGATGACATAATATAACCGCGGATTCCAAAATACGAAATTTCCCATAACCGCGCCTTCCAAGTACAACCAACAATTAATTTCTTACCCAATCTACTATTTACATTGCCTATAATCATTCTGAGCCGGAATTTCCACACTTAAATATTTTCAATTTTTCTGCAAAAATCCCTGATGGTTAGTCTTACCGATTTTGAACGGATACAACTTATTATCACCGATTCCGTATGTATCGGTTATTTTGGGTTATTGGTTTAATTTTAAGCAGGTCAGCGTTTAAGTTGTTGCAATACGTTGCCTCATTCGCCTGTAAACCAGGTTCGATGACATAATATAACCGCGGATTCCAAAATACGAAATTTCCCATAACCGCGCCTTCCAAGTACAACCAACAATTAATGTCTTACCCAATCTACTATTTACATTGCCTATAATCATTCTGAGCCGGAATTTCCACACTTAAATATTTTCAATTTTTCTGCAAAAATCCCTGATGGTTAGTCTTACCGATTTTGAACGGATACAACTTATTATCACCGATTCCGTATGTATCGGTTATTTTGGGTTATTGGTGTACTTTTAAGCAGATCAGCATTCAAGTTGTTGCAAAACGACGCCTCATTTGCCTGTAATCCAGGTTCGATGACATAATATAACCGCGGATTCCAAAATACGAAATTTCTCATAACCGCGCCTTCCAAGTACAACCAACAATTAATTTTTTACCCAATCTACTATTTACATTGCCTATAATCATTCTGAGCCGGAATTTCCACACTTAAATATTTTCAATTTTTCTGCAAAAATCCCTGATGGTTAGCCTTACCGATTTTGAACGGATAAAATTTATTGTCATCGATTCCGTATGTATCGGTTATTTTGGGTTATTGGTTTAATTTTAAGCAGGTCAGCGTTTAAGTTGTTGCAATACGTCGCCTCATTCGCCTGTAATCCAGGTTCGATGACATAATATAAGCGCGGATTCCAAAATACGAAATTTCCCATAACCGCGCCTTCCAAGTACAACCAACAATTAATTTCTTACCCAATCTACTATTTACATTGCCTACAATCATTCTGAGCCGGAATTTCAACACTTAAATATTTTCAATTTTTCTGCAAAAATCCCTGATGGCTAGCCTTACCGATTTTGAACGGATAAAATTTATTGTCATCGATTCCGTATGTATCGGTTATTTTGGGTTATTGGTTTAATTTTAAGCAGGTCAGCGTTTAAGTTGTTGCAATACGTCGCCTCATTTGCCTGTAATCCAGGTTCGATGACATAATATAACCGCGGATTCCAAAATACGAAATTTCCCATAACCGCGCCTTCCAAGTACAACCAACAATTAATTTCTTACCCAATCTACTATTTACATTGCCTATAATCATTCTGAGCCGGAATTTCCACACTTAAATATTTTCAATTTTTCTGCAAAAATCCCTGATGGTTAGCCTTACCGATTTTGAACGGATAAAATTTATTGTCATCGATTCCGTATGTATCGGTTATTTTGGGTTATTGGTTTAATTTTAAGCAGATCAGCGTTTAAGTTGTTGCAATACGTCGCCTCATTCGCCTGTAATCCAGGTTCGATGACATAATATAACCGCGGGTTCCAAAATACGAAATTTCCCATAACCGCTCGTTCCAAGTACAACCAACAATTAATTTCTTACCCAATCTACTATTTACATTGCCTATAATCATTCTGAGCCGGAATTTCCACACTTAAATATTTTCAATTTTTCTGCAAAAATCCCTGATGGTTAGCCTTACCGATTTTGAACGGATAAAATTTATTGTCATCGATTCCGTATGTATCGGTTATTTTGGGTTATTGGTTTAATTTTAAGCAGGTCAGCGTTTAAGTTGTTGCAATACGTCGCCTCATTCGCCTGTAAACCAGGTTCGATGACATAATATAACCGCGGTTTCCAAAATACGAAATTTCCCATAACCGCGCCTTCCAAATACAACCAACAATTAATTTCTTACCCAATCTACTATTTACATTGCCTATAATCATTCTGAGCCGGAATTTCCACACTTAAATATTTTCAATTTTTCTGCAAAAATCCCTGATGGTTAGCCTTACCGATTTTGAACGGATAAAATTTATTGTCATCGATTCCGTATGTATCGGTTATTTTGGGTTATTGGTTTAATTTTAAGCAGGTCAGCGTTTAAGTTGTTGCAACACGTCGCCTCATTCGCCTGTAAACCAGGTTCGATGACATAATATAACCGCGGGTTCCAAAATACGAAATTTCCCATAACCGCTCGTTCCAAGTACAACCAACAATTAATTTCTTACCCAATCTACTATTTACATTGCCTATAATCATTCTGAGCCGGAATTTCCACACTTAAATATTTTCAATTTTTCTGCAAAAATCCCTGATGGTTAGTCTTACCGATTTTGAACGGATACAACTTATTATCACCGATTCAGTATGTATCGGTTATTTTGGGTTATTGGTGTACTTTTAAGCAGATCAGCGTTCAAGTTGTTGCAAAACGTCGCCTCATTTGCCTGTAATCCAGGTTCGATGACATAATATAACCGCGGGTTCCAAAATACGAAATTTCCCATAACCGCGCCTTCCAAGTACAACCAAAAATTAATTTCTTACGCAATCTACTATTTACATTGCCTATAATCATTCTGAGCCGGAATTTCCACACTTAAATATTTTCAATTTTTCTGCAAAAATCCCTGATGGTTAGCCTTACCGATTTTGAACGGATAAAATTTATTGTCATCGATTCCGTATGTATCGGTTATTTTGGGTTATTGGTTTAATTTTAAGCAGTCAGCGTTTAAGTTGTTGCAATACGTTGCCTCATTCGCCTGTAAACCAGGTTCGATGACATAATATAACCGCGGATTCCAAAATACGAAATTTCCCATAACTGCGGGTTCCAAGTACAACCAACAATTAATTTCTTACCCAATCTACTATTTACATTGCCTATAATCATTCTGAGCCGGAATTTCCACACTTAAATATTTTCAATTTTTCTGCAAAAATCCCTGATGGTTAGCCTTACCGATTTTGAACGGATAAAATTTATTGTCATCGATTCCGTATGTATCGGTTATTTTGGGTTATTGGTTTAATTTTAAGCAGGTCAGCGTTTAAGTTGTTGCAATACGTTGCCTCATTCGCCTGTAAACCAGGTTCGATGACATAATATAACCGTGGATTCCAAAATACGAAATTTCCCATAACTGCGGGTTCCAAGTACAACCAACAATTAATTTCTTACCCAATCTACTATTTACATTGCCTATAATCATTCTGAGCCGGAATTTCCACACTTAAATATTTTCAATTTTTCTGCAAAAATCCCTGATAGCCTTACCGATTTTGAACGGATAAAATTTATTGTCATCGATTCCGTATGTATCGGTTATTTTGGGTTATTGGTGTACTTTTAAGCAGATCAGCGTTTAAGTTGTTGCGATACGTTGCCTCATTCGCCTGTAAACCAGGTTCGATGACATAATATAACCGCGGATTCCAAAATACGAAATTTTCCATAACAGCGCGTTCCAAGTACAACCAACAATTAATTTCTTACCCAATCTACTATTTACATTGCCTACAATCATTCTGAGCCGGAATTTCAACACTTAAATATTTTCAATTTTTCTGCAAAAATCCCTGATAGCCTTACCGATTTTGAACGGATAAAATTTATTGTCATCGATTCCGTATGTATCGGTTATTTTGGGTTATTGGTTTAATTTTAAGCAGGTCAGCGTTTAAGTTGTTGCAATACGTCGCCTCATTTGCCTGTAATCCAGGTTCGATGACATAATATAACCGCGGATTCCAAAATACGAAATTTCCCATAACCGCGCCTTCCAAGTACAACCAACAATTAATTTCTTACCCAATCTACTATTTACATTGCCTATAATCATTCTGAGCCGGAATTTCCACACTTAAATATTTTCAATTTTTCTGCAAAAATCCCTGATGGTTAGCCTTACCGATTTTGAACGGATAAAATTTATTGTCATCGATTCCGTATGTATCGGTTATTTTGGGTTACTGGTTTAATTTTAAGCAGGTCAGCGTTTAAGTTGTTGCAATACGTTGCCTCATTCGCCTGTAAACCAGGTTCGATGACATAATATAACCGCGGGTTCCAAAAGTACGAAATTTCCCATAACCGCGCCTTCTAAGTACAACCAACAATTAATTTCTTACCCAATCTACTATTTACATTGCCTATAATCATTCTGAGCCGGAATTTCCACACTTAAATATTTTCAATTTTTCTGCAAAAATCCCTGATGGTTAGCCTTACCGATTTTGAACGGATAAAATTTATTGTCATCGATTCCGTATGTATCGGTTATTTTGGGTTATTGGTTTAATTTTAAGCAGGTCAGCGTTTAAGTTGTTGCAATACGTTGCCTCATTCGCCTGTAAACCAGGTTCGATGACATAATATAACCGCGGTTTCCAAAATACGAAATTTCCCATAACCGCGCCTTCCAAATACAACCAACAATTAATTTCTTACCCAATCTACTATTTACATTGCCTATAATCATTCTGATCCGGAATTTCCACACTTAAATATTTTCAATTTTTCTGCAAAAATCCCTGATGGTTAGCCTTACCGATTTTGAACGGATAAAATTTATTGTCATCGATTCCGTATGTATCGGTTATTTTGGGTTATTGGTTTAATTTTAAGCAGGTCAGCGTTTAAGTTGTTGCAATACGTCGCCTCATTCGCCTGTAATCCAGGTTCGATGACATAATATAACCGCGGATTCCAAAATACGAAATTTCTCATAACCGCGCCTTCCAAGTACAACCAACAATTAATTTCTTACCCAATCTACTATTTACATTGCCTATAATCATTCTGAGCCGGAATTTCCACACTTAAATATTTTCAATTTTTCTGCAAAAATCCCTGATAGCCTTACCGATTTTGAACGGATAAAATTTATTGTCATCGATTCCGTATGTATCGGTTATTTTGGGTTATTGGTGTACTTTTAAGCAGATCAGCGTTTAAGTTGTTGCGATACGTTGCCTCATTCGCCTGTAAACCAGGTTCGATGACATAATATAACCGCGGATTCCAAAATACGAAATTTTCCATAACAGCGCGTTCCAAGTACAACCAACAATTAATTTCTTACCCAATCTACTATTTACATTGCCTACAATCATTCTGAGCCGGAATTTCAACACTTAAATATTTTCAATTTTTCTGCAAAAATCCCTGATAGCCTTACCGATTTTGAACGGATAAAATTTATTGTCATCGATTCCGTATGTATCGGTTATTTTGGGTTATTGGTTTAATTTTAAGCAGATCAGCGTTTAAGTTGTTGCAATACGTCGCCTCATTCGCCTGTAAACCAGGTTCGATGACATAATATAACCGCGGGTTCTAAAAGTACGAAATTTCCCATAACCGCGCCTTCTAAGTACAACCAACAATTAATTTCTTACCCAATCTACTATTTACATTGCCTACAATCATTCTGAGCCGGAATTTCAACACTTAAATATTTTCAATTTTTCTGCAAAAATCCCTGATGGTTAGCCTTACCGATTTTGAACGGATAAAATTTATTGTCATCGATTCCGTATTTATCGGTTATTTTGGGTTATTGGTTTAATTTTAAGCAGATCAGCGTTTAAGTTGTTGCAATACGTCGCCTCATTCGCCTGTAATCCAGGTTCGATGACATAATATAAGCGCGGATTCCAAAATACGAAATTTCCCATAACCGCGCCTTCCAAGTACAACCAACAATTAATTTCTTACCCAATCTACTATTTACATTGCCTATAATCATTCTGAGCCGGAATTTCCACACTTAAATATTTTCAATTTTTCTGCAAAAATCCCTGATGGTTAGCCTTACCGATTTTGAACGGATAAAATTTATTGTCATCGATTCCGTATGTATCGGTTATTTTGGGTTATTGGTTTAATTTTAAGCAGGTCAGCGTTTAAGTTGTTGCAATACGTCGCCTCATTTGCCTGTAATCCAGGTTCGATGACATAATATAACCGCGGATTCCAAAATACGAAATTTCCCATAACCGCGCCTTCCAAGTACAACCAACAATTAATTTCTTACCCAATCTACTATTTACATTGCCTATAATCATTCTGAGCCGGAATTTCAACACTTAAATATTTTCAATTTTTCTGCAAAAATCCCTGATGGTTAGCCTTACCGATTTTGAACGGATAAAATTTATTGTCATCGATTCCGTATGTATCGGTTATTTTGGGTTATTGGTTTAATTTTAAGCAGATCAGCGTTTAAGTTGTTGCAATACGTCGCCTCATTCGCCTGTAATCCAGGTTCGATGACATAATATAACCGCGGTTTCCAAAATACGAAATTTCCCATAACCGCTCGTTCCAAGTACAACCAACAATTAATTTCTTACCCAATCTACTATTTACATTGCCTATAATCATTCTGAGCCGGAATTTCCACACTTAAATATTTTCAATTTTTCTGCAAAAATCCCTGATGGTTAGCCTTACCGATTTTGAACGGATAAAATTTATTGTCATCGATTCCGTATGTATCGGTTATTTTGGGTTATTGGTTTAATTTTAAGCAGGTCAGCGTTTAAGTTGTTGCAATACGTTGCCTCATTCGCCTGTAAACCAGGTTCGATGACATAATATAACCGCGGTTTCCAAAATACGAAATTTCCCATAACCGCGCCTTCCAAATACAACCAACAATTAATTTCTTACCCAATCTACTATTTACATTGCCTATAATCATTCTGAGCCGGAATTTCCACACTTAAATATTTTCAATTTTTCTGCAAAAATCCCTGATGGTTAGCCTTACCGATTTTGAACGGATAAAATTTATTGTCATCGATTCCGTATGTATCGGTTATTTTGGGTTATTGGTTTAATTTTAAGCAGGTCAGCGTTTAAGTTGTTGCAATACGTTGCCTCATTCGCCTGTAAACCAGGTTCGATGACATAATATAACCGCGGTTTCCAAAATACGAAATTTCCCATAACCGCGCCTTCCAAATACAACCAACAATTAATTTCTTACCCAATCTACTATTTACATTGCCTATAATCATTCTGAGCCGGAATTTCCACACTTAAATATTTTCAATTTTTCTGCAAAAATCCCTGATGGTTAGCCTTACCGATTTTGAACGGATAAAATTTATTGTCATCGATTCCGTATGTATCGGTTATTTTGGGTTATTGGTTTAATTTTAAGCAGGTCAGCGTTTAAGTTGTTGCAATACGTTGCCTCATTCGCCTGTAAACCAGGTTCGATGACATAATATAACCGCGGTTTCCAAAATACGAAATTTCCCATAACCGCGCCTTCCAAATACAACCAACAATTAATTTCTTACCCAATCTACTATTTACATTGCCTATAATCATTCTGAGCCGGAATTTCCACACTTAAATATTTTCAATTTTTCTGCAAAAATCCCTGATGGTTAGCCTTACCGATTATTTTGGGTTATTGGTTTAATTTTAAGCAGATCAGCGTTTAAGTTGTTGCAATACGTTGCCTCATTCGCCTGTAAACCAGGTTCGATGACATAATATAACCGCGGTTTCCAAAATACGAAATTTCCCATAACCGCGCCTTCCAAATACAACCAACAATTAATTTCTTACCCAATCTACTATTTACATTGCCTATAATCATTCTGAGCCGGAATTTCCACACTTAAATATTTTCAATTTTTCTGCAAAAATCCCTGATGGTTAGCCTTACCGATTTTGAACGGATAAAATTTATTGTCATCGATTCCGTATGTATCGGTTATTTTGGGTTATTGGTTTAATTTTAAGCAGATCAGCGTTTAAGTTGTTGCAATACGTCGCCTCATTCGCCTGTAAACCAGGTTCGATGACATAATATAACCGCGGATTCCAAAATACGAAATTTCCCATAACCGCGCCTTCCAAGTACAACCAACAATTAATTTCTTACCCAATCTACTATTTACATTGCCTATAATCATTCTGAGCCGGAATTTCCACACTTAAATATTTTCAATTTTTCTGCAAAAATCCCTGATGGTTAGCCTTACCGATTTTGAACGGATAAAATTTATTGTCATCGATTCCGTATGTATCGGTTATTTTGGGTTATTGGTTTAATTTTAAGCAGGTCAGCGTTTAAGTTGTTGCAATACGTCGCCTCATTTGCCTGTAATCCAGGTTCGATGACATAATATAACCGCGGATTCCAAAATACGAAATTTCCCATAACCGCGCCTTCCAAGTACAACCAACAATTAATTTCTTACCCAATCTACTATTTACATTGCCTATAATCATTCTGAGCCGGAATTTCCACACTTAAATATTTTCAATTTTTCTGCAAAAATCCCTGATGGTTAGCCTTACCGATTTTGAACGGATAAAATTTATTGTCATCGATTCCGTATGTATCGGTTATTTTGGGTTATTGGTTTAATTTTAAGCAGGTCAGCGTTTAAGTTGTTGCAATACGTTGCCTCATTCGCCTGTAAACCAGGTTCGATGACATAATATAACCGTGGATTCCAAAATACGAAATTTCCCATAACTGCGGGTTCCAAGTACAACCAACAATTAATTTCTTACCCAATCTACTATTTACATTGCCTATAATCATTCTGAGCCGGAATTTCCACACTTAAATATTTTCAATTTTTCTGCAAAAATCCCTGATGGTTAGCCTTACCGATTTTGAACGGATAAAATTTATTGTCATCGATTCCGTATGTATCGGTTATTTTGGGTTATTGGTTTAATTTTAAGCAGATCAGCGTTTAAGTTGTTGCAATACGTTGCCTCATTCGCCTGTAAACCAGGTTCGATGACATAATATAACCGCGGGTTCCAAAAGTACGAAATTTCCCATAACCGCGCCTTCTAAGTACAACCAACAATTAATTTCTTACCCAATCTACTATTTACATTGCCTATAATCATTCTGAGCCGGAATTTCCACACTTAAATATTTTCAATTTTTCTGCAAAAATCCCTGATGGTTAGCCTTACCGATTTTGAACGGATAAAATTTATTGTCATCGATTCCGTATGTATCGGTTATTTTGGGTTATTGGTTTAATTTTAAGCAGATCAGCGTTTAAGTTGTTGCAATACGTCGCCTCATTCGCCTGTAATCCAGGTTCGATGACATAATATAACCGCGGGTTCCAAAATACGAAATTTCCCATAACCGCTCGTTCCAAGTACAACCAACAATTAATTTCTTACCCAATCTACTATTTACATTGCCTATAATCATTCTGAGCCGGAATTTCCACACTTAAATATTTTCAATTTTTCTGCAAAAATCCCTGATGGTTAGCCTTACCGATTTTGAACGGATAAAATTTATTGTCATCGATTCCGTATGTATCGGTTATTTTGGGTTATTGGTTTAATTTTAAGCAGATCAGCGTTTAAGTTGTTGCAATACGTTGCCTCATTCGCCTGTAAACCAGGTTCGATGACATAATATAACCGCGGGTTCCAAAAGTACGAAATTTCCCATAACCGCGCCTTCTAAGTACAACCAACAATTAATTTCTTACCCAATCTACTATTTACATTGCCTATAATCATTCTGAGCCGGAATTTCCACACTTAAATATTTTCAATTTTTCTGCAAAAATCCCTGATGGTTAGCCTTACCGATTTTGAACGGATAAAATTTATTGTCATCGATTCCGTATGTATCGGTTATTTTGGGTTATTGGTTTAATTTTAAGCAGATCAGCGTTTAAGTTGTTGCAATACGTCGCCTCATTCGCCTGTAATCCAGGTTCGATGACATAATATAACCGCGGGTTCCAAAATACGAAATTTCCCATAACCGCTCGTTCCAAGTACAACCAACAATTAATTTCTTACCCAATCTACTATTTACATTGCCTATAATCATTCTGAGCCGGAATTTCCACACTTAAATATTTTCAATTTTTCTGCAAAAATCCCTGATGGTTAGCCTTACCGATTTTGAACGGATAAAATTTATTGTCATCGATTCCGTATGTATCGGTTATTTTGGGTTATTGGTTTAATTTTAAGCAGGTCAGCGTTTAAGTTGTTGCAATACGTTGCCTCATTCGCCTGTAAACCAGGTTCGATGACATAATATAACCGCGGTTTCCAAAATACGAAATTTCCCATAACCGCGCCTTCCAAATACAACCAACAATTAATTTCTTACCCAATCTACTATTTACATTGCCTATAATCATTCTGAGCCGGAATTTCCACACTTAAATATTTTCAATTTTTCTGCAAAAATCCCTGATGGTTAGCCTTACCGATTTTGAACGGATAAAATTTATTGTCATCGATTCCGTATGTATCGGTTATTTTGGGTTATTGGTTTAATTTTAAGCAGGTCAGCGTTTAAGTTGTTGCAATACGTTGCCTCATTCGCCTGTAAACCAGGTTCGATGACATAATATAACCGCGGATTCCAAAATACGAAATTTCCCATAACCGCGCCTTCCAAGTACAACCAACAATTAATTTCTTACCCAATCTACTATTTACATTGCCTATAATCATTCTGAGCCGGAATTTCCACACTTAAATATTTTCAATTTTTCTGCAAAAATCCCTGATGGTTAGCCTTACCGATTTTGAACGGATAAAATTTATTGTCATCGATTCCGTATGTATCGGTTATTTTGGGTTATTGGTTTAATTTTAAGCAGGTCAGCGTTTAAGTTGTTGCAATACGTTGCCTCATTCGCCTGTAAACCAGGTTCGATGACATAATATAACCGTGGATTCCAAAATACGAAATTTCCCATAACTGCGGGTTCCAAGTACTGTAACGCTAGCCCTTGCGATCGGCTAACGTTAGCAAAAAAAAATAATAATAATAATAAGGTATTTTTAACAGAGCAAATCAACAAACAATTAAAAAGGTGTGTATACCAGAGCACGCCATAATTTCCGCCGCTAGCTCAGTGGTGGAGGTAATAGTGGTCGTGGTGTTGTGCTCTGGCTGGGCTGTTCCGGATCACAGTGGAAAAGCCCGTATACAAAAGGAAACACTCTGACTCTCCCTTCAACCCACTTACCTCATTAAGTCATCTCACTTTAGTCCAACGCCACTCACTCGCACATAATGCTTTTGAAACTCAGACTCATAATTAACAGGATATTTATTAACATTAGTTAATTTAAAAATTTAATTATACAAAATAAATGGCGGAAAATTTTCCATTTAAATTTTAAATTAATTTGTAAAATTTATATTCAACAAAAACAAAATGGCATATTCAATTATGCAAATTAGCAATAGGCATTTTCATTTCAAAATTAATTACTTGTAAAACAAATCAAAAAAAATAGATATATATACATATTTATATAGGAATACCAAACAAATGTACCTTGACTCCACGAACGAAGAAAAGCGCTTTTCCCACATCCGGGGCACGGCACATGAAACTCAAAACGGTCTATATTTGCTAAAATAAAAGAAAACACAAGAATTAATTAAGTTATGAATATAACCAATTTACGACCAAAATTAAAATCGAACAAATCAAATTTGAAATGGAAAAACTAAGATTTAGAACAAGAATGCAAAAGAAAATTATAGATATAAAAAAAAAGGTAAAGTAATTATGTAAATGATATCAAAACTTAGCCAAAAATTCATGCGCGAAACTGCCGTATACCGCTTGCTCTCGCCGCCGGCACCGTACGTCCTCGCCTTCACTTTGCCAACCGTATTTGGGATCAACGGTATTCTCGCTATGCTGACTAACACTGGAACTCGTTGCGCCAACAAAATATACTGCCGGATACCGACAACAAAAAAAAAATCGCCGACAAAATAGTCCGCTATACACCCCCGTTGCTTTGGGTGTGGTTACACGCGAATTCCAAAACAGAACAACACCCTGTCCTTAAAACTGCCGTTGACCGCTCGTTCTCGTCTCGTGAAATGGCACGACCTTGTATTGACCCACCCCACTCAATCGACACTATGATTCTGGAGGTTATTTTAAGCGTAATTATACGGATCTCCCGACACACATGCACGCCACACGAATTTATAGTGTTAATGGTTCTATTGGTTTCACGATAAAAGGTTATCTCGCAACTGCTCAGAACTCACTTGGTACACTTTCTCACAACAAGGCAAATGATATAATGTCTTTACGATGCCCTCGAATTGTTACCCTTAAATGTTTGGCAATCCTGATTGTAATTTAAGCCGAACTAACCACATTCGCTCTCTTTTCTGTAGAGTACCGGTTATCGGAACCTTATTCCCAGTGATTCACCAAAATGAATCGAAATTTAGAGCACAAACTTCTCTACCACTTCACACTTGAGTTTATATTTTTACAAGTCAAGCAAACAAAATTCTGTGATGCGAGACCGAACACAAAGAACACACCAAGAACACTTTTTGAAAGCAACCAACACTTGGATAATTAACGTTTATTTAGTTCTCTTATTTTTGGTATTTTTTTCACTTCAGCAATCTAACGAGTTACTCTTTCAAAAGATTACCATCGAATGTCCGGCATCCGCTCAACTCAAATTCTTCTTTTTTTTCGTTCTTTACAAAAAACCAACAAAAAAAAATTCAGTATTCTATGCCATACAAGAAAAAAAAAAAATCCGCTAACGCAATAAAATTATCGTACGATTTATCAGACGGTACATGCACCGATAATGCAAGCCATTTATAACAACATCGATTCGCCCAAAAGAATATACCGTACCAATAGCATGCAAACATCGTAGGCGCAATAACAATTCAAATGGTATAAAATATCAAAGTTATACACTGTTGCACAAAAGTAGAAAACACACGCGATGCGTAAATGGAACGCACGTTACAGATCGTGGGGACGTACCCATCGACCACTGAGCGTCTCATAAGCCGGGCAAAAAAACAAAAAAAAAAATCGTCTGGTCGACAAAATCAATATACTCTTGGTTACTCACGAATATCTTTACTGTGGTATACTCCAATAGATTTCCCCTGTGGTGAACACAGTTCGTAGGCAACGTTTCCAATTTTCCGTAGTATAACAGCCTTTAAAAATTTTGGAGCTAATTTCGCGGACTGATGTTTTACAGCATCACTCAGCATAAAATTGCGGACAAAAACAGTTTGACCTATTTGCAACTCTCTCTGTCGACTACGCAAATTGTAGGTATGAACATTTTTCCGGTATGCCGCTTCTAAATGAGCCAGGACATTCCGTTGCGCTAGACTAAGGCGATCGGTTTTGCTTAACGTAACGATATCTCTATTGGTAATAGCGTTTAACTCCCTCAATAATCTATATTCGTCCCCATGGCATACGAAATGTTGTCCAAACATCAAATAGTGTGGTGAATAATTAGTTGCGCTATGCTTAGCGTTTCTTAATGCGGATGCGATATCGTGGAGGTGTTGATCCCATTTTCGATGATCCTCTTTAATGTAGGAGCGCAATGCAGCGACTATGGATCGATTGACCCTTTCAGATGGATTGCATTGCGGTGAATACTTTGGGGTGAACATATGGGTCACTCCAAGTTTTGTAAATAAATTCTTCAAGGCAATCGAAGTGAACTGTGCACCATTATCGGATGTAACTGTCTCTGGTACTGAAAATACAGAAAATATCTCCCTTTCCAGGTAGTGTACAACTGCTGAAGCTAAAGCTTGCTTCATTGGCTTAAGAAATATGTATTTGGAATATAAATCTAATACAATAAATAGATACGCATTACCATTAGCAGATCGGGGGTAGGGTCCCAAGAAATCCATGCATAGATGCTGCATTTGCCTAACAGCTATTATTTGTTGGCCCATCGGAGGTTGGATGGCGGAATTTGGTGCCTTCGATTCCTTACAAATTTGGCAATTTGCTATATATTTCTTAACGTCGTTGGCCATTGTTGGCCAATAATAGTATCTCTGTAATCGGGTAAGGGTTTTAGCTATTCCTAAATGAGACGACGATGGGGGGTCATGTGCTAATTGCACCAGTCTTTCTGTTAAATTTCCTGGAACGTAGAGTTTCCACAATGGGACGTCACTACTGGGATCATCACGACGATTAGAGGGGTTGATATAAACTTTGTCATTGACTACTCGAAGATTCACGTACGCGGAAGGATTAGTTTGCACCTTGGCAGCGAGACAAGCGTAGTCGTCCGTATGGAATGCGGAAGAATCGAGATCTAAATGCAATGGTTCATCACTTACTTCTTCCATAAATACTCGTGATAACGCATCTGGGACTACATTCTGCGACCCTTTACGATGCATAATTTTAAAGGTGAAGCCTTGTAATTTCAGTGCCCATCGGGCGAGTCGTCCACATAAATCAGTCTGCCCCATCAGCCATTTGAGGCTTGCGTGGTCGGTGATGATGGTAAACGAGTACCCCTCGATATAAGCCCTAAACTTTTTCACGCTTAACACTGCGGCAAGACATTCCAATTCGGTGACCGAATAGTTCCGCTGTGCTGCGTTAAGTTTTTGCGACATATAAGCGATGGGGCGCTCGCCACCATCATCATCGACTTGGAACAACACCCCACCCACGCCAGTACTACTAGCGTCGCATTGGATGCTAAATGGTCGGGAAAAATCGGGATGCACTAATACGGGTGCTCGTGATAATGCCAGTTTTAATTGCTCGAAGGATTTCTGACAGTCTGCTGTCCATGTGAAAGTGCGGTTCTTTTTTAGTAATTCGGTAATTGGAGCGGCCAGCGTAGCGTACGATGCTATGAATCTACGGTACCACCCTGACATACCCAAAAATCTACGTACCTTTTTAACGGTGTTCGGCACCGGAAACGATAGGATGGCTTTTACTTTTTCTTCATCCACCTTCAGACAACCGTCACCCACCACATACCCCAAGTAGCGGATTTCGCTTAACAGAAAATGGCTCTTAGCAATATTCACGGTTAGGCCCGCGGAACTAAGTAGAAAGGCAACTTGTTTGAGCAACCGAATGTGTTCCTCGAAACTCTCGGAGGTAATGAGGAGGTCGTCTAAATAAACGAAGACTTTTTCGTGTAATTGGTGTGGGATCACCCGGTGCATCAGTCTGCATAAAGTCTGTGGCGCGTTGCAAAGTCCGAATGGCATTACAACGAACTGATACAAAGGGCGACCAGGGACCGTGAACGCCGTTTTATCTCTGGACTCCCGAGTCAGCTGGATCTGCCAAAACGCATCTTTCAAATCAATGCTAGAAATGAATTTTGTCTGATCCAACCGACTCAGAAGCCCATCGATGATCGGTAGAGGGTACGCGTCCCTGATCGTCACTTCGTTCAGTCGTCGGGCGTCTAAGCACATTCGAACTTTGCCATTAGACTTTGTGACCAAGGTCACCGGGGAACTCCAGGAACTATTGGACTCCTCAATTACCCCGAGAGCCAACATCCTGTCTAGTTCTCCATATAGGATTTTCTGGACGGCCGGAGACACAGAGTAATGTCGTTGCTTTATAGGCTTAGCGTCTCCCACGTCAATATGGTGAGTCACCAGGTTAGTTCGACCCAAACCTAGTTCATCACATGAAGGAAATTCCTTGATTACGTCATTTAGGATTTGTGTTTGCTGCGGAGTAAGTTTATGATGTGGAAGTTCGTTCTGGGGTTCAATAGTAGGGCTATCACTAATTTCAGCGATTATCGAAGCTGGACTTTTAATACAAATATTGAACTCGCGCCAGAAATCGATTCCTAAGTACAGCTTCTGTTTGAGACTAGGAACTATAAAGACTTTTAGAGTTTTTTCTATACCATTATAATTGATGGAAGCGTATAAATACCCAAATACCCTAGCCTTGTCTCCCGATGCAGTTTGTATACTAGTAGGCAAATGAAAAATCCTATACCGAGAGTCTTCCAAAAACTTTTCACTTCCCAAACCTAAGGCTGTTATGGTGGCCCCGCTATCGAGCAAGCCAAGATACTCGTCTCCATTTAAAACCACTTTAACATAAGGTCGGGTATCAACAACATCACCTATCAAGGCTTCGGAAATAATTTCGCGAAGAACACGCTTATGCCTCCAATAATTACGGACTCGAAGCAGGCCACGTAAAAAGGTTTTAGTAGGTAATGCAAGTGAAGGGTTGTGGTGGCTAAACGAAAAAGGTAGTGAAGTTATTGCGGAGTTGGGCGTGACAACGGTTGATCGTTGTGAACGTTCGTTATTGTTCTGGGGAGAGGAGAGGGTGTCGGATTCCCAGCGAAACGAACCCTCATGTGGGAGTTTCCCGAACATCTAAAACAATGCGGTTTGACAATACCAGGACGGCCGCAACCAAAACACACTATTGGTTTGGGACATTCCGCGTACATATGGCCAATGTCCTGACAGTTCCAGCAAATTTGCAAATTCCCTGAGTTAGCAATAGGTACCGTTTTACTAGGTTGCATCGGAGAGTGTTCCTTTCGTGACCGCCAATTTACTTCATCCACTTGGTCCGTCTGTAGGGCTTGTGCATCTAACTCCACTTCGTCCACATATCTACGCACACACAGTTTTTCGGGCTCGTATCCATTTCTGCTCCATGTATCTTCTAAGGCCAAGCATCGTCGTACCAAGTAAGCAATGGAGAATATCTCTTGATCGGCCAGTGCGTTTTGGAAGCCTTTCCTCATATTGCGTCGAACGATGTGGAGAAGTTCTGAATCAGGAAGTGGTGTTCGGAACTGCAGCGACAACGCTATGATATCATTATAAAAGGTTCGGAAACACTCATGAGGTTTTTGCTTTCTAGACTCTAAGCTTCTCCTGATATCGTGTTCGGTCCTCCGGTCTTGAAAACGTTCGATCAAATTCTCCTTTAATGTGTTCCAAGATACATCTGGGTTGCGCTCGATATGACACCAGTACCAATTCAACGCCGCGCCTTTCAGCAATGCTCCTAGTTGATGCACCAACTCGCCATGCGCGAGCCCAAATGTAGAGGCCTGGTGTTCCACCCGGAACAAGAACCTCTCGACTGCCAACTCCCGCGAATCGCCGTTGAACGAAATTTTCCATTTGTCCAAGTGGTGTGCTGAGTACGCAGACGTTTTAGGAGAAAGAACTGTACTAGAAAGTACTCTGGACACCTCCTGGATATCTTGGTCATCTCCATGGGGCCCTGAAGTAGTTTGATGCTTTTTAGTTCTATGCGGTGTTTTGGTGTTCTTTGATGTTCGAGGGGTCTCCTCATCTTCGGAGGTCGAGAGTTCCTCTGGGTCTTCCTGCGGAGTCGCCTTTATTTGTTCTATGGTTTCATCTAGGTTAGCACTCCCTTCTTGTAACGATTCCACCGCCGTCAACATTAATCCAAGCGAGGCCAAATATTCACGGCATTGTTCCTTATAGGTTTTAGTACTGAATAATAACCTTTCCAACCGGCTTTGTACGTGTATTAGCCTGGACTCCACAATAACTATTTCCTTGGGAGTAGGGGCATACTCAGACTCGGTCTGATCTAAAGGTTCCTTTTGTTTCTTCTTCCTATGTTTCCGCTTTTTCCTCGACTCTTCCGTCGGGGATTCTGTTTGCTTAGTAATGTCACCAGGGTTGATACTCGTAATCCAATCCCTATGTTCTTTTATCTTGAGGGCACATCGTCTCAATTCCCGTTGTGGTGCGGAGCGAGCTGCCGCATGGGCCTTGTAGGGCTTTATTACCGGGTTTGCAACTTCGTTAATTATTGCCGTTTTGAGTGCCTGAAGTTTATCTATCGACCCTCCTTTTATGTCGCGTACTACGCATTCGACTTCAAATTCGTCAGGGTTTAAAATGGAAATATCCATTTTCGAAGTGATTATGATGTTTAGCGAAAGAGCAACAACACGTTATTGACGATAAATTTAAGATGAAGAAAAAAAAATCAAAATGTAACCGTATCGTGTTTAAGAGAAATTACGACCCAGACAATACGAAAAGATATAACGCAAAATTTGAATGAGAAAGAATATTCAGTAGTTTAAATATTATAATTAGTATAGTTTATAGCAAGCACATTTTTTTTATATGGTTTTATAATTTAATAATAAGCTAAAACAAAACGATTATTAATTGAATGATATTAATAATAAAATAATTTGTTATAAATATATTGATTTCAAATAAATTATATAGTAAATAATATAATATAATAATATAAATTTATACAGTAAATAATTTCGAGACCACAGCGTGAGTGACTTGAATGAGTTGGTTGGATGAGTGTCAGAGTGCGTATCGGAATGACTTGTGGATAGAATTTACGAATTGAGCATAACATTATAATAATTAATCTACCGTATGGGATAATTAGTTGAGTTAAACTCAATGAAAAATGTGCAGAACGCAATTTAACAAGGTCATAAAGTTCGCTTTCACCCGCGTATTCTACCTTTCATCAGCTACATTCGTCTAATACTCAACGGTATGGAAATGCTTGTGAAATGGGAAAAACCGCTAGAAGAAAAGCGAAACTACTGACGCAAGTTAGTTATGTCGGTACTACAAAAAAAAATAAAATTGTAAGTAAGACTGCAAATGAAATAGAAATAATAATAATTAGAAGCAATTAGTTCATTTAGAATTAATGTTCGAGATTCGAACATGAGATCATTCATTACATGACATCAACGAGAAAATGATTATGACATCATCAAGTTACAACAGAACGGAATGTTAATACACTTCCTCGGCAATCGCGAAACCTCTATTGACCTCACATTCGGGACAAAACTACTTCCCGTTGTTTGGGCGCCATTCTGTAACGCTAGCCCTTGCGATCGGCTAACGTTAGCAAAAAAAAATAATAATAATAATAAGGTATTTTTAACAGAGCAAATCAACAAACAATTAAAAAGGTGTGTATACCAGAGCACGCCATAATTTCCGCCGCTAGCTCAGTGGTGGAGGTAATAGTGGTCGTGGTGTTGTGCTCTGGCTGGGCTGTTCCGGATCACAGTGGAAAAGCCCGTATACAAAAGGAAACACTCTGACTCTCCCTTCAACCCACTTACCTCATTAAGTCATCTCACTTTAGTCCAACGCCACTCACTCGCACATAATGCTTTTGAAACTCAGACTCATAATTAACAGGATATTTATTAACATTAGTTAATTTAAAAATTTAATTATACAAAATAAATGGCGGAAAATTTTCCATTTAAATTTTAAATTAATTTGTAAAATTTATATTCAACAAAAACAAAATGGCATATTCAATTATGCAAATTAGCAATAGGCATTTTCATTTCAAAATTAATTACTTGTAAAACAAATCAAAAAAAATAGATATATATACATATTTATATAGGAATACCAAACAAATGTACCTTGACTCCACGAACGAAGAAAAGCGCTTTTCCCACATCCGGGGCACGGCACATGAAACTCAAAACGGTCTATATTTGCTAAAATAAAAGAAAACACAAGAATTAATTAAGTTATGAATATAACCAATTTACGACCAAAATTAAAATCGAACAAATCAAATTTGAAATGGAAAAACTAAGATTTAGAACAAGAATGCAAAAGAAAATTATAGATATAAAAAAAAAGGTAAAGTAATTATGTAAATGATATCAAAACTTAGCCAAAAATTCATGCGCGAAACTGCCGTATACCGCTTGCTCTCGCCGCCGGCACCGTACGTCCTCGCCTTCACTTTGCCAACCGTATTTGGGATCAACGGTATTCTCGCTATGCTGACTAACACTGGAACTCGTTGCGCCAACAAAATATACTGCCGGATACCGACAACAAAAAAAAAATCGCCGACAAAATAGTCCGCTATACACCCCCGTTGCTTTGGGTGTGGTTACACGTGAATTCCAAAACAGAACAACACCCTGTCCTTAAAACTGCCGTTGACCGCTCGTTCTCGTCTCGTGAAATGGCACGACCTTGTATTGACCCACCCCACTCAATCGACACTATGATTCTGGAGGTTATTTTAAGCGTAATTATACGGATCTCCCGACACACATGCACGCCACACGAATTTATAGTGTTAATGGTTCTATTGGTTTCACGATAAAAGGTTATCTCGCAACTGCTCAGAACTCACTTGGTACACTTTCTCACAACAAGGCAAATGATATAATGTCTTTACGATGCCCTCGAATTGTTACCCTTAAATGTTTGGCAATCCTGATTGTAATTTAAGCCGAACTAACCACATTCGCTCTCTTTTCTGTAGAGTACCGGTTATCGGAACCTTATTCCCAGTGATTCACCAAAATGAATCGAAATTTAGAGCACAAACTTCTCTACCACTTCACACTTGAGTTTATATTTTTACAAGTCAAGCAAACAAAATTCTGTGATGCGAGACCGAACACAAAGAACACACCAAGAACACTTTTTGAAAGCAACCAACACTTGGATAATTAACGTTTATTTAGTTCTCTTATTTTTGGTATTTTTTTCACTTCAGCAATCTAACGAGTTACTCTTTCAAAAGATTACCATCGAATGTCCGGCATCCGCTCAACTCAAATTCTTCTTTTTTTTCGTTCTTTACAAAAAACCAACAAAAAAAAATTCAGTATTCTATGCCATACAAGAAAAAAAAAAAATCCGCTAACGCAATAAAATTATCGTACGATTTATCAGACGGTACATGCACCGATAATGCAAGCCATTTATAACAACATCGATTCGCCCAAAAGAATATACCGTACCAATAGCATGCAAACATCGTAGGCGCAATAACAATTCAAATGGTATAAAATATCAAAGTTATACACTGTTGCACAAAAGTAGAAAACACACGCGATGCGTAAATGGAACGCACGTTACAGTACAACCAACAATTAATTTCTTACCCAATCTACTATTTACATTGCCTATAATCATTCTGAGCCGGAATTTCCACACTTAAATATTTTCAATTTTTCTGCAAAAATCCCTGATGGTTAGCCTTACCGATTTTGAACGGATAAAATTTATTGTCATCGATTCCGTATGTATCGGTTATTTTGGGTTATTGGTTTAATTTTAAGCAGGTCAGCGTTTAAGTTGTTGCAATACGTTGCCTCATTCGCCTGTAAACCAGGTTCGATGACATAATATAACCGCGGTTTCCAAAATACGAAATTTCCCATAACCGCGCCTTCCAAATACAACCAACAATTAATTTCTTACCCAATCTACTATTTACATTGCCTATAATCATTCTGAGCCGGAATTTCCACACTTAAATATTTTCAATTTTTCTGCAAAAATCCCTGATGGTTAGCCTTACCGATTTTGAACGGATAAAATTTATTGTCATCGATTCCGTATGTATCGGTTATTTTGGGTTATTGGTTTAATTTTAAGCAGGTCAGCGTTTAAGTTGTTGCAATACGTTGCCTCATTCGCCTGTAAACCAGGTTCGATGACATAATATAACCGCGGTTTCCAAAATACGAAATTTCCCATAACCGCGCCTTCCAAATACAACCAACAATTAATTTCTTACCCAATCTACTATTTACATTGCCTATAATCATTCTGAGCCGGAATTTCCACACTTAAATATTTTCAATTTTTCTGCAAAAATCCCTGATGGTTAGCCTTACCGATTTTGAACGGATAAAATTTATTGTCATCGATTCCGTATGTATCGGTTATTTTGGGTTATTGGTTTAATTTTAAGCAGATCAGCGTTTAAGTTGTTGCAATACGTCGCCTCATTCGCCTGTAAACCAGGTTCGATGACATAATATAACCGCGGTTTCCAAAATACGAAATTTCCCATAACTGCGGGTTCCAAGTACAACCAACAATTAATTTCTTACCCAATCTACTATTTACATTGCCTATAATCATTCTGAGCCGGAATTTCCACACTTAAATATTTTCAATTTTTCTGCAAAAATCCCTGATGGTTAGCCTTACCGATTTTGAACGGATAAAATTTATTGTCATCGATTCCGTATGTATCGGTTATTTTGGGTTATTGGTTTAATTTTAAGCAGATCAGCGTTTAAGTTGTTGCAATACGTCGCCTCATTCGCCTGTAATCCAGGTTCGATGACATAATATAACCGCGGGTTCCAAAATACGAAATTTCCCATAACCGCTCGTTCCAAGTACAACCAACAATTAATTTCTTACCCAATCTACTATTTACATTGCCTATAATCATTCTGAGCCGGAATTTCCACACTTAAATATTTTCAATTTTTCTGCAAAAATCCCTGATGGTTAGCCTTACCGATTTTGAACGGATAAAATTTATTGTCATCGATTCCGTATGTATCGGTTATTTTGGGTTATTGGTTTAATTTTAAGCAGGTCAGCGTTTAAGTTGTTGCAATACGTTGCCTCATTCGCCTGTAAACCAGGTTCGATGACATAATATAACCGTGGATTCCAAAATACGAAATTTCCCATAACTGCGGGTTCCAAGTACAACCAACAATTAATTTCTTACCCAATCTACTATTTACATTGCCTATAATCATTCTGAGCCGGAATTTCCACACTTAAATATTTTCAATTTTTCTGCAAAAATCCCTGATGGTTAGCCTTACCGATTTTGAACGGATAAAATTTATTGTCATCGATTCCGTATGTATCGGTTATTTTGGATTATTGGTTTAATTTTAAGCAGGTCAGCGTTTAAGTTGTTGCGATACGTTGCCTCATTCGCCTGTAAACCAGGTTCGATGACATAATATAACCGCGGTTTCCAAAATACGAAATTTCCCATAACCGCGCCTTCCAAATACAACCAACAATTAATTTCTTACCCAATCTACTATTTACATTGCCTATAATCATTCTGAGCCGGAATTTCCACACTTAAATATTTTCAATTTTTCTGCAAAAATCCCTGATGGCTAGCCTTACCGATTTTGAACGGATAAAATTTATTGTCATCGATTCCGTATGTATCGGTTATTTTGGGTTATTGGTTTAATTTTAAGCAGGTCAGCGTTTAAGTTGTTGCAATACGTTGCCTCATTCGCCTGTAAACCAGGTTCGATGACATAATATAACCGCGGTTTCCAAAATACGAAATTTCCCATAACCGCGCCTTCCAAATACAACCAACAATTAATTTCTTACCCAATCTACTATTTACATTGCCTATAATCATTCTGAGCCGGAATTTCCACACTTAAATATTTTCAATTTTTCTGCAAAAATCCCTGATGGTTAGCCTTACCGATTTTGAACGGATAAAATTTATTGTCATCGATTCCGTATGTATCGGTTATTTTGGGTTATTGGTTTAATTTTAAGCAGATCAGCGTTTAAGTTGTTGCAATACGTTGCCTCATTCGCCTGTAAACCAGGTTCGATGACATAATATAACCGCGGGTTCCAAAAGTACGAAATTTCCCATAACCGCGCCTTCTAAGTACAACCAACAATTAATTTCTTACCCAATCTACTATTTACATTGCCTATAATCATTCTGAGCCGGAATTTCCACACTTAAATATTTTCAATTTTTCTGCAAAAATCCCTGATGGTTAGCCTTACCGATTTTGAACGGATAAAATTTATTGTCATCGATTCCGTATGTATCGGTTATTTTGGGTTATTGGTTTAATTTTAAGCAGATCAGCGTTTAAGTTGTTGCAATACGTCGCCTCATTCGCCTGTAAACCAGGTTCGATGACATAATATAACCGCGGTTTCCAAAATACGAAATTTCCCATAACTGCGGGTTCCAAGTACAACCAACAATTAATTTCTTACCCAATCTACTATTTACATTGCCTATAATCATTCTGAGCCGGAATTTCCACACTTAAATATTTTCAATTTTTCTGCAAAAATCCCTGATGGCTAGCCTTACCGATTTTGAACGGATAAAATTTATTGTCATCGATTCCGTATGTATCGGTTATTTTGGGTTATTGGTTTAATTTTAAGCAGATCAGCGTTTAAGTTGTTGCAATACGTCGCCTCATTCGCCTGTAATCCAGGTTCGATGACATAATATAACCGCGGGTTCCAAAATACGAAATTTCCCATAACCGCGCCTTCCAAGTACAACCAACAATTAATTTCTTACCCAATCTACTATTTACATTGCCTATAATCATTCTGAGCCGGAATTTCCACACTTAAATATTTTCAATTTTTCTGCAAAAATCCCTGATGGTTAGCCTTACCGATTTTGAACGGATAAAATTTATTGTCATCGATTCCGTATGTATCGGTTATTTTGGGTTATTGGTTTAATTTTAAGCAGGTCAGCGTTTAAGTTGTTGCAATACGTTGCCTCATTCGCCTGTAATCCAGGTTCGATGACATAATATAACCGCGGGTTCCAAAATACGAAATTTCCCATAACCGCGCGTTCCAAGTACAACCAACAATTAATTTCTTACCCAATCTATTATTTACATTGCCTATAATCATTCTGAGCCGGAATTTCAACACTTAAATATTTTCAATTTTTCTGCAAAAATCCCTGATGGTTAGCCTTACCGATTTTGAACGGATAACATTTATTGTCATCGATTCCGTATGTATCGGTTATTTTGGGTTATTGGTGTACTTTTAAGCAGATCAGCGTTTAAACTGTTGCAATACGTCGCCTCATTCGCCTGTAAACCAGGTTCGATGACATAATATAACCGCGGGTTCCAAAATACGAAATTTTCCATAACAGCGCGTTCCAAGTACAACCAACAATTAATTTCTTACCCAATCTACTATTTACATTGCCTACAATCATTCTGAGCCGGAATTTCAACACTTAAATATTTTCAATTTTTCTGCAAAAATCCCTGATAGCCTTACCGATTTTGAACGGATAAAATTTATTGTCATCGATTCCGTATGTATCGGTTATTTTGGGTTATTGGTTTAATTTTAAGCAGGTCAGCGTTTAAGTTGCTGCAATACGTCGCCTCATTCGCCTGTAAACCAGGTTCGATGACATAATATAACCGCGGGTTCCAAAATACGAAATTTCCCATAACCGCGCCTTCCAAGTACAACCAACAATTAATTTCTTACCCAATCTACTATTTACATTGCCTATAATCATTCTGAGCCGGAATTTCCACACTTAAATATTTTCAATTTTTCTGCAAAAATCCCTGATGGTTAGCCTTACCGATTTTGAACGGATAAAATTTATTGTCATCGATTCCGTATGTATCGGTTATTTTGGGTTATTGGTTTAATTTTAAGCAGGTCAGCGTTTAAGTTGTTGCAATACGTTGCCTCATTCGCCTGTAATCCAGGTTCGATGACATAATATAACCGCGGGTTCCAAAATACGAAATTTCCCATAACCGCGCGTTCCAAGTACAACCAACAATTAATTTCTTACCCAATCTACTATTTACATTGCCTATAATCATTCTGAGCCGGAATTTCAACACTTAAATATTTTCAATTTTTCTGCAAAAATCCCTGATGGTTAGCCTTACCGATTTTGAACGGATAACATTTATTGTCATCGATTCCGTATTTATCGGTTATTTTGGGTTATTGGTGTACTTTTAAGCAGATCAGCGTTTAAGTTGTTGCAATACGTTGCCTCATTCGCTTGTAATCCAGGTTCGATGACATAATATAAGCGCGGGTTCTAAAAAACGAAATTTCCCATAACCGCGCGTTCCAAGTACAACCAACAATTAATTTCTTACCCAATCTATTATTTACATTGCCTATAATCATTCTGAGCCGGAATTTCCACACTTAAATATTTTCAATTTTTCTGCAAAAATCCCTGATGGTTAAGCCTTACCGATTTTGAACGGATAACATTTATTGTCATCGATTCCGTATGTATCGGTTATTTTGGGTTATTGGTGTACTTTTAAGCAGATCAGCGTTTAAGTTGTTGCGATACGTTGCCTCATTCGCCTGTAAACCAGGTTCGATGACATAATATAACCGCGGATTCCAAAATACGAAATTTTCCATAACAGCGCGTTCCAAGTACAACCAACAATTAATTTCTTACCCAATCTACTATTTACATTGCCTACAATCATTCTGAGCCGGAATTTCCACACTTAAATATTTTCAATTTTTCTGCAAAAATCCCTGATGGTTAGCCTTACCGATTTTGAACGGATAAAATTTATTGTCATCGATTCCGTATGTATCGGTTATTTTGGGTTATTGGTTTAATTTTAAGCAGGTCAGCGTTTAAGTTGCTGCAATACGTCGCCTCATTCGCCTGTAAACCAGGTTCGATGACATAATATAACCGCGGGTTCCAAAATACGAAATTTCCCATAACCGCGCCTTCCAAGTACAACCAACAATTAATTTCTTACCCAATCTACTATTTACATTGCCTATAATTATTCTGAGCCGGAATTTCCACACTTAAATATTTTCAATTTTTCTGCAAAAATCCCTGATGGTTAGCCTTACCGATTTTGAACGGATAAAATTTATTGTCATCGATTCCGTATGTATCGGTTATTTTGGGTTATTGGTTTAATTTTAAGCAGGTCAGCGTTTAAGTTGTTGCAATACGTTGCCTCATTCGCCTGTAATCCAGGTTCGATGACATAATATAACCGCGGGTTCCAAAATACGAAATTTCCCATAACCGCTCGTTCCAAGTACAACCAACAATTAATTTCTTACCCAATCTACTATTTACATTGCCTATAATCATTCTGAGCCGGAATTTCAACACTTAAATATTTTCAATTTTTCTGCAAAAATCCCTGATGGTTAGCCTTACCGATTTTGAACGGATAAAATTTATTGTCATCGATTCCGTATGTATCGGTTATTTTGGGTTATTGGTTTAATTTTAAGCAGGTCAGCGTTTAAGTTGCTGCAATACGTCGCCTCATTCGCCTGTAAACCAGGTTCGATGACATAATATAACCGCGGGTTCCAAAATACGAAATTTCCCATAACCGCGCCTTCCAAGTACAACCAACAATTAATTTCTTACCCAATCTACTATTTACATTGCCTATAATTATTCTGAGCCGGAATTTCCACACTTAAATATTTTCAATTTTTCTGCAAAAATCCCTGATGGTTAGCCTTACCGATTTTGAACGGATAAAATTTATTGTCATCGATTCCGTATGTATCGGTTATTTTGGGTTATTGGTTTAATTTTTAGCAGGTCAGCGTTTAAGTTGTTGCAATACGTTGCCTCATTCGCCTGTAATCCAGGTTCGATGACATAATATAACCGCGGGTTCCAAAATACGAAATTTCCCATAACCGCTCGTTCCAAGTACAACCAACAATTAATTTCTTACCCAATCTACTATTTACATTGCCTATAATCATTCTGAGCCGGAATTTCCACACTTAAATATTTTCAATTTTTCTGCAAAAATCCCTGATGGTTAGCCTTACCGATTTTGAACGGATAAAATTTATTGTCATCGATTCCGTATGTATCGGTTATTTTGGGTTATTGGTTTAATTTTAAGCAGGTCAGCGTTTAAGTTGTTGCAATACGTTGCCTCATTCGCCTGTAAACCAGGTTCGATGACATAATATAACCGCGGGTTCCAAAATACGAAATTTCCCATAACCGCGCCTTCCAAGTACAACCAACAATTAATTTCTTACCCAATCTACTATTTACATTGCCTACAATCATTCTGAGCCGGAATTTCCACACTTAAATATTTTCAATTTTTCTGCAAAAATCCCTGATGGTTAGCCTTACCGATTTTGAACGGATAAAATTTATTGTCATCGATTCCGTATGTATCGGTTATTTTGGGTTATTGGTTTAATTTTAAGCAGGTCAGCGTTTAAGTTGCTGCAATACGTCGCCTCATTCGCCTGTAAACCAGGTTCGATGACATAATATAACCGCGGATTCCAAAATACGAAATTTCCCATAACTGCGGGTTCCAAGTACAACCAACAATTAATTTCTTACCCAATCTACTATTTACATTGCCTATAATCATTCTGAGCCGGAATTTCCACACTTAAATATTTTCAATTTTTCTGCAAAAATCCCTGATGGTTAGCCTTACCGATTTTGAACGGATAAAATTTATTGTCATCGATTCCGTATGTATCGGTTATTTTGGGTTATTGGTTTAATTTTAAGCAGGTCAGCGTTTAAGTTGTTGCAATACGTCGCCTCATTTGCCTGTAATCCAGGTTCGATGACATAATATAACCGCGGATTCCAAAATACGAAATTTCCCATAACCGCGCCTTCCAAGTACAACCAACAATTAATTTCTTACCCAATCTACTATTTACATTGCCTATAATCATTCTGAGCCGGAATTTCCACACTTAAATATTTTCAATTTTTCTGCAAAAATCCCTGATGGTTAGCCTTACCGATTTTGAACGGATAAAATTTATTGTCATCGATTCCGTATGTATCGGTTATTTTGGGTTATTGGTTTAATTTTAAGCAGGTCAGCGTTTAAGTTGTTGCAATACGTTGCCTCATTCGCCTGTAAACCAGGTTCGATGACATAATATAACCGCGGATTCCAAAATACGAAATTTCCCATAACTGCGGGTTCCAAGTACAACCAACAATTAATTTCTTACCCAATCTACTATTTACATTGCCTATAATCATTCTGAGCCGGAATTTCCACACTTAAATATTTTCAATTTTTCTGCAAAAATCCCTGATGGTTAGCCTTACCGATTTTGAACGGATAAAATTTATTGTCATCGATTCCGTATGTATCGGTTATTTTGGGTTATTGGTTTAATTTTAAGCAGGTCAGCGTTTAAGTTGTTGCAATACGTCGCCTCATTCGCCTGTAAACCAGGTTCGATGACATAATATAACCGCTGATTCCAAAATACGAAATTTCCCATAACCGCGCCTTCCAAGTACAACCAACAATTAATTTCTTACCCAATCTACTATTTACATTGCCTATAATCATTCTGAGCCGGAATTTCAACACTTAAATATTTTCAATTTTTCTGCAAAAATCCCTGATAGCCTTACCGATTTTGAACGGATACAATTTATTTTCATCGGTTCCGTATGTATCGGTTATTTTGGGTTATTGGTTTAATTTTAAGCAGGTCAGCGTTTAAGTTGCTGCAATACGTCGCCTCATTCGCCTGTAAACCAGGTTCGATGACATAATATAACCGCGGGTTCCAAAATACGAAATTTCCCATAACCGCGCGTTCCAAGTACAACCAACAATTAATTTCTTACCCAATCTACTATTTACATTGCCTATAATCATTCTGAGCCGGAATTTCAACACTTAAATATTTTCAATTTTTCTGCAAAAATCCCTGATGGTTAGCCTTACCGATTTTGAACGGATAACATTTATTGTCATCGATTCCGTATTTATCGGTTATTTTGGGTTATTGGTGTACTTTTAAGCAGATCAGCGTTTAAGTTGTTGCAATACGTTGCCTCATTCGCTTGTAATCCAGGTTCGATGACATAATATAAGCGCGGGTTCTAAAAAACGAAATTTCCCATAACCGCGCGTTCCAAGTACAACCAACAATTAATTTCTTACCCAATCTATTATTTACATTGCCTATAATCATTCTGAGCCGGAATTTCCACACTTAAATATTTTCAATTTTTCTGCAAAAATCCCTGATGGTTAAGCCTTACCGATTTTGAACGGATAACATTTATTGTCATCGATTCCGTATGTATCGGTTATTTTGGGTTATTGGTGTACTTTTAAGCAGATCAGCGTTTAAGTTGTTGCGATACGTTGCCTCATTCGCCTGTAAACCAGGTTCGATGACATAATATAACCGCGGATTCCAAAATACGAAATTTTCCATAACAGCGCGTTCCAAGTACAACCAACAATTAATTTCTTACCCAATCTACTATTTACATTGCCTACAATCATTCTGAGCCGGAATTTCAACACTTAAATATTTTCAATTTTTCTGCAAAAATCCCTGATGGTTAGCCTTACCGATTTTGAACGGATAAAATTTATTGTCATCGATTCCGTATGTATCGGTTATTTTGGGTTATTGGTTTAATTTTAAGCAGGTCAGCGTTTAAGTTGCTGCAATACGTCGCCTCATTCGCCTGTAAACCAGGTTCGATGACATAATATAACCGCGGGTTCCAAAATACGAAATTTCCCATAACCGCGCCTTCCAAGTACAACCAACAATTAATTTCTTACCCAATCTACTATTTACATTGCCTATAATTATTCTGAGCCGGAATTTCCACACTTAAATATTTTCAATTTTTCTGCAAAAATCCCTGATGGTTAGCCTTACCGATTTTGAACGGATAAAATTTATTGTCATCGATTCCGTATGTATCGGTTATTTTGGGTTATTGGTTTAATTTTAAGCAGGTCAGCGTTTAAGTTGTTGCAATACGTTGCCTCATTCGCCTGTAATCCAGGTTCGATGACATAATATAACCGCGGGTTCCAAAATACGAAATTTCCCATAACCGCTCGTTCCAAGTACAACCAACAATTAATTTCTTACCCAATCTACTATTTACATTGCCTATAATCATTCTGAGCCGGAATTTCCACACTTAAATATTTTCAATTTTTCTGCAAAAATCCCTGATGGTTAGCCTTACCGATTTTGAACGGATAAAATTTATTGTCATCGATTCCGTATGTATCGGTTATTTTGGGTTATTGGTTTAATTTTAAGCAGGTCAATTAAGTTGTTGCAATACGTTGCCTCATTCGCCTGTAAACCAGGTTCGATGACATAATATAACCGCGGATTCCAAAATACGAAATTTCCCATAACTGCGGGTTCCAAGTACAACCAACAATTAATTTCTTACCCAATCTACTATTTACATTGCCTATAATCATTCTGAGCCGGAATTTCCACACTTAAATATTTTCAATTTTTCTGCAAAAATCCCTGATGGTTAGCCTTACCGATTTTGAACGGATAAAATTTATTGTCATCGATTCCGTATGTATCGGTTATTTTGGGTTATTGGTTTAATTTTAAGCAGGTCAGCGTTTAAGTTGTTGCAATACGTCGCCTCATTTGCCTGTAATCCAGGTTCGATGACATAATATAACCGCGGATTCCAAAATACGAAATTTCCCATAACCGCGCCTTCCAAGTACAACCAACAATTAATTTCTTACCCAATCTACTATTTACATTGCCTATAATCATTCTGAGCCGGAATTTCCACACTTAAATATTTTCAATTTTTCTGCAAAAATCCCTGATGGTTAGCCTTACCGATTTTGAACGGATAAAATTTATTGTCATCGATTCCGTATGTATCGGTTAT
The DNA here is from genome assembly GCA_947310385.1 of Nephrotoma appendiculata. Taxonomy (NCBI): domain Eukaryota; kingdom Metazoa; phylum Arthropoda; class Insecta; order Diptera; family Tipulidae; genus Nephrotoma; species Nephrotoma appendiculata. Next base: position 271,085,293 of record OX371224.1, read on the forward strand.
TTTGGGTTATTGGTTTAATTTTAAGCAGGTCAGCGTTTAAGTTGTTGCAATACGTTGCCTCATTCGCCTGTAAACCAGGTTCGATGACATAATATAACCGCGGATTCCAAAATACGAAATTTCCCATAACTGCGGGTTCCAAGTACAACCAACAATTAATTTCTTACCCAATCTACTATTTACATTGCCTATAATCATTCTGAGCCGGAATTTCCACACTTAAATATTTTCAATTTTTCTGCAAAAATCCCTGATGGTTAGCCTTACCGATTTTGAACGGATAAAATTTATTGTCATCGATTCCGTATGTATCGGTTATTTTGGGTTATTGGTTTAATTTTAAGCAGGTCAGCGTTTAAGTTGTTGCAATACGTCGCCTCATTCGCCTGTAAACCAGGTTCGATGACATAATATAACCGCTGATTCCAAAATACGAAATTTCCCATAACCGCGCCTTCCAAGTACAACCAACAATTAATTTCTTACCCAATCTACTATTTACATTGCCTATAATCATTCTGAGCCGGAATTTTCACACTTAAATATTTTCAATTTTTCTGCAAAAATCCCTGATAGCCTTACCGATTTTGAACGGATACAATTTATTTTCATCGGTTCCGTATGTATCGGTTATTTTGGGTTATTGGTTTAATTTTAAGCAGGTCAGCGTTTAAGTTGTTGCAATACGTCGCCTCATTCGCCTGTAAACCAGGTTCGATGACATAATATAACCGCGGGTTCCAAAATACGAAATTTCCCATAACCGCGCCTTCCAAGTACAACCAACAATTAATTTCTTACCCAATCTACTATTTACATTGCCTATAATCATTCTGAGCCGGAATTTCCACACTTAAATATTTTCAATTTTTCTGCAAAAATCCCTGATGGTTAGCCTTACCGATTTTGAACGGATAAAATTTATTGTCATCGATTCCGTATGTATCGGTTATTTTGGGTTATTGGTTTAATTTTAAGCAGGTCAGCGTTTAAGTTGTTGCAATACGTCGCCTCATTCGCCTGTAAACCAGGTTCGATGACATAATATAACCGCGGGTTCCAAAATACGAAATTTCCCATAACCGCGCCTTCCAAGTACAACCAACAATTAATTTCTTACCCAATCTACTATTTACATTGCCTATAATCATTCTGAGCCGGAATTTCCACACTTAAATATTTTCAATTTTTCTGCAAAAATCCCTGATGGTTAGCCTTACCGATTTTGAACGGATAAAATTTATTGTCATCGATTCCGTATGTATCGGTTATTTTGGGTTATTGGTTTAATTTTAAGCAGGTCAGCGTTTAAGTTGTTGCAATACGTCGCCTCATTCGCCTGTAAACCAGGTTCGATGACATAATATAACCGCGGGTTCCAAAATACGAAATTTCCCATAACCGCGCCTTCCAAGTACAACCAACAATTAATTTCTTACCCAATCTACTATTTACATTGCCTATAATCATTCTGAGCCGGAATTTCCACACTTAAATATTTTCAATTTTTCTGCAAAAATCCCTGATGGCTAGCCTTACCGATTTTGAACGGATAAAATTTATTGTCATCGATTCCGTATGTATCGGTTATTTTGGGTTATTGGTTTAATTTTAAGCAGGTCAGCGTTTAAGTTGTTGCAATACGTTGCCTCATTCGCCTGTAAACCAGGTTCGATGACATAATATAACCGCGGGTTCCAAAATACGAAATTTCCCATAACCGCGCCTTCCAAGTACAACCAACAATTAATTTCTTACCCAATCTACTATTTACATTGCCTATAATCATTCTGAGCCGGAATTTCCACACTTAAATATTTTCAATTTTTCTGCAAAAATCCCTGATGGTTAGCCTTACCGATTTTGAACGGATAAAATTTATTGTCATCGATTCCGTATGTATCGGTTATTTTGGGTTATTGGTTTAATTTTAAGCAGGTCAGCGTTTAAGTTGTTGCAATACGTTGCCTCATTCGCCTGTAATCCAGGTTCGATGACATAATATAACCGCGGGTTCCAAAATACGAAATTTCCCATAACCGCGCCTTCCAAGTACAACCAACAATTAATTTCTTACCCAATCTACTATTTACATTGCCTATAATCATTCTGAGCCGGAATTTCAACACTTAAATATTTTCAATTTTTCTGCAAAAATCCCTGATAGCCTTACCGATTTTGAACGGATACAATTTATTTTCATCGGTTCCGTATGTATCGGTTATTTTGGGTTATTGGTGTACTTTTAAGCAGATCAGCGTTTAAGTTGTTGCGATACGTTGCCTCATTCGCCTGTAAACCAGGTTCGATGACATAATATAACCGCGGATTCCAAAATACGAAATTTTCCATAACAGCGCGTTCCAAGTACAACCAACAATTAATTTCTTACCCAATCTACTATTTACATTGCCTACAATCATTCTGAGCCGGAATTTCAACACTTAAATATTTTCAATTTTTCTGCAAAAATCCCTGATGGTTAGCCTTACCGATTTTGAACGGATAACATTTATTGTCATCGATTCCGTATGTATCGGTTATTTTGGGTTATTGGTGTACTTTTAAGCAGATCAGCGTTTAAGTTGTTGCAATACGTCGCCTCATTCGCCTGTAAACCAGGTTCGATGACATAATATAACCGCGGGTTCCAAAATACGAAATTTTCCATAACAGCGCGTTCCAAGTACAACCAACAATTAATTTCTTACCCAATCTACTATTTACATTGCCTACAATCATTCTGAGCCGGAATTTCAACACTTAAATATTTTCAATTTTTCTGCAAAAATCCCTGATAGCCTTACCGATTTTGAACGGATAAAATTTATTGTCATCGATTCCGTATGTATCGGTTATTTTGGGTTATTGGTTTAATTTTAAGCAGGTCAGCGTTTAAGTTGCTGCAATACGTCGCCTCATTCGCCTGTAAACCAGGTTCGATGACATAATATAACCGCGGGTTCCAAAATACGAAATTTCCCATAACCGCGCCTTCCAAGTACAACCAACAATTAATTTCTTACCCAATCTACTATTTACATTGCCTATAATCATTCTGAGCCGGAATTTTCACACTTAAATATTTTCAATTTTTCTGCAAAAATCCCTGATAGCCTTACCGATTTTGAACGGATACAATTTATTTTCATCGGTTCCGTATGTATCGGTTATTTTGGGTTATTGGTGTACTTTTAAGCAGATCAGCGTTTAAGTTGTTGCGATACGTTGCCTCATTCGCCTGTAAACCAGGTTCGATGACATAATATAACCGCGGATTCCAAAATACGAAATTTTCCATAACAGCGCGTTCCAAGTACAACCAACAATTAATTTCTTACCCAATCTACTATTTACATTGCCTACAATCATTCTGAGCCGGAATTTCAACACTTAAATATTTTCAATTTTTCTGCAAAAATCCCTGATGGTTAGCCTTACCGATTTTGAACGGATAAAATTTATTGTCATCGATTCCGTATGTATCGGTTATTTTGGGTTATTGGTTTAATTTTAAGCAGGTCAGCGTTTAAGTTGCTGCAATACGTCGCCTCATTCGCCTGTAAACCAGGTTCGATGACATAATATAACCGCGGGTTCCAAAATACGAAATTTCCCATAACCGCGCCTTCCAAGTACAACCAACAATTAATTTCTTACCCAATCTACTATTTACATTGCCTATAATCATTCTGAGCCGGAATTTCCACACTTAAATATTTTCAATTTTTCTGCAAAAATCCCTGATGGCTAGCCTTACCGATTTTGAACGGATAAAATTTATTGTCATCGATTCCGTATGTATCGGTTATTTTGGGTTATTGGTTTAATTTTAAGCAGGTCAGCGTTTAAGTTGTTGCAATACGTTGCCTCATTCGCCTGTAATCCAGGTTCGATGACATAATATAACCGCGGGTTCCAAAATACGAAATTTCCCATAACCGCGCGTTCCAAGTACAACCAACAATTAATTTCTTACCCAATCTACTATTTACATTGCCTATAATCATTCTGAGCCGGAATTTCAACACTTAAATATTTTCAATTTTTCTGCAAAAATCCCTGATGGTTAGCCTTACCGATTTTGAACGGATAACATTTATTGTCATCGATTCCGTATTTATCGGTTATTTTGGGTTATTGGTGTACTTTTAAGCAGATCAGCGTTTAAGTTGTTGCAATACGTTGCCTCATTCGCTTGTAATCCAGGTTCGATGACATAATATAAGCGCGGGTTCTAAAAAACGAAATTTCCCATAACCGCGCGTTCCAAGTACAACCAACAATTAATTTCTTACCCAATCTATTATTTACATTGCCTATAATCATTCTGAGCCGGAATTTCCACACTTAAATATTTTCAATTTTTCTGCAAAAATCCCTGATGGTTAAGCCTTACCGATTTTGAACGGATAACATTTATTGTCATCGATTCCGTATGTATCGGTTATTTTGGGTTATTGGTGTACTTTTAAGCAGATCAGCGTTTAAGTTGTTGCGATACGTTGCCTCATTCGCCTGTAAACCAGGTTCGATGACATAATATAACCGCGGATTCCAAAATACGAAATTTTCCATAACAGCGCGTTCCAAGTACAACCAACAATTAATTTCTTACCCAATCTACTATTTACATTGCCTACAATCATTCTGAGCCGGAATTTCAACACTTAAATATTTTCAATTTTTCTGCAAAAATCCCTGATGGTTGGCCTTACCGATTTTGAACGGATAAAATTTATTGTCATCGATTCCGTATGTATCGGTTATTTTGGGTTATTGGTTTAATTTTAAGCAGGTCAGCGTTTAAGTTGCTGCAATACGTCGCCTCATTCGCCTGTAAACCAGGTTCGATGACATAATATAACCGCGGGTTCCAAAATACGAAATTTCCCATAACCGAGCCTTCCAAGTACAACCAACAATTAATTTCTTACCCAATCTACTATTTACATTGCCTACAATCATTCTGAGCCGGAATTTCAACACTTAAATATTTTCAATTTTTCTGCAAAAATCCCTGATGGTTTGCCTTACCGATTTTGAACGGATAAAATTTATTGTCATCGATTCCGTATGTATCGGTTATTTTGGGTTATTGGTTTAATTTTAAGCAGGTCAGCGTTTAAGTTGCTGCAATACGTCGCCTCATTCGCCTGTAAACCAGGTTCGATGACATAATATAACCGCGGGTTCCAAAATACGAAATTTCCCATAACCGCGCCTTCCAAGTACAACCAACAATTAATTTCTTACCCAATCTACTATTTACATTGCCTATAATCATTCTGAGCCGGAATTTCCACACTTAAATATTTTCAATTTTTCTGCAAAAATCCCTGATAGCCTTACCGATTTTGAACGGATAAAATTTATTGTCATCGATTCCGTATGTATCGGTTATTTTGGGTTATTGGTTTAATTTTAAGCAGGTCAGCGTTTAAGTTGTTGCAATACGTCGCCTCATTCGCCTATAATCCAGGTTCGATGACATAATATAACCGCTGATTCCAAAATACGAAATTTCCCATAACCGCGCCTTCCAAGTACAACCAACAATTAATTTCTTACCCAATCTACTATTTACATTGCCTATAATCATTCTAAGCCGGAACTTCCACACTTAAATATTTTCAATTTTCTGCAAAAATCCCTGATGGTTAGCCTTACCGATTTTGAACGGATAAAATTTATTGCCACCGATTCCGAATGTATTGGTTATTTTGGGTTATTGGTTTAATTTTAAGCAGGTCAGCGTAGGTTCGATGACTTAATATAATCGCGAATTTCAAAATACGAAATTTCCCATAAAGTTCGATTTATATTATCCGTTCCTTTCAGATCCTTCACGTATCGTATCAGCAAAAAAAAAACCTTGTTACATGTATGTATTTTCATAGAAGTATTTATATTATCCGTTCTGTTCAGTTCCTGCAAGTACGGAACGGATAATATAAATACTTCTATGAAAATACATGTAACAATGTTTTTTTAGTCTGATGCGATACATGAAGGAACTGAAAGGAACGGATAATTTAAATCGACCTTACCCGCGCGTTCCAAGTACAACCAACCGTTAATTTTTTACTCAATCTACTATTTACATTGCCTATAATTATTTTGAGCCGGAATTTCCACACTTAAATATTTTCAATTTTTTGCAAAAATCTCTGATGGTGCTAGTTAAATAAGTCAGTCTCCACAAAATAAATCACGAATTGGACTGCAGTCGCTTAATATGTTATTTTTATAACCTATATACATTTGGAACCTGAATTTCAACAATAAAATATATTCAAGTTTTTGCATAAATGCGCTGAAGGGGTTATTTAAAATTAAAACGCGATCCAAATTTTATTTTATTTTTTACCAAATTAAATAATTTTAAAAATTACATAATATTTTTGCTTTTTCTAAACTTAAATTATAAAAAAAACAAACAAAGCGTTTGCATGTATCTATAAAAAATAATAATACTAAAAAGATGTTTTCCGTATCTCTCACTCTCTCTCTTCTCTCGCTGCTTTTTAGTAGTTTTGTAATAGTAGTTTAATAATTGTAATTACTTATAGTTATCTCTATTATTAAATTAGCATCTTCATTTTACTCATATGATAATAAACTTAATACATATTATTACAACAATAGTTTTAAATCATATCAACACCAAAAAATAACAACAACAACAAAAAATATTTATTAATATTACCAACCTATTTTATTAATTAAATAATTATATTAGTAAGCTGTAATTAAATTAAGAAGTAGATACATAAAAAAATACAAAATATGAATTGATCAGGCCAATTGATAATTGATAATATTATGGCGCCGGGGGAGAGTTATCGGGACTGTACAATTTTTTACGTTACATACATAATAGAACTATTATTTATTATATTAATTGTTGTTCATGGTTTTATAAACTTAGTAGAAAACATTAGTATACGTAATACAAATTGGAAGTTTAAATTTCTTCATAAAAACATTGTTTGTCGTTTTCTTAAACTTAAAAATCGAAGCCGAGAAAGTTAATGGAAATATTTTTATTTTATTTTATCATTTTACATAAAAAACTCTTCAGTCGAATGGGAGAGCGGCAGTCACGTACGAGCTGGACGATCCAATATCGAAATTTCTATTACACGCAAGCCACGAAAAGCCGGATCAGTTATTTGTAAGCCCTTCGGATTGTATACACGTTCGTTTTGCGATAGTATATATTTGGAAATTTTCCGTAGACACTAAAAAGTATTTGGAACATTATATTATGTATAAATTTTTAATAATATTTATATATCAATCTGCTTACTTTTTCATAATGGGTTTCGGTACACATATACACTAAATAGGCTGTTATACAGGCTAAACACCCTTCACAGTATGTACTACAAGAACCCTTTTCCGCTTCAACAAAATATTCATTTAATTTATTTATTGTTGCTTCGAATGTGTGCCGATCGATCTGAAAATAAAAAAACGAGTGAGTTTAGTTAAATACAAATAAGTAGTCCATCAAAATTTAATATTTTAATTTAAACATTTAAAAATATTCTGTCAATGGCAGACGACATGGCGTCACTTCGGTGATTCTTAACGCAATGGTTAACTTATAACAAACTATCTCATCTTTTACATAGTTTATTGTTGGCGCTGACACAATTGGATGTGAACTGTTCAAAATATTTCGAGATTGGTTTGGGCGATATATTGGGGAAATCATAATCACTGATATGAAATTGATTGTAACATCCAATTTAAATCGACAATTTTTTTGACGGCACCATGATGTGCAAGAAGTGCCACACAGCACATGCCACGATGGACACCCAGCACGAGCGATCTGAGGGCACGGTTAACTCGTTAGGCGGCGACGTGAACTGGCCCCAAAGATCGTGCGTTTTAACGCATTTAAAGATCTTCCTCTGCGGCAATCTTAAATTGCAGGTCTATGCAAATAAACCGCAAACAATTGATTTCCTCAATGTCATCATAACGAACATATTCCAGCAAATGTTGTTGTATTGTTAAGAAATGGCCTAATTTCATCTGGATTGATAATTCAAAATGTATTAGATTACAATGTAGAATTCTAATTCACCTTGAATCGGAACCAACAATTATTTTATACATTTACTACATTGGGTGCTTTCAGAACACCCAAAAGTTGGGACATGTTGAGTAAAGGCGGATTCAGTATTGCGTTCTTGCGTTCCTTTATTCCTTTTGAAATTTTTTTAAACCAACTTCATTGGTTAAATCTTGTGATTTTTTTTCAACTTGGATTGGTTTTAAAAAATTCAGAAGGGAAGAAATAATGAAAGAACGCAACACTGAATCCGCTTTAAAATTGAAGCCAACGCTATGAAAATGTTTAACTCTATGAAATTTTTAATTCAAATTGGCGATGATTTCACTAATCATCATATATTGTTCACGTGGTGCAGAGTGGAGTGGACTGGATTTGTAAATCCGGTCGTAGTATGATTGTGTTCACCTATGCGTGGACCTTAGTAAATCTACCATAGCGCCTCTAGTGAAGACATGTTGAACTATTTTTTGACATATCATTTTTTCCTGAAATTGTTTTGTTGTGACTAACGCATTTAATGAAAATTATTTTTTTTTAAATTGTTCAATTTAAATTGTAAATATGGAAAATATACATAAACAATTTTATTTTCAATTCAATTAAAATTTTAATTCAATTAAAAAAGACAGAACAAATATAAAAATGCTAATGAACAATTAATTTTTACAACATCAAACGCAGTTGTCAACATGTTCATCACTTTGGTGCCAACAATTTTTGTTAACAATTAAAGTTGATTTTGGAAAAGTTTATATGAAACCTAGTCACAAAAAATGCATGGCAAAACACGTTAAATTTTACGCAGAACCAGTGGATTGGAAATTATAGAAAGACGAAAGAAACATTTGGCTTTATATGTGCTGTTGTGGATGAAGATCTTACACCTTAAACTAATGCCGCTGCTGCAAATAATCTACAAAGTTTACCGACAGAAAAACAAGTAGCAATAGCATTGTTCAAATTTGCTTGCATAGATTTTGCCAAGTTTGAATAAATATGTACAAAAATTTATTTATATGCCGAATGAAGAAGATGCAATTTACCTCCGATTTTGAAGAAATCTCCACAGATTATAGGATGTATTGATGGTACCCACATTCTTATACTGGCACCAAAAGATGGATATATCGTTAACCGCAAATATTAGCCTTTCGTCAATATCCTTTTTTCTACCAAAATAAATAAAAAATTGGCTCAATTTAAGTCCAAACCACACAAATGTGTGAGGAAGAAATATAGAATGTAATGGCGTTTTTGATAAAGAAAAATTTCGTTTGATTTGAAGTACAACCAACACAATTGTGTGTATAGTTATAGTGTTTTTGTCGGACGAAAATAAGTTAAAAAGGAATTCACAAATGTGTAAGTTGGTTCAAAACACATACAAAATAAATGTTTGACATGAATCTTTATCCTTACCCACACAATTGTGTGCAGGATATGCAGGACGTTTGCAAAGCACAATTAAGATAACAAACATCTATTTTTTTTCTAGCTATTCAATAATATTTAAAACCTATATTTTAAATTCCTAGATATTAGCTGTAAATATAAAAAATAGGTGCCACGATGCCCATGTCTTTGTTAATTCTTTTAAAAGTATTTAGTTAATATTTTACCAATCGTACGTCTTATTTAATACTCTAATTATAAACTTATATTTTTAAAATAAAAAGAAAAATTTAGCACACAAAAGAAATTGAAGGGAAAGCTATACCATATTCAATTCTTGGCGATTCGCATATTCATTGCTGCCATGGGTCATCAAAAATTATCCAACCACCGTAGATAAAAAAGAAATTTCTTTTAATGCATATATGAATACTGGTCGAGTTAAAAAGGAAAATGCATTTGTGCGGTTAAAAGCTAGATGGCACCTTAGCAAAAACATACGTTTTTACTACAATTCACCTAAAATCATATTGATATGTTGTAAATTACACAATATACGTGAAAATAAAAACATATTGGTTCCTCAGCAGCCAATTATACATCAACAACCAAACAGACAAGCTGCCACAGTGAATACCAATACATTATGGGGAATTGAAATAAGAAATCATGTTCAGACCATGAACATGATCACCAACTAGTTAACCCATGAACATGACCACTAATTGGTTTAACATAATTTAGTATTACTACATTTTTTTTTATTTAGAACACATAGCAGACATAGTAAAACAACAAATGTCTTTCGCCGAAACAAACGTTATTAACCGTAATAGAGAGTTGTTCACTAATCATTATAAGGTAGTCCAAGATGAACTAGAAACAATCATGTTTCATGAAGAATTCATAGATGCCACAATACGAATCATTATAGCAGTTATATCCTTTAAGGATATACAAGAAGTTTTAATTGATGTCATCTCAGATGTGCACCACGGGCTCATCAACACCTTATTATTTACACCCAGCCAACTACAGTATATCCAACGTGCATTACCTGGTCATTTGGATCTACGTGAAGTAATCCAACTATACAAGCTCTTAATCATTAAAGCAAGTATTCTGCAAGGAAAAGCCATTTTCGAAATAAAGATCCCACTGATCGATAGAGAGGAATTTCAAATTCTGCATGTAATATCGGTACCAACACTTTATAATGAACAATATATCTAAATAAAACCATCCGCAAATTACATGCTAGTATTTTTACAATCCATTCAACACCACCAAGTATGGTTTGGTTGCAACTTCACACATCAAACAGCTGGATGTTTGTAGCAAACATTTTCGACAGCATATGCAACACTACCATCACTCCAATAACAATTTCAGGGTCTGGGATAATTCAATTACCTATGCATTGCACACTGAAGGGAGATTCAATCACATTGTATAGCAAAACAACATACACTACCTATCAGAATAAGGCATTCCTACCAACTTGCAATTTAACAAGGCACGTTAACAGGCTAAAATTGCCCATCATCATCGATGATACCGACATTAAGAATTTAGAAACATCAATAAGGGTCCTTAAAAAGAACTAAGGAACTTATCATGAGTTGAACAACCACGATATTCATCACTACACCACGCCATATATCCACGCCCGTATTCTCCGCCATAATTATAATAACTACCATCAGCCTAATCATATTATATCGTCGCTCAACAGCAGTAACAACAGATTCGGATGTATAAATTGAGACCAATGGTAACGGTCGGGCAGAATGTTCAGACCATGAACATGATCAAGAACTAGTTAACCCATGAACATGACCACCAATTGGTTTAACATAATTTAGTATTACGCTAAAATAATGTATTGAACATAAAATAAATATCTGCTTAAAGAAGTTGCTTAAATAAGCAAATATATGACGAAGCAACAATTTGCTTTACTTTAGCTAAAACACAAGAAGCTATTTCCGTTATATTTAATTATTGTTGTAATCAATGTAATCATTTTATATATAAACTGTAATATTTCCAATAAAGAAACAAAATTAAAATAACCTTTAACTTCTCAACTAGTCATTTATAATTAGTGGACTAGCTCCGACACCACGGTAGGCGCACTAATTCCTAAACAAATAAATCATCTAAAACTATATTAACAAAAACGTTCCTCTCAGAGATGTTTCATCATTTCTAAGCAATCTGTTTATAATAAAAACTTAATAAAATACCAAATCATGTTAATATATGTTTTTTAAATTTTATTTATGGATATTCAGAAATATATTGAACATCTTAATATACATACATTATCTTCTTCGTCGCCCGATAGATATGGTTGGTTGTAGATACATATGTTGCACGCGTTCGTGATCGTTTCAATGACCTTTCTTATGTCGATTTTCATCGACTTTTTCTTACTCCCAAAATGTTACCCTCATTTTTTACTCCCATTTTGTTTCAATGGAACAAAAATGTACTACTCTACTACTCTCTAATTTTTACTTTATTATTTATATTTGATTTTTATAATTTCACTAATCAAATTACCAACGCGCCGCATATTTTGACAAATGACAGAAAAAAAATTGGCGAATAGATGTATAACAACAACAAAATCGTATACTCCACCAAAAAACCTAGAGTATAGAAAATTACCCCGGGAGTAACAAAATATTACCCTCGTAGTAATATTTTTTTCAATGAAACATGAAAATCGACATTATGATCTATATCTTTGAGGCTGAAAAATATTTGCTAATGATTCCAAATATGTTTTTTGGCGTTCATCCTCCATATCCTGAATTTCTATTTACCGCGTTTTGTTGCTTTTCCATTCTCTCTGCGACGCTTGTTATAACTTTTTCATATTTTGATCTCCCACCAAAGTTCGTTTTTCGCTAAAGCTAATAAAAAAGCGTTAAAAATGTAAATATTTTAAAACTGCATTGTTCATCCACAATTGTTCGTACATATTTCACTGGAAACATAAATGGCCGTCTCATCGTGCTCATCTGGAATGTCGGTATGACTTTCCAACACAGTTTCTACTGGTGTTGTTTCTGATGTTTATACACTGAAGGATGTTCACACCATATTGGACGACTTAAAAAAGTTCGCTCATTTGCTCCATATGTATAAATTTTGAAGCACCACTTCCGTTTTTTCTGAATAATATTTAGATTTTAAACTTTTATATTAAATTTGTGCTTGCTTAGCAGTTTTATTTTATCCGTGTTCTTTTAATTTTATAAAAATGTTTTTGAATATTTTGCCATGTCGTAATGTCTTTTTGTCCATTTGATTCATAATATCTACATCTACACATATTTTTAAAAATAATGGGTCTCATCATTTTCACACACTTCAAATTATCACTATGTTCATTTTCCATTTCTTAATGATGTTTAATTCAACTTATCACAATTTCACATCACAATTCCAATTTGAAACAATATCAAATGTCAAAATATCAGGATCCGCTCGAAACGCGATATTTCGAAACGAGATATGAGAAAACGAGATATGGTACAAAACGCAATATTTCAAAATGCGATATTTCAAAACGCGATATAGTACAAAACACGATATGGTACATCGAAGCGACGGAAGCGCAGCGACCCGCCGATAAATAACACGGTCCTATACTACCGCTCCTATCGATTTTTAAATTTAAAATTTTTAAAATATCGCGTTTTATACCATATCGCGTGTTGAAATATCGCGTTTTGTACCATATCGCGTTTTGTACCGTATCGCGAAATATCGCGTTTTGAAATATCGCATTTTGGTAATTCGCGTTTCAAATGGGACCCCAAAATATCTAGTCCAGTTATTAAATCTAGTCGGGGTTGTGTCTCGATAATTTTTTTTTTATAAATTCAACAATTTAAATAAATAAGTGAATTAATTAATGAAATCAAGGCAAAATCAACTCGTCTTACTAATCATTAAAAATGAAAACATGTGGTGATAATACAAAAGTGGTCCATGGTGATAATAATTTATTTATTTATTTTATTTTTCAAATAGCTCTTAAGCTAATTTTCCAGTTTACAGTACAATATATATACGAGTACATCATCTACTTAATAACTATGAAATTTCTTTTAACAGTTCTGCCCCAAAATTCTTTGTGCTTTTATAATTTCTTATATTTTCCGGTAAATCATTAACATCGATATACCTTTGTCAAATATCGATACTTATCCTTATACCTAGTATCATGACTATGCACATCCTGTCTCCTACACAACAACAACAACTGACATAAATATTGTGGTAACAAATTTTTATCAAGCCTAAAAATAAGTCATTATGTTCATATACAACGTATTTTCCACTGTTAACAACTCTAACTCCAGCAACATATCACAGATTATTGCATATCTATCTCTATTTAACATAATCCTCAATGTTCTATTTAGGATAACTTGCATTTTATCTAAATCAGACTTATTTACAATGAAAAGTATAGTACTGCAATAGGTGATATGTGGCATTACATTAGTGTTATAAACTACCTTTTTCGCATTTACCGATAACAAACTTTTATACCTAGCTTTCATTGCTAACTTCTTTGTAACATAACTAGCATGTTCTTTAAAATTTATCTTGTTGTCCAGTATAATGCCTACGCACTTAAAACTATCTACCCTTTCTATTACGACATTATCTATAATAATATTTCCATTTACTACATTATTCCCTATATACATACATTTTGTTTTGTTTACATTTAACATTAACTTATTTATACGAAGCCATTTTGCCACTTCACCTAACTCTTCATTCATACTACTTATGATCTCGCCCACATCACTTCCCGACAAACAGAGCAACGTATCATCAGCAAACAAGTGGTTTTTGAATCTATTTAGAATCTGCATACCATTTATATATACTTACTATAAATAGCAATGGTCCCAGCTTACTTACTTGTAGCACTCCATACTTTACATCTACAGGATCAGAGCATACATCATTTATTTTTACATACCGCTTTCTATTACTTAAATAACTATCCAACCAACTTAACAATTCGCTCCTCACACCATATTTGTTTAATTTTCCTCGCAAGCTTGCCCTATTTATTGTTTCAAATGCCCTTTTTGTTTCATCCTCCCTCTCTCTTTCTTCCAATCCTCCACCACCATCTGAACAGCTGGCACTGTAGAGTGCTGCTCTCTAAAACCAGATTGGTGCCCAGATAGCATATTATTCTCAGCGATGTGCCCGAGCAGCTTATCCAAAATTATTGACTCCAATAGCTTGTCCAAGGTTGGCAAAATATTTATAGGACGATAATCCGACATCCGACAACTATTCATAACTTTAGGCACAGGAACTACACATGATACTTTCAAACTTGTAAAAACTACTGCATATTTCAACGACAAATTTACTATGCGGCTCACATATCCTTTAGGACCCCCCATAAATCCTTAAACATTTTACACCTTATAATATCCTCTACACTATCTACAAAATACTTGTTTAACCTGTTCGCAATGTCGTGCACCATCACTCAATCAAAATCCACTCCATTTATATCACTCCTTCCCTGAGATCCAATTACCCTTTTTAATGTTTTCCACATCTTTCCCGGGTTGCCTTTGCACTGATCAATGTTTCTATCATAGTACAATCTCCTCTCACTCCTAATCACAGCAACAAATCTGTTTCTTTTGCTTTGATACTCCACCCACCCTTCTTAACTGTCTTAATCCCCAACTCTCCCTCTCTCTCCTTCATCACTCTAGATTTCTTATACGAATCATCTCTTGCCTTCCTAACCTCCTTCACTCTGTTGGTGAACCATGGACAACTTCTAGCTATGCCCACTATCCTTAAATCGCCTGTTCCCCTTTTCACTGCTCCGTACACCATCCTTGGTTCTTATAAGTTCCTCTTCCACAACATTTAGATCTATCTTTCCTTTGATCATCTTTTTCCCATTTACATCCTCCCCCTTGATCATAATAAGCGCATAGTCTGTAATTTTTGGGGTATCTACAACAATACAATTCACGTCCTTATTTGAAAATACTAAATCAATTGTCGTTCTTGGTGCATCCGTTACTCTGGTATGTTCTTTCACGAACTGTTTAAACCGAAAAGTCTGCAATTTCTTTATGAAATGCTGAAATTATGTTCGACGCGAAGAAGATCACAGACAACAAACTAAAGTTTACACATAAAATGCTGCCCATCTTGGCAGTACAATAAATACGAGAAATTTGAACGAGTACTAATTAAACGCAACCAACATGTTCGAGGAGATTATATTAGAAGTAAAAATTGGTAAAAGTGTGTTAGATGATCGAATATCATCGAACACGCTGAAAAATTTCATGGTAAACGTCATTACAAAACTTGTAAACATGATGTTATCACATTCCGTTATCAAATTATTCCACTTTCATTTAAAATAACTATATTGACTTGGCCTTGGAGATAGCTCCAAGATCGTGCCGGATTTTAACTTTTCCTTGTACGCTATTTTAAATTGAAACATTAAATAAGCCCTCAGATTTAGGCATCAACTTTGAAGATATCATCTTCACAAATTTTTCGTCTGTGTCCTGTCACCAAATTAATTTGGTATAAACTCCGCGCACAATTAGATAATGGGCAGACCTTGTTAAAGTTAGCAGCAAGTTGTCTCGTCTACTTCAGCCGAAAGTGTAAAAAATTATATATTAAATTGAAATATCCCAGCCGAAAGTAACTAACCTACAAAATCGGCTGAAAACATATGTATCATCAAGAATGGTTAGCGCATCATACCAAGTTTTATAATTTTGAAGTATTGAACGGTTTGTAAATGTCGTAAATAGTTTGCAATTCGAAGTTATACCAGACAGAATCTGACTACGCCAATTCGATGGTCCATGACCAGTTGGAGTGGGTCTGATAAGGTGGGGTACACTTATTTATTTTTCTCATGTTTTGTCTATAAATTTGGTAGTTCGAAATTTTGCAAGAAACACAAGATAGAATTTCATTATAGGATTGGGGTGAGTTACAGAATTGGCGCGCTCCATGTTTGTCAATAATTCAAAATTTTTCCAGCTTGACACCAATCTGACTGTCAATTAGATGGCCCATGCCCATAGGTGGATTTTGATTATAGATTTCGAGTGGAGATGATGGCATGACCTCATGGGGTTAAATTTTGATTTTCCCTTTCGTTTTGTAGATAATGTCGTTCGGCATCCGATATATTGCCAGATAGATACCATTTTGACATCAATCTATGACAATTCGACGGACCATGACCAAAGGTAGATTTTGGGTGTAGGAACTGCCCAACGCTGAGACAGTTGGCAGTCGTCACTCGCACGCAAGCCTGTTTTTATAGGTGGAACTGTAATAAGACGGACTTATGATCCGTCGCCGGAATAACTTCTTAACCATAGGTATTGGGAAATTTTTTACAGTCGTAAACCGATCGAAAGTGCTTCTTTCTCAATCTGACTATATTCCTTCTGATGATCACAAGCTTCTTCGATGAAAAAACTGTCGGATACTCTTATCCATCGGGGTAAATATAACAAATAACCGCCCCTACTCCGTGACTTTAGGCATCAGTCTCTAACAAAAGTGGACAGTTACGCTGATTTCGGACAAGCTGAGACGCTTTCAGAATGGAAATTTGACCAAGCAAATGTAACCTTTTTCTTACGCATGCGTAACTGATTGCAAGTCTTAGACTCTAACAAAACGAGGCATCTCAAACTTTGCTATCACTGAGTGCTAATTGTACATATTGGGAAAGAATCAAGAGATTAGAAATGTTCTTGACAAAATTGACATCAGGATACATAAATACATCTAAACTGGGAGCTTGGATAAGGGTTGCGATTGTAAAATTACATCATTATGCGATCTGGGACTGGCACAAACGAGTGCAGGAAGTCGCGCGTGTCCAACTACTCGGTGAATGTGGATGCACAAGTGCACACATACACTTAGTCAATCTTAAGTGGTCTCGTCTTCTCACAGACCGATCCATTTCGAGAATTCTGCGAGGAATGTATGTAGCGCCAGTAGAAGCAGCAGATAAAAACATCGATGATATGCTTGGTATTTTAATTTTTCATAGTCAATATCCTACAACAACAGAAAACATTGCTTATTTCCACGTAGACCTTGACTGGAAATGTAAAACAGCTTAACAATTACTAACCAAACTGCAGCGCGGTGTTCAACTGAGTAACGGATGCGATATTTGCCCAGATGACAAATTGACAATTTAAACGTGATGACTTAAACAAACTGGGACGAACAATTATTTACGCCGGGATTTAAGATTCGTACTTTCCCAAATTACTGCAAGCGAGTATTTATTAGCAGGCTCAATAAAGCTGCAAACCTTGCAAACGTTACGTTACTAATTCAACTTTTAAAGCGATTTTATATCTATTAATGTCGATAAAACTTAATTTTATCAGTTAAAATCTAAAGTCGATTTGTCCAACACGATTGTTATAAAATGATAAGCCAAGACGTCATTTATATGAAATTATGTCCCATCCCACGCTCATAATATGAATTCTAACATTGGGTTCAAGGTTATCTCTGCAAAGAAACTTACATTTATATGAATAAGAAGCAAATTACTTACCCTATTATCGAGTTCTGGCGGAAACCTTGTTTGAAATTTAACCGAACTTCCTTCACTGTAATCCCTTTGTATAAAAATTTTCATATAATTTGGCTGAATGGCTGGCGTTGCGGGTTGAGACATTTTTCTATTGTTATCCATTACGTTTTTTATAATAGTATAGATACCAATAATGAGTTCCCAAGTATGAATATTATTATAAATTTACATTTAAAATTATATTATAAAATAGAGTTGAACATGAAATTAAAGAAAAAGAAAAACCAAAATGAAGAGTAGAATGGAAATTTGTGGATGGCAATGGATGATAAATAAAAATATGTACACTACTTTTTGTTTAATTATTTATCTAAAACTGAGAACTGGGAGCACCAAATAAATCATATACAATTAAATTATACATAAATATAAAAATAAGAAAACTAATTATAAATTTTATAGAATAATTTCACTTTTTTCTTGCGACAAAAAATATTTTTGCTTTTCCGCGATGACAGTCCTGTCAAACTTTTTGCCATGTTCGAATTGGTAGCCATTTTCGAAATGGTAGCAAATGTTAGTTGTAAATGTTGCACGCTAGATGTCAGTAGAGTAATACAAGGAGGTTCTACAGTTCCCAATTAGATTTCTTCATTCGATATAAAAAATTTAAATTAATTATTCAAAATTTTGTTACCGAATTTGCCACATTTTTAGTGTTAATTGTTATATGAATATGAATGGTTTTACTTGTACACCTCTTCAAAACGCAATTTTATGGCAACTAATAAATTTACGACAAGTTGGCTCTATTTAGGAAAAATGATGTTGCTTTGTTGGGTTGCTAAAATTTAAGGCGGATTGGCACTCAACTTGTCAAAAACGATTTTTACTAAATATTAGTTTTTGACAATAAAATATTAGGAATTGACCTAATTCTATCTTTAGGACGAAATGTATAATAGCATGGATAATGGCTTAGCTATTTAAACATAATTATCCAAATAAAATGTTTAGTTAGGCTTCAAAATTTATCGTTTTTTAGAAACGTGCAAATCAATTTTCTTCATGTTTTGCCTCGAAAATGCGAAAAAGTTTTTATCTCGGTGGTTAAGAATCAAAAAATCATTGTATTTTGACATGATAAATAAGATTGGTCAATAAATGGCGTGGAAAATGGAAAATTTTGTTTCAATTTTTTTTAATGGATGTTAAAATTACGTTAAACGATATTTTTGTTTTGCGCCGCAATGACGATTATATAGTTCCTTTTACAGTTCCTAGATGGCACACGAATTAAGAATGAATGTATTCAAGAATAATGATCATTAATTTATTATAATACACAATGTTTATAATAAAATATGGTTTTAAGAAAGTAAATACTTAATTTTATACATAAGAACAATTTAAGTAAAGCAAAATAAATGGATTGAACGATATTTTGGTATTCAAATTTATCAAAGATACAAACCACTTGGACAAATAATTTTAGCATAAAAATCGATAACAAAACGAGATTTTTTTCTAATTAGCAAACGACCTTAATAAGGTAAATTATTCAAGACTTGAACCATTACGTGTAACTGTCTCGTCAACATTCAAGCTAATGTTTTATTGTTACGAATTATTCCGTAACACTAATTGATGGTCGAGTGAATAAGTTGTACACCGCACTGTGTTATCATCGAAACATTCGCGAGTGCAAATACATGGGAAGGTCAGATAAAATATTCCTCAAATACGAGGAGGAGGAGATTGGATGTTAGAATGGAAAATATTTACTTAAATTGCAAACGACAGCGATAGTCATCATGGAAGATACAGCAGTTAGCAAGGGAGTTAATCATCAAAGCAGGGAAATTGATGACGCAGAAGGTTCGCGAATACAACTTCATACAACTACATGTAAGTTATTTACAATTGCAATACGCATACATTGCCCCAGAATAAATGGAATAATCTCGATCAGCGATGCACAATTTCAGAAGCGTGAGCAAAGATGTGATTTAACCAATGGAAGTGTAAGTTACGATGTAAAAGGTGAACAGAGTGAACAGTAAAAATCGCTTAAAAATCCCGCTTTTAAAATCCCGCTTTTATCCCGATTTTGCTGAAATCCTAAAAAACCACGCTAAAAACGGGAATTTTTAAAAACTTGTATCTACATTTTGTTTAACCATTCGGCAATTTCTTGACTGAGCTTGATTAAATTATGGCATGTGATTTTTAATGAATGAAATTTTCAA
Organism: Nephrotoma appendiculata; assembly: GCA_947310385.1. Lineage (NCBI taxonomy): Eukaryota > Metazoa > Arthropoda > Insecta > Diptera > Tipulidae > Nephrotoma > Nephrotoma appendiculata. Next base: position 271,105,652 of record OX371224.1, read on the forward strand.
GAATTTTTCGAATTTGGCCATGCACGATGGAATTTGACTATTCTTTAACCAATAATTGTTAAATATGGTATGCTGAATTAGATTTGGATTCTAACTTGTATTTTAAAAGAAGTTCAGGAATTCGCCCATACTTAATGTAACTAGGCCATTTCTTAACAAATTAGAGTCAAATTTACTATGTACATGAATTTGGAGAATTTTCTGGAATTCGTCCATGATGTTTGGAAGTAGGCCATATCTTAACGTATTAATATAAAAGGTGGATTGGAATTTCCACATAAATTTTATATGCAGAACTAATTTTTGGCAATACTGATTGGAACTAAGTTATTTCTTACACTATTATTGGTAAATTTGATATGCAGAATTATGATCTGGGAATTTTTAGAAAGATGGTTTAATTTTTCATATGCAACCACTGCACATTGGATTACATTTTTTAAAATTGTCACATATGGTACGGGATTTGCAACTTATTTGGAAGCTTCAATATATCGTGCAATCTGATTTTTATGTAGATGACATCTTATCCGGAACCAATACAATAACAGAAGCAATAATCGCATAAAAGGAATTACTGAACCTCCTTTCCAGTGCAGGATTTTATCTCAGAAAATGGACAAACAATGAAAAGGCAATTTCAGAACAACTTCCATAAAACCTATAAGAAACGGTACTGCACAAGATATAATTTAATGACGCAGTGAAAACATTTGGGCTACTCTGGTACTCCACAACGGATACGTTTCAATTTAGAGTTTCCATGTCAGATACAACCACATCGGTATCTAAAAGAACAATTGTATCAGAAGCGCCTAGACTCTCTGCTAGGATGATAACGCCAGTAGTAATCCTTATGGGCTTTTGGTGTAAGGTAAGACTAAATTTTTTTTTTTTTTTTATATTTCTTTTGCTGAGGTCTGAATTTCTTAACTCATACGACCTATTTATTTGTATTACAAATTATATTTATGTATTGTCTATGGTTAATTATTATTGGTAATTATCTTAACTTATATTTATGTTATTGTGTTTATTTTAAAGGTTATAACCAATTTCTTTTAAAAAGTCACAGATTGCTTTGTAGTTTTTGGGGTTGCCCGATTTTAGTATGTCAATTAGTTTCATGTTGTTGATAATTCTATATTTTTGGCGTATTTGTTCGTATTTTTTGCACTTTTCTATTATATGTTCATTGTCTTCCGTTACGTTGCATGTATCGCAGATGTCGTTGTCTTCTATCCTCATGTCGTGTTTGAATTTTTTGTTTTTGCCATGACCGGATCTGAGTCTGTTTATTTGCCTGATGTTATATGCTGTTAATTGTGAGTTGTGGAACCATGGTTTTTTACTTGGTATGTTGTTTATCTGTTTATTATATTTTCCCACTGTTGTGGTCCATGTATTGTATTTTTCTAACTAGTATGTCTTCAATTAGAATTGGGTTGTCTATTGTTGTTTCATTTTCTGCTATAGCTTTTTTGGCAAGATTGTCTGCTTTTTCGTTTCTTAGAATGCCCGCGTGCCCCGGAATCCATTTAATTATTACTATTATGTTGTTTTTGATAATTGTATCTAGTATTTCTTTTTCGTAGTGTTTAAATTTTTTATTCCTATTAACATTGTTAATGGATATACATGAGCTCATTGAGTCTGTGAAGATTATTATTTTTGTTTGTCCCATATTGATTGCCTTATCCAAGGCCACTTTGATGGCTATGATTTCAATGGTTTTAATGGTTGCTTTATTTTTAAGTTTAATTTTGTACTCTGTATCAGTGTTTTTGAAGTATATACCGATACCTCCTTGATTGTTGTTAAGCGATCCATCCGTGTAAATTTCGAAATAGTCCTTATGTTTGTTTAGGAATTCTATGTAGTTTTTCATTATTTCTATTTGATTTGTTGCGTTTTTTTTTGATTGTTATTATCATCGTATATTTTAAGATTTGTTGTAGGGCTGATTGTTTTGTTGATTGATTGTGCTATGTTTGTTAGAAATGTGTATTCGTTATATAGTTCGTGATATTTTCCCAATATTTCATTGTTTTTTATTCTTTCCCCAATATCACTATTTTTGTTAATATGGTTAGCTATAAATTTAAGGGTGGTTAGTTTGTTGTCTAGGTCTGCAGGCAGTGTGGCTGATTCTGCTAATAATGTTGGTATCGGTGTTGTTTTCAGCATTCCAGTGCATATTCTTATATTTCTGTTTATAATTATTTGCTTGATTTTTATTGAGTTTTTAATGTTTGTTGGTGTGATGATATCAGTATATTTGGTTCTTGATTGTACTATGGCTTTGTGTATATTTAGAGTTGTGTATGGATGTGCTCCTCCGTTTTTATATGTAATCATCTTTAGTAGGTGTGTGGCTCCCATAATTTCCTTTTCTAATGTCTTATAGTGTGCTAGAAGTGACAATTTGTTGTTGAAGGTCACTCCTAAGATTTTTATTAATCTTTCTTCTTTTAGTGTAATGTTATCTATTTTAATCTCAAAGTCTGAGGGTTTGTTTTTAAATAATCGCATATAAGAACATTTTCTGGGGTTTATTTTCAGATCGTGTTGTGATAGTGTTTCTTTTAGTTTATTTAATATTATGTCCGCTTTTGTTTGTGTTTCTTCTTCGTTGAGTCCTTTGACCAATATTGCAATGTCGTCTGAAAACTGATATATAGTAGTATTTTCTTCATGTATGTTGTGTATTTCTTGCGTATATATATTGAAAAGGCAAGGACTCAGACAGCTACCTTGTGGTATTCCTTTGTTTGTTGTGTGTTTTACTGTTGATGTTCCATTATTGTAAATGATAATCCTGTTTGTAAGGAATTGGTGAATCCAATTTGTTATGTGATTGGGCGTGTCCATATTTATTAATTTTTGTATTAGCTTGTTTTTATTGACATTGTCAAATGCTTTAGAGATGTCGGTTGTTATTAGTATTTGCGATTTCCAGGTATTTTTCCCTTTTTTTATTTCATTGAATAGGTTTATGAAGTAGTCCATGATATTTGTACCTTTCCTGAAACCGTACGTATTATTTGACAAGATATTTCTGGATTCCAGATGATCGTATAGTTCCTCTAGTATGATTTTATTAAATATTTTGGCAAATATATTTAAGAGGCATATCGGTCTATAGCTCTCAGTTAAACATTCATCTTTATTTGGTTTTAGGATTGTAATTATTTTGATCTTTTTCCATTTCTCTGGGTATTGTTGATTTTTGTATATGCTATTAAGATGGTGTACTATTAGATTTATTATGTTTGGATTTATTTTGATTATTTCTTTTAGTGTTTTATAAGATATTTTGTTTTCTCCCGGTGCACTATTTTGTTTGTTACTTATTGGGCCTATTTTTTAATTCAACCTGAGCAAGCAGTTCGCTGTCAAAAAATACTCTGTGTTTTTTTATTCAACCTGAGTAATTTTACTCTGCACACTACGTTTTTATTTGTGAACTGTGCTTACACCGAGCTTACTCGGTTCTTCAAATTTTACTCTGAAATTAATGTCAGTGTACGAAGAGTGTGCAAAGTAAAAAACAATTTTTTACTCTATGCGCACCGGATAATTTTACCCAGTACAACCTTTGCTCGGTATACACTACCCGGGGTAAGCTTGCTTGCTCAGGTTGAATTAAAAAATAGACCCAATATGTCTGTTATTATTTTGTTATTAAATTTGTTCTCTTTAATAATCAATTTAGCTAATGGTGTAGATGTGTCTTCTGTTGATTCTGGAAAGTTTTCGTTCATGAATTTTTTCATCATTTCATAGTCTTCTAGTACATTGAAACCTTTTCCTTTTTTATTTTTGAGATTGTTTATTCTGTTCCAAAGTACTTTGGTGTTTAGAGATGGATTTATTTCACTCACAAATAGTTCCCAGCTGTAGCGTTTGGCTTTTTTAATTTCTCTTTTCAATATGGCTATAGATCTCAACAATTCTTGAGCTGTATATAGATTTTTGTGTCTATTGTAGCATTTCTGTCTATTTTTTTTATGTTCCACATTCGCTGTAGTTTATCGTTCCACCATGGTTTTGGTATATTTTTATTATTAATAATTATTCTTTTGGTGTTGTTTGTTATTATTTTCTCTATTCTGGATTCTTTGTTCTCTGTGTTTTCCTCTATGCTGGTTATATTTGTTAGTTCCTGGGTTACTTTTTTCCACATTGTGATTTCTTTGCTGATGTATCTATTAGTATTTATTTTTATTAATATTGGTAGATGGTCTGATCCGATATTATCGTCAAGGACATCCCATGATATCCTGTGTGCTATATCATGTGTGTTCAGTGTGATATCTATTGCTGATGTTGTGTGGTTTCTTAAATTTAATCTTGTTGGTTTTTTGTTGTTTAATATTTGTATTCTATTGTTGGTGATTAATTCTGCAATATTTTTCCCCAATCTGTTTTCTTTACAATTTTCCTCCCATAGACAGCTGCGTGCGTTTATATCACCTGCTATTATTGTTGTGTGGTTTTTTTCTGCTGTTTCGATTATCTTCCGAAATTCCTCTGTTTTTTCTAATGTATTTTCGTTTGATGGGTTGTAGAATACTATGATTGATATTTTTTCATTTAAGTAGTTTATTTGGATTTGTAATGCTTCAATGTATATAAGATTTATGTTAAGATTCACTATTTTCACTCCTATGTTATCTCTTATAAGAAAGCCCACACCTCCGTAGCCATCTTGTCGATCTTTTGTGATGAGTTTGTATTTATTAATGTTCGGGATATTATTTTGGTGGGTCCATGTTTCATTTAGAATTGCAATGTCTATTGCTTGTTTATATAAAAATGTCTGGATTAAGTTTTTATTACTATTAAGGCTTCTTATGTTTGATTGTAAAATTTTAATTTGTTTTGGCATATTTTTTGATTTTAGATTTTGTACTATATTTTTAATATCAATTGCAAGTAGATCGGATTCGGATGATGTGTATGCTTTGTTGCTTATTGTGATGAATTTGTTGATTATTGTTTCCAGACTGTCAAACTTTTCTCTCTGTTCTTTGATAATTTGTTCCTGTGTGTTTGCTCGGCTTATCCATGCATTTGGAGTGTTATTTTCTGGAATATTGTTAATTGTTGGGAATTGTTGATTTTCTGGTTCTTTGTAATATTTATTTTGTCTTGGGAAGAGTGTTTCTATTGTTTCTTTGTATGTTGATTTATTTTTGATCATGTAAATTTTGATTTTGTTTTGTTTTTTTTCGGGGCATGATCTGGAGTTTGTGTAGTGTTCTACTCCTTCGCAGAATTTACATTCGGGTTTCTCTTTGCATATGTGTGTTTGATCCGTTGTTTTTGGTTTAGCACATTTCGTGCATCTTGTAATTTTTGAGTGACAGTGTTTCCTGATATGCCCGTAGTTAAGACATATAGAACAAAATTTCAGTTTTGGTATGTAAATGTCCGTTTTTATGTTAATATCGTAAAATTGAACAAATTTTGGCAGTTCACTAGCTCTTATTTCCATTTTTAATATGTTGGTGTCTTTTAATGTTTTAGTTTCTCTATTCCATGTTTTAATTATTTCTATGTTGGTTATTGTATTTTCACACTTAATATTTTCTTTAATTTCCTCAAGTTCGAATTCGCCTATTAATCCTTTAACTACCCCCTCAACATGTGTATATGCTTTGGGTATGTAACATCTATAGTCTTTGCCTGCTAGAATTTTGTTTGTAGGGTCGTCAGTTCGTATACATTTATTTGCTGTATCCCTTGATTCGAACTCAACTCTCGCCATTTTTTTTATTGATTTCTATTATATTTTTGGTTTTTATATTCTTTGAACATTTTTGATAGAATTATTGACATCATTATTTTGGGTGTCTTTGATTCAATTATTACATAATATGGCCCTTTGTCTGTGTTGATGTATTTATTAATAGGAATTTTTTTTTGGTTATTTGTTTGCGGATCTGTGTTCGCTTCCTTTTCTCCCTCCATATTTGTTGTTGTGTCTGTTATTTTAGTCATGATTTGTCTTTTATTATATTTATTTTCGTCACTTTCACTTTCACAATTCTTGTTTTCTAATTTTCTTTTATGATTCGGTTCTTTATCATCATATCCTTTAAATTCCTTTCCCGTTGTTAGAGTTTTGGCCCCATGTACGCAGCTTGATGCCACGCCATTTTGGGTGTTTTTAGTCTCACTAATTTTTAGATTTTTTAATGATTTTTTCAGGTTTATAATTTTATTTTTTGTTTTTGGTTTTTTGTTTTTATTTAAATTGTTTTTTCCTTTAATGTTTTTCCACTTTACACTTTTATTATCAATTATTCTGAGAAGATCACCATAAAATTCACAACACTGTGTTTAAATGTTACCACTTCAACGAACGCAATGCGAATGAAGACTAACACTGCATCCCCAATAGAATTTCTTATGACTTTTTACTTACAGAAAAGTATGAAAAAAAAACTTGACAAAAAAAATATTTTTTTGTCAAGTTTTTTTTTCATACTTTTCTGTAAGTAAAAAGTCATAAGGAATTCTATTGGGGATGCAGAGTAAATTACAAACTAAAATTGCAACAGTTAGAGAAGATTGAAATTCTTCGTTGAATAAACTACAACAACGCCTCAGAAATTGAACTATACAGCATAATAATCAATGAAGTCTTAATAATATCCTGCCAAAACAAAGGTTGCACCATTAAAACAAAGCACGTCACTGCCAAAGTTAGAACTGGAACAATTTATTAACATTTTTCTGGAGTGATTCGACAGCAGGGTATCGATTTTGACTCGTGAGTTACTCATTTAAAATGAGTGAAGGAAAAAAAATCGATAACGTACACAGTGTATAATACACAATTATGTCTTTGTATTTGTATTTTTATTTTGTTCGTATTTGTGTCATTTGTATGATGAACAGTACCAAAATAACGCAATCCGGGCGAATCGGTTTAATTTTTATGGTGCTTACTTCCTTTTCTCAGCACATTACGTCTGGTCTCGTGCTGTGGAGTGTCGCATTATTTAACATGCCAATATATTTTATATTATCTATTATCATAAATTAATTTTACATCTAATAATAAAATTTTATAGGTAAATTTATTTTAAGTTTCATAAATTTTAGAAATTATAAAAAACTCGAAAATACATAAACAACGCAAAAATATGGCGTTTACAATGGTTAACCCTTTGAGTGCCAAAACGCGCAATCGTGTTCCTCAATACACTAGCCGAAATCATGTTTGCACTGAAAGAGTTAATCTGAATAAACAAAAAAGAATGACACGTGACTTACATATGCAGAAAAACAATCATACGCACGAAACTACCACAACTACTACTATATCATTCCGGTTACACTCATTTCGTTTCACACATTTTGAGACAAATCGATATACAGTTCTAGCGTGGATGAAAAGATGGCCACAACAACATAAAAATTTAGAGGCCAACAGAATAACAGCGATCCAATCCAGCAGCATTTCTAGCCAATGGTACCAAGCGGTTTCAAACGAGAATCCAGCGAGCTGAGCATTACGAAGAATTTAACCCTGTGCAATAAACCACATGATTTGGTAGGAAGCGTCACAGTGGCTGACAAGTTTAGCCTATCCAACAACAAACATTGATACTTAAGCACCGAAGAAAAAGGCAGCATGGAACGCAAGTCAATAAGCACTGCATACGGTCTACGCTTTGCACCGAGTACAAAGACTAAAACTAAAACTTCATCCCAGCTCAACCCAGAGGTAGCGGAAATTAGAATCAAAGGGCAAATGATCTGTTTCGAGTAGGTGCAAGACTAACCAATTCAATCGTCTCGATTGACGTACAACCTACAGTAATAAATTGTCAAGATTGCTCATCAAAGAAGCTCAGTTAAAAACTCTGAGAGCGCAGTATTGGGTAATAAATGCCAATGATGCAACCTTACTAATGGGTATGTTACCAAAGGAGCGAGTAACACAAGCTCCACCATTCACAAACAGTAGAGTAGAATACGTTGGCCCAATTATTATAAAATTGTGGAAATACCACTTTAATAAAACAACGAAGAGCTTTATTGCTATTTTCATATGCCTAGCCACAAAGGCAATCCATCTAGAACTTGTAAGCAAGTTTCCAACCGATGCTTTCTTAGTCGCATATCAGCGATTCATTTCAAGAAGTATCAAGACCGTCACAAGATGGAATTTGCTGACCAAACTAAGTCAAAGCTTTTGGGGAAAAATGGCGCTCGGATTAACTCTCATGAGTCACGACCACAACTTAGACCAAAATAGTTACAAGAACAACCTAGCCTCCAGGTGGGAGAACTAGTAATCCTCAAAGATGAGGATTGGTCACTTGCCAGTATCATCGGACAACATCCGGCACAAGATAGTCTAATCAGGGTAGCTACACTCAAATATAAAAATAACACGTTGAAGAGGAATCTTACCAAAGTATGCCGCCTTCTTTATGGTAGCAATACTCTCAACTTGCTGTCTACTAGTCGCACAAGCCCAGATCAAAGTCAATCCATTTAACCATTAGACAGGAATATATTTCGAGGATTTAGGTATAAACTCAACGCAGAATGTCCACTTCATAGCCACCGCTTCAGTGGCGGTTCAACAATTTTGTTTCAGGCAATCATTTGTTATTAACAAGCAATAGGGAACGATGTCGTAGAAGGCATGGTTGGGGAGACACAATAGGCGTTATCTTAGAGGACATGGTTGGAATCCTCACCCAGAGCGAAGTCAACCAGTATGAATCTCAGTTTGAGAACAACAATATCCTGGTGAAGCACAATTCTAACCTTACATTGTCATCATTAAACAAGCTGGTAAAAGATCAACAGAGGTTAAGATTGGAAATGATACAACTCGACGAACATCGAACATATGAAGATAGAGTACGGTTAATACCAAAGACCCGTCTCTAATACTTAAAAACCTAGAGGATACACTCTCCCCGTCTGAACTAGATGCGAACCACTTCAATATATTCCGTTATCCTTTGCACTGGATCAATGTGCATGCTCCAAACAGTGACGCTGCGGTATCAGAACAACACTAAACCAAAATCTTACATTGAGCTGGAAATAATAAGGGAAAATGAACGAGCGCCTGTGGCGGTTCAATCAGCAAATTTATTATACTAATGAATTTAAGTAACGATTTGGGTTTATCAAAGTAGCAATTCCTAAACTAAGTGTGTTTCCAGAATTATTGGATTGAATGGGTAAAATGAGGTGCCATGAAATTCCTTGGAAAAACAAAACCAGTAGGAATGAAACAATTAATAATTAGATTTTAGCTGCCAACACGTAAGACGTGTGTTAAAATATTATTATAATAAAACGTTGTAAATTAAAATATAAAATAAAACATAAAAATAAAATAAGATTATAATTACTTATATGTTGGAAAGTTAATTTATTAATTTTATGTGGTATTAACTATTACTAATTACCTAATAAACTAGTGACCCCGACGTGATATAAACACACGATCCATAAACACGTTCGACACGAAATTAAAATCCACGGAGTAACGCATCCTACGGAGCAACAGCAGTTAATTAATCAACCAAATAAAGGGGTGAAAAAGTCTAATATTGCTAGCCAGCTAGCAGACAAGTCTAACATATTCCAGCCATTCAGCAAGTTAATACGGGGGATTCAGGATCAATAAACCACCATCCCCGCACCGTCGAAGAGTGACATACGACATCGCAGTTTATCGCGATCCAAGGAACAGGGCAACAAATTTCCAAATTGCTGGTATCATTTTAGATATGTCGATCGATTAAATACGGCAGTTTTGAATTCGAAAAACCATTAGACTCAACCCTTTTTACGACGGGTTCGGGAGTATAAATTCTAACAGTCATTTCATAATTAACGATCATCAATATAAATTACAATTCTTGGTCGATACGGGTGCCGAAGTTTCAGTAATTCCTATAACAAGTTCACAAGTAATTAAACCAATAGAATTTAAATTATTTGCAGCAAATTCATCAATCATCGATACGTTTGGTCAAAGAAATTTAACTCTTGATTTAGGTTTTCGAAGATAATTCAACTGGAAATTCGTAGTAGCTAAAGCCGACAGATGTATTTTAAGTGCTGACTTTTTAACTCATTTCGCTTTGGGCGTTGATCTTAAACGCTAAAAGTTAATTGGTACCTGTACTAGCTTTACTATGCTACGGGAGAAACAATACAAACCAATTCATACGGTATTACAACTATCAAAACCCATGAATACCATCTGGGTATTTTAAAACTTTTACTAAAACTCTAATCAGTGACTCACAAACTGCACAAAATCTTAACATTAACAACAAAAGAGAATATCACACATTGCATTAAAACTATAGGTCAGCCGTGGCATGCAAAAGATGGAATACCAAGTACAGATAAAATGCTCATAGAAAAAACGGAAATTGAGACATGCTTGGCGCAAGGTACCTGTCGTCCATCTAAAAGCAATTGGGCCAGTCCTCTGCATATAACACCCAAAAAAGATGGTAGTTGGCGATTATGCGGCGATTACAGAGCATTAATTACATTGACAAAACCAGATTGGTATCCAGTACCATTTGTTACAGATTTTACCCATAAGCTCGAATCATGTACGAGGGCAAATCAAAAAGTCTTGCAATATCATATGAAAAAAAAGAGTGAGTGAGACAGCAATATTTTTATTTTTCGACATAATCTCCTTTAAGGTTTATACATTTGTCACATCGATCAATAAACTTGCCTAAACCCTCTAAAAAAAAGTTTTCTTTTGCTCCTTAAAATATTCATTTAAAACAGACTGTACTACATACTCACTGGAAATTTTCCGGCCCCTTAGTGTTTTTTTCAAATTGGGAAACGGAAAATAGTCACTGGGTGCCAAGTCTGGACTGTACGGTAGATGCGGAATTTCCACGAAGCCGCAGTCATTTAATGCAGCTTGAGCAATATTAGCCTTGTGCACTGGTGCATTGTCGTGAAGAAGCAAGATTTTTTTCCTAACTTTCCTTGGCCGTTTTTGCCGGATCGCTTTTTTCAATTTTCGTAAAACCTCTGCGTAATATATGCCTGTGATTGTGGTTTTCGGTGACATATAATCGATTATCAAAATTCCTTCAGCATCCCAAAAAATTGTTGCCAAAACCTTACCAGCAGACGGTTGAGTTTTGAATTTCTTTGGTGGTGGTTCACTACGTTTAATCCATTGCATCGATTCTTGTTTGGATTGCGGATCCCAGTGATGAAGCCATGTTTCATTGCCTGTTATTATATTATCCAAGGAATTTTCTGGATCTTCTTTGTACATATCTAAAATCGCCTTTGAAGTTTGAACACGCATTTTTTTTTGTTCTGTTTATCGCGACAAAAAATGGTTTTGAAAAATATATTGTTGTCTCACTCACTCTTTTTTTTCATATGATATTGCAAGACTTTTTGATATACCCTCGTATACCATATTTTCTAAAATCGATTTAGTTAGAGCTTATTATCAAGTCCTGGTGGAACCACAAGATATCGAGAAAACAGAAATAATTACACCCTTTGGATTATTTAAGTTTCCGCGTATGATATTTGGTTTACAAAACGCTGCAAAAAATTTCCAAAGATTGATTCATTTACTGTTCGGAGATTTAAGGATCATTTTCCCATATATCGACGATCTACTCATAGCATCCAAAAATATGGAAGAATACTTAAAACATACGAATATATTGTTCTCCAAAGATTAAACGAGGCCGGTCTTGTCATTAATTTGTATAAATGTGAATTCGCCAAAAATGAATTTATCATTTTCAAGTTCCTAAATTTCCAATCAGGGCTTATCACCAGACAAACAAAGAGTTAAAATAATTCAAGAATTTTCACAACCAAAAACTATCGACGGTTTACTTAGATTTCTAGGAATGAACAATTATTATAGAATTTTTCTACTTAACGCAGCATCAGACCAAGCTCCATCATATGAATTTTTAAATGGTCGAACAAAAGGACAAATCAGAAATTCCCTGGACTGATGTAACAACTGAAGCATCGAATTGTGCACATCGCCAATGCCACTCAATTAGCATATTCAATTCAAAAGGTGAAGTTCGTAATATTTGTTGACGCGTCTGAATTTGCTGTAGGAACAGTATTACAGCAGCTTACAGAAAAAGGCTGGGAACTTTTATTTTTCTTCTAACGTATAAGTTATAAGCGGCTGCTGTACAGCACATATAACAGGGAGCTACTGGCAGCATATGCAGTAATCAAACACAATAAATCTCAAACATTTGCATTGCATCTAAATTTGGACAAAACCTCACCTAGACAACGACGCCATTAGCATTTAATAGCACAATTTACATCCGATATTCGACACAATTCGGGAAGTTCTTATGTTGTTGCCAACACCATGTCACGGATTCAACAAGTGGGCATTGGAGCCACAATTGATTACGTTTTGTTGGCAGAAGCACAACAATCAGATAAGAAGGAATTAGCTCATTGATCAAATCAAATCCGAATTTAAATTTTCAAAAACTACCAATATTTGGATCGGACAAATATATTTTATGTGACATCTCGAATAGCAATCAATGTCCACTTGTTTCAAAACCATTCCGACGACAAATTCTTATCATAATTTATCACATCCCGAAATTAGAGCAAATATAACAAAAAAAAATACACGCGTGGGCAAGGAACTGTATATTGTTTGTCAGAAATGTAAAATTACCAAACACGTTAAGAGTAAAATTGGTACATACCAACTACCCAGTAATAGATTTAAAGAAGTGCATATCGCTATTATTGTACCCCTCCCTCCACCCGAGGACAAAATTTATTGCCTTACGATGATTGATAGGTACACACGATGGTCTGAAGCAATCTCAATTGCAAACATCCGAGCAGAAACGATTCTAGATGCCCTACTTAACAATTGGATAAGTCGATTTGGCGTTCCTTCAATCATGATGACCGAAAGTATTAAGACTTCAACACAAGCGAACGACAGCGCATGTAACCCTGCATGTAACGGCATCATAGAACGATGGCACCGAACATTTAAAAGCTTGTGCTTGTTCAATTATGTGTGCTCTTCCAATAATTTTACTCGGATTGAGCACTGCATTTAGAGAAGATTTTCAAAGCTCTTCAGCAGAGTTTATCACATTGAACTAGTACACCAGCCAATCTCATTTCGTTAGTCAACTTCGAATGTGATACCATTTTAAAATCTGCATTAGTGTCGAATTTTTTTCTGATAGTTGGTTATCTGTGGTACATTATTTTCCCGCTACAAACAATAACACACATTTTTGGGAAACAAAAAAATTTTACAAAACCATTGTTTTTATTTGATGGAAGATAGCACAGCTTGTATAAAACTGATTTTATTGGTAAAGCACACAGTTAAACAAAAGAACTCTTGTTTGTTTTTGTTAAATTAATTTTTTGGTGGGTATGCGCATGCGATTTCACTACAAAACACTAAGCGTGGAATAACTTTTACATACCGACCAAATGGCACAGTGATTAAAGCTCTGGCGTTTGGATCGGGAGGTACCGGATTCGAATCCCGATAGAGACAGGATGCAAAGTAAAATTTTATTAACAGATTACGATCTTTGGTGAAATATAACTCTTCTGTGACCCCCTGTCGGTGTGTAAATCTCATTAGCCGACCCATTCTCCTTAAGGTAAGGACGGAAAAAGCAAAAACCGCGAAAGAGCGGGGAGAGGGAAATAAAAGGGGCGGGGAAATAAAAAAAAACTTTTGCACCATCAACAACTTGAAAAAACTTTACTTGGTTGTTTTTGTTGGAAATGAGCCCCCCTATAATCCTGCTTCATTTGGTCGTCCAATTCTTGGACACTCTGTATAGTAATTAGTCAAATATCAACAGCGTATAGTCACCGAGAACAGTTTACGTTACTGACACCAGAAGTTGTGAAGAAAACATATGAAACATATTTCTATTTGAAAGATCGCCAATATTTAATCTCATGAGCACCCACGCTCAATGCGAAGTAGCAATCCCACAACGGAAAAAATAAAATTGAGGAGTCATGTTTCATCGGAACCGTAAACGTATCAAATCACTGGATAAATTAAACTCAATGCCAACAATCATTGTTTATATATTGCCGTTCACAATAAAATAACGGTCGATGTGATATGCAGTCATAAAATCAAATCATACTACATTCTAAGATCAGGTATAGTGCCTGGATGTGTGCTACGAGGCATGAAATTCTACATCAATGTAATCGACTCATCTTCTAATCATATAGAAAAAAACATTTATTAGTTCAGCAAATACACTAACTGAATCTAGCCACTTTCATGGATTAAAAGTAACACAGCCGCCAGAACAAATTTTGTACATAAGAATTGCAATTTCCAAAATAAAACCAGAATTAATCTTCACTTCAACCATGCAATTGTTCTTACTCTAGTAGATCTCACCAGGGGTTGGTAACCTACTAGTTTCGCGTCGTTAATCATAAACTTTACTCAAGCAAGTTCAATCAGTTGCTTCATAGCAGTTGAGTATTTTTGCCGGCCATTTTAATCGAATCTTTACTACTATATTAAATTACCGGAACTAGCAAAATACCTCTTTATCTACAAAACCCGTAATATTATTTGGAAAGTTATACCTTTGCCTGACGGGCACAGAGCTCAACGTAAATTTACCATTAGTGTGTGAATGAGAATTTATGCACTGTCTTGTAATTTTCGTATCTCTTAGATTGCTTCAATTTTTTGTGATACAGAAAAGACAAATAGAATTTATTGATTTATAAATTTGGGTTCATTTCTGTGAGATAGCCATGAAATGATAAAAACTTACATAAATTTTAATTTTAATGCTACAAAAAGTATATTTCACCAAAATCCAAACATTTTTGAATTAAGATTTATTACATGAGATTATGAGAAAACACAAAGTTATTACACGCATACAAAAATACTTTTAAGCGTCTACCCTATATACACTACAGATTGCGTTTAGTGGGAAAATATGAATACAAATATTTTCGTTTTTGGTTGGAGAAATGTGGAAAACCTCAAATTGTGACTAAGGGTATTATCAAATAAACGCAAGGGGTGTGAGTTACTTACTTCTTTTTTTTCTTCTAAAAATAGCCTAAATTCCTATAAAATAATCTCCCAGAATATCATGAAGATATTAACACCCACCATCAACACAGTGCTACTTGTAATGTTTGTTGATAATTTTGTATAAGTTGTGCTCCCCATAGCCATAAATAGTTAAATATAACAACTATATAACGGATATACTCCAGAGCATCTTTAACGGTTGCTTTGGAAATCAATATACTTGAAATTATAGGTATTGAGTAATATTCAGATAATTAAAAATAAATGCGAGGAAAACCTAATTAGGGTTTTCTACTTAATTTAATTAGTAAGCAAACAGATATCGGGAAAAGGGAGAACATAAATCTCGAATACTCTCAAATACAATTATACTTGACCTAGTTGAATTTTCCTCTTAGAAACATACAAAAATCTCAAATCACAATTGTTTTGAGATGTTTGACGTTTCTGTGAATTTTCAGTTTACATTTCTTTGATCATATACTTATTAGCAGACAATTAAAAGCAGCTCGGGTATTTCATATGTCGTGCTGTTATGTATATTATGGAATCGCAGCACAATTTAATACAAATCAGATAAAAGATCTTGGCCAATCTCATGCGTATGAGTTAATTTCTCTCCGAATTTCAATGATGAGGTTGTTTAAATCTTGATAGCTAGGGAAAGAAATTTCGCCACGCCACCAACAAGCTGTTGTGATTTTTTCTTCGATTACATAAATTGATTTAAGTCATATACTAGGTTGCTCAGTAAGTTTTGTCGTTCGATAAGAAAAGCACGATTTTATGCACTTCAATACATTTGTTCCAGTAGTCTTCTAATTTATGGATTCCATCCCTGAATTAAGAATCCTATTATTATCTCTACCTTTCGATGAAAATATTTTCCCAGGTCAGAGGGACCTAAATCTGGCGAATAGGGTGGATGTTACAACAATTCGTACTTTAATTCGCTGGTTTTCGCGATTGTTTTTTGAGCCGTGTGACAGGGTGCGTTGTCTTTATGAAAAATAATTTTAGATCTTTTCTCATGAACATTACATCCAGCTGATCCAAAAGATTACAATAATAATCTGAGTTTATTCTTTCACCAGTTTGCAGGTAATCCACGAACAAATTTCTTTTGGATCCCAAAATTTGATGCAAATACTTTCTTAGTTGATTTCTAAACCCTAACGCGATTCGGAGCCGTAGTACAGGGTTTACACCACTTCTTGGCCATGGTGGCATAGTCTAATCTATACCGATGAAACGATGCACAAAATCATTTTTATCCAAATGTTGCTGAGAAAGTCGCAGCTTTTTGAAACCCAAAACTTTAGTCAAAATACTTCTCACACTGCCTAATGAGATCCACAGGTCTTCTACTAAATCTCAATCGGTTAATCGGCGATCTTCGAAAACCATATGTTATACTTTTGCTACGATTTCTGGTGTTGATGCACTGTTTTGGACGTCTATCACGTCGATCATCTTCAAGACTTGTACGACCACGTTTAAATTAGCAGCCCATCTTTCTACTGTTATTATTGAAGGTGAAGAGTTCTTATACACTTTTGAAGACTTTTACCACTGCACGATATTCAATTTTTTCCATTGTAAAAAGATACTGTGATATGTCAACTTTGAACAGCTGTTAATATAGGAATGAGTTGATAGATCTACATGAAACTTCACACGTGTTCATAAAAAAGTAGTACGATTGGAAAAATAAAACAATGAATTTAAGAGCGTTATCAATTATCGAACATCAAAATTTACTGAACAACCTATTATTTTAGCTTAGCACACTAGAATTTTTTTTTTTCTGATAACAGGTTATTTAACCGAACAAATGGCACAGTGGTTAAATCTTTGGCGTTTGGATCGTGATGTACCGGGTTCGAATAGGGGGGGGCGGGATTTAAAGTGAAATTTTATCAACAGATTACGATCTGTGGCCCCCTTGTCGGTGTGCAAAACCCATGGGCCGACCCTTCTTCCATGCTAATATAGGTTGGCATGGGGCTTGCAATGTGCAGATGGTCTTAAATCGATCATATAGCCGTACGTACTTGAGTTGGCCGGGAAGTGTAAAGTAAGGACTTAAAAAGCACAACCGCGGAAGAGCAGGGTTAGCTTTGAGCCCCAAACCAGATCGCATTGTTAACAATAAAAAAAATAAAAAAGTTATTTGTCCTGAAGCGTTTTCACAACTCCCAATATAACAGTGTTTGGTCTGAAAAGGATTGAGGATATCCCGGATGGCAAAAGACACATTTTAAAATTTCTTAAAAATGTGTCGGTCATAGTTTGGGGCACCATCACCTCTTCGGTGTAAATTACCATTAGTCTTAATTAAAACAATGTAAACACCAATTCAAAATACTGTTCGCCTATTGGTTTGATTGGCAATTAGTTCAGCATTGGCGAGACATTTACTCAACGACTATGTTCATCAGAAATTTAAAAAACTTTTTTGTGAGATTAGTGACATCTAGTTTTCAGTAGTAGCATTAGAAATAGTTTTATAGCAGTTTCGTGGTATTGCAGATTATAGTATTCTATTAGAACAGAAATGTCGTTAATTGCCGTGCTTCTTGACACACATTGATCTAAATCAGTTCAAATTTTATATAGAAAACATGATCCAAATTTTTTTTTAGATCACAAATTTTGATTTCAAATCTAGCAAGCGCCTTTGTGTTGTTTCATGAAACATGAACTGAACTGGATCAGTGAGCCATTGATTAGTCAGAAAGAATCAGAGGAGTTAGTGTATATAGTGAATGTGGTTGACGACGAATCACCTGTTTGGGATAGTTTCGAGGATTTTAGGGCAGAGATTTGTTATAAAACGGAGAACGACATCGAGGTTTGTGTAGCAAACTTAACCCATTAACAACGGCCGTACTCATTTGGGAACGCCACTTTAAAATGTAATTTCTTCGAATGTAACGGTTTTAAAATTTATTTTTCCTCGATTATTTGTTTATATAAATTGGGGAATAACCTAAACATCTTCGTTTGCCGTATACGTGTGTCATTATACTTTTATCATCGGTTATGAATAGTCGACTTTTTCCATTGTGACTTTTAGATAAATTAATAAATATTTTTTTAAAACTGTGCAAGTTGTAATTGTTTTTGTGGTTCAATATAAATTTAGAAATACTATATTTACCGTAAGTAAAATTTAAAATTTAATAGTTTCACTTTTTCTATATATAATCCTGGTTTAAATATTACCGTCCTCAAACAAGTACGTCAGGCGAAACAGTAATTTTTTTTAATTTTGTAGTGAAATGGATACTAAGCTATTGTATGGGACAAAAGAATATTCCAGATTGGAAGATGCCTTGGAGGATATTTCAACTCATGTATTTGGTGACCACGATAATTTGGAAATGTGCATTATTCCACCAAACTTAGACGAATTGACAGACACCGAAGATTTTGATGAAGATATTACAGAAGATCCCAATGCATTTCCAACCGAAATTCCAGGTACTGTTGAAATTTCTGTAACATATACCACCGAAGAAGATGTGTTCTTATCGAAAAATCAGAATTTTGATGAAGAAGAGCAAACCACTGATGTAGCAGCATATTTTGATTTCAAAAACCTAAATGGACGAGAAAACATCCGACTTACGTGCCTTTTGGAACATACGATTTATGTTTTACCAGTGAGTTCGACATTGTGAAAAACAAAATAAAAGATTTGTCACCGCGTGAATTATTTGAAATGCTGTTTACTGATGAAATCGTAAATAATATAATTGATCAAACAATTACATATGCTCGGCAGAAAAATAATCACGATTTTACTGTCACTAGCAACGATATTCGAAGCTTTATTGGAATACTGCTAATGACAGGTTACCATACAATTCCTCAAGAACGAATGTATTGGTCTTTGGACGATGATTTGGGAGATTCGTGCATTTATAAAGCTATGTCAAGGGATCGTTACCTTGAAATAAAAAAATATTTCCATTTGGCCAACAATGCTGAAATTGGATCTTCAAAAGATCGGATGTTCAAAGTAAGATCGCTAATAAATATGCTTACTAAACAGTTTTGCCAGTGGAGATATTTTCACAAGGATTTTTCAATTGACGAGTCAATGGTAAAGTATTTTGGGCATAATCCGTGCAAGCAATTTATCCGCGGTAAGCCAGTGACATTTGGGTATAAAAATTGGATCATAAGTAGTTCGAGTGGATATTGTTACGCTTTTGATGTTTATTGCGGAAAACCAACAGACGAATCGAGAACTCTGAAAGGAATACCCGTTGGTGCAAGAGTCGTTATTGATTTATTGGCACATGTACCGAATCCCTCAAACCATATAGTTTTTTTCGACAACTATTTTACTACCTACTCACTAATGATTTATTTGAAAAAACAAAAGATTAGAGCTGCGGGAAAAGTACGAGAAAATCGAGTAAAACAGTGCCCGTTAATGCCGACTAAGGAAATGAAGAAAAAAGAAAGAGGAACGTATGACTATAGATTTGATCTGAACAACGAAATTTTGTGTATAAAATGGAAGGAGAACAACATATGCTCAGTTCTCACAAATTACGACTTTGTTGAACCGGTACGTGACGTAAAACGATGGTCGAAAGCTGAAAAGGCTAAGGTCAATGTAACACAACTTTTAGCTTTTTCATCATACAATAGTGGAATGGGTGGTGTAGATACTCATGATCAATGTATATCATTATACAGAATTGCCGTACGAGGAAAGAAATGGTGGTGGGTTCTATTCACTTACATGGTAGACATGACTATAAGAAATGCATGGAAGTTGCATCAAATGACAGCCGAGGTCAAAATGGATTAACTTGAATTTCGCCGATACATCGCACGTAGCTATTTGAAAGATGCTGCATCATCAAGAAGCTTCAAGAAGAGGAAATCTGGAAGTTCCGTAGAAGTCAGTGAAGGATTTCACTTTCCAGAGAAGCTTGACAAACAATTAAAGTGTTGTGTTTGTCATAAGAAGGCTAGATGGTTATGTAAGAAATGTGAAAAAACAATGTGCTTGGAAAAAGGTTGTTTTGAAAAGTACCACGTATCTGCCTAACGTCCTCATTTGAGGATGCCTATTTTTCCATGAAAATACATAGTTTTTCTTTCAAATTTTTGTTTTATTTATTTTCTTAAATTATAATCTCTCTTTGATATAAGTTTGAACGATTTTTAACAAGTAGTTTGGTTTTAGGCGTTAATGGGTTAATGAAAGTAATAATGCTGAGGTGACGGAGAAAACAAATATTGGAATGCAACGCATGGATAATGTCGGTATGTATGACCAGCATAAAAAATGAGAAGTTTGTTGCAGGTGCGACGTTGCTCTCAGATAACCTTGACCAGATCTATATGGACTTATTGGAGCGGTCTTTTTAGGATAGTAATATTTCGGTATTGGTATACGTGTTTCAGGTTGTTTCCGGTATTTTCTGGTATAATCCGGAAGCGGTATAAATTACGAGAATTGTTGTTAGAAACGTCAAATTCTATAATGATGTTCACAATCCAATGATGTCAACCAGATTTGACAGAGTAAATTCGTAACAATACTATTAGGAGGAAAGGTTGAAGAAAAATTTAATGCTAGTTTAGATTATTTTAGGTTAGGTTTCAGTGGTTGCTATCGCACGCTTAGGCCAATTATGATCAATTGTGATACCACAGGATCCGACATCATTAAAAACTCCCTTTAAAACCATTTAGGGCAATTAATATAGCGTAAAATATCTCGCCCATTACAGCTTTGGAAATCAGAGAGGCTGTCCATAATGTATTTGCGCAAGTGATCATGTCTTCTGCCGCCCGGTGGCAATGTGGTCAGCATGCTTGGTTCAGCGACCGGAGGTCCTGGGTTCGATTCCCGGTGGTGACAAGGAAAAAATTTCACGGCTGGTTTAGGATCAATGAATTAATCACTCATTATCTGAACTGAAAACATGATTATGAAACCTCATTTCAGGCGGCCAAATCCCTTGATGGGATAGAGTGCCAGAGAGAGAGAGAGATCATGTCGTCTGCAAGCTAGCGCAGGGCATGAGCATAGCTTGCTGCTTTCAGCACAGACATAGGCCTACCTACATATTCTCTCTCTAGTTCTAGTTTGAGAGTCTTACCGTACCCTGCTAATTCATCTGGCCTACAATTTCTCTGAACATCAGAATAGCCCGGAACCCAGACCAACTGAATATTGAATATAGTTCACTCATATCGTTAAGAGATGTGTGACAATCCAACGTCACCTTTAACGCCAGGGAAACCGAATCCAGTGAAAGAATGGACATCCGACTGTCAACATAAATAGTGATATCAGTCAACGATATAACATTATGCCTCAATTAGTTCATGACCTCTTCAAATACAGTAACAAAAAGATGGCGGCGTCCACGCCGCGGATGTACGAACTTAAGTGTCCTCGTGGATGGCAACCCTTTGCGATGTCTTCTCCGATATTTGTTAGGCAACCACCAAATGTTAACAGGCAAATTTTTGATAAATGGCCCAAATGTTGATCCTTTAATACACAAAATTTTTGAAACTCTATTTTATTCAACCAAATTGTACAAATTTTCTATTTTAAACCAAAACTGAACTTGATTTTTAACATTTCAAAACTAGTCTGTTTTATATAAAATTTAAAACTTATTTTTGGTTTCTTACTTTGTTGTTAAAATAAAAATAAAATGTTTAAAATAAAAAAAAAATATAAATTATAAAAAATATAAATTACATGGTTATGAAAATTTTCCTCACGCCAAAAATACAAAAAAATTAAATCACAAATTAAATACTCGAACTTGATTTACGTAAAATATGTAAATTCGACCATTCGTTCAAAAAACCAAACGACTGATTAACCAAAAAAATTCTCGCACCAAAATAATGTAGAATATTTTTCTGTTGTGCCTCTCTCTTTGTCTTTTCGTGCGCGTTACTACCTTACTCATTCCTACCGCGCATCAATCGCACACACCTAAACGAGAAACACAAAAATACTCTTCTACATTACTACCGGTCGATTATTCGACGTTTATGTAATACACCAGGGTGTGAAGAAGACATAGAACCGAATATTAAAAGCCAAGCACACTGCACAATAATATTAAGATTAATGACATACTACAGAGGGCAATGCCATCTGTAAAATGCACCAATCCAACGACTAAAATTTGAAATTAAGAAAAAAACCGAAATAAAAATGGAAAACGATTTATCATCGTATTTGAAGAAGTACTTAGTATGCAAGTGTGTGTACATTGTATTTCAAACAATTGAAAGTGGTGTGTTTATGAAACTCTCTACACTCTACTGCGTCGAGCTTTGGATTTCTGTAACGCGTGGGACTTTTTAGGTTGATTTGATTAAGCGGCACTCAGGTTGTTTTTGTACCGTTTCATCCGATGTAAGGAGTAGTGCTTCGGTTACCTCAACTTTGAAATCTTTTTGAGAAATTATACCTTCTGTTTGAGCGTCTTTAAGATTATGCAATGCATTTTCGGACAAATATAATGTAGTTTGTTGTATCAAGTCGTGGTCTGTTTTACCTTTTGGCAATTCCTTTCTTGTTTTCATTACATTCTTAACGCGTATTGAGCGAACAGTATCTATTGCCAGGAACTCGCAAAATGTGGATACGTCAGATAATAAGACATAAAAAAGTTGGTGTAGGTATCGTTTAATTGTTTTCAATTTCGACCGTGACATTGCTTGTTTTGCTATTGTTACTCCTAATTAAGGTCGATTGCTCCAGTAATCGTCGATAGATGGAAGCTTGTGGTATCCTGACAGCAACGAGATTCCTAGAAATGTTTTTAACTCCACAATGTTTTTGAACATTCAGACTATTTCCATATTTGTTTTTTTCAACTACTATTTGCTAAAGAAGTTCGTCGTCAAAAAATCTCTGAAATAATTCGATAGGGCTAAAATACTTACTACCCCCCCCCCCCCCCCACTCCCCTTCCCCATGGATGTGCTACCACCAGTATATGCAACATTTCCTCTTTTCAATTTCGGGTTTCCAACTTCCTCAATTGTTTTATACACTTTGTCAACTATGTAGGTAGGTGAGCAAGATTCCAATGTACTAGTAGTAGTTGATAAACTAGCACCAGGTGCGGTATAGTCATGGGTTTTGTTGTGTAGTCCAATTCAACATAACCGGCAAACTCCTACAAATCACCTGGATCAACAGTTTGAATTTCGTCGTCATTAATGTCCTCTTTATCTATTACTGCACAAAACTAAATCACGGATCAATAATTTCTTGAATCTGGTTCACCGTACGATAACGACGCCGGTCCATTTTGACAAACAATAATAATAGGTAAGGACAAAAGTTCATGGCCTTTTTTAGGTGACATTGAAAAAGAATTTTCTTATTTCAAATAAACTTTATTAAACCAAATGTTTGTCAATTTGATGGATGACCTTTTGGCATTTTTCTGGTAGAGCGTGATCCCATCACTGTAGAACTTCTGTGGTTTAGAGGCGAAAAATCGAGACAACTCACTTTTGCAGACCTCTTTTGAATTTACTGTACAACCATTAAGGTGGTTCTGCATGGACCAGAACAAATGGTAGTCCGATGGTGAAGGGTCAGGACTATATGGTGGGTGCATAAAAACTTCCCAGCCATAGTCTCTCAGTTTCTGCCGGGTCATCAATGATGTGTGTGGTCCAGCGTTATCATGATGGAACATAATGTCCTTTCTGCTGATCAATTCTGGACGTTTTAACTGAATTGCTTGTCTTAAACGCGTTAGTTGCTGAGAGCAAAGATTAAAATCAATCGTTTGGCCCGGTGGCAGCAACTTATAATGCACCTTTCCTTTCTAATCCCAACAAACACATAGCCTTTCTTGGCGTCAAACCTGGCTTTGATACCGTTTGGAACGCTTCACATCGTTTCCTTCATGATCTTTTTCGCACAACGTTGTCATATCTCATCCACTTTTCATCACCAGTAATTATTCGCTTTAAAAATGGCTCGATTTCATTCCGTCTCAGCAGCGTTTTGCTGATAGAAATCCGATCCATTAAATAGACTGTTTTGTGATTTTCTTCAATTTTATGGATGATTTCAATGGTGCGAGCCATTTATTTGCTGCTGATTTTGATAAAGCACCTTCTCCATAAACAGCACAAATTTGTTCGCGAGCCTGAGCCGCGTTCTTACCTTTGTCGTAATAAAATTGCAAAAGATATCGATTTTTTTCATTTTTTATCTCCATGTTTAAAATATTGTAACTTTTTATTCACTTTACTGATTTTAATGTTTTGTATGTCAAAGTGCAAGTTAAAATGTCACCTTTTGAACACACATAAGCCCGATACAATCAATGGTTACTGAGATATATGAATGTAAAGCCTTCTACCTTGAAAAACGCCACGAACTTTTTCACTACTCAATAGACAACTACAAGTGGATTTGACGGCAAAAAAATCAACTTATTGGGTCTATTTTTGTATGTTAATTTTTACTTTCATAAAGTATGCCGTACTAAAATTTCATGTAAAAAAGACTCAAGGAGCTTATTTTTAATGCGATAGAAGTCACATTCCCAACTTTAACAGTCCTCAACATTTATCAAAACAATTAAGCTTAAATCACACAATATTTCATGCTTGTTTTAAACGTGTTAGCAAATTTCGCTTAAAACTGATATCCTTTCAGCCAATGGTAGATTTTTCGACCATGAGTTTTTTCACTTAATTTGTGGTTCCCTTTTTATTTGAATAAACCGGTGTTTCTATTTTTTCTTTATTTAGATTTTCGTTATTATTATTATCAACGATTTTACCCACTTTCAATATACATATTTGGTTCTTTTGTGCATTTGAAAATACCTCCAAAAAAGTGGTTTTTTTAAGTCAATACTGTGATAGGAAGTCCGTTCATTTTTAAGGATTTCTATTTTTTTTAACAGCCGAAGGAATAATTTTAATTTTGATAACGAAACATCTGGAAAACAAAATTATTTTGGAAGTTAAAATAATTACAAATTTGCTGGTCGAAAAATCGATCGGCAAAAATGGGTTAAACAACATAAAGCCCCCCAACCTCCTCCCCCCTTCCTCTTACGAACATTACTCAAGCATGGTGTAATGATAATTTGGTGTGTCGCTTTTAGTCCATTTGAAAGAAGACTGAAACATAGTTTAAGGAGGAGTAATTTTCAATACGTGTTTCTACTTTTAGAATTCAGTAAAAACTGCTGCGCTATGCATATACATATACTAGTACATAATTAAAATACGTATGTATATATGAGTACGAGTATATTATATAGACATGTTTCAAGGAATCAAGAAAGTGTTGAAAGTTTTTCCAAATAACCTTAGTTCGTAGAATTGTTTTCATATATTTTTGTATAATTGCTCGTTTGGATCAATGGTTTTTAAGATCCATTTATCCCTTTACCTGGATACCTACAAACTGGATAAAGAGGAAATTTATTTTATCAGCGCCCCAAATTCTAGAGAAATAATTTTTACCAAGTATTAGATTACCATAGTAATATTTAACTTTCGGAATTTTATGTATTGAAATGTCATAAGATGATATACGCAGAAATTGCATTCTCGAGAAACATTTTGTTATTAATTTAATTTCAATTCAATTATTTTTTCAACTTTCTCATATAATTGATATTCTAAATAAACATAATTTTTTTTTGTTAGTCAAAAATTTTATTGTTAAAGTCGGGATGTGTTTCGCTTTGAAGGTTTTTGAAAAAAAAAAAACAGAAACGAAGAAAAAGTTGTTTCGATATTCATGCTCACATTCTTCAAAAGCGAAAAAATTGAAAATATATTTAATATCTCAACATATGAGGGTTATAACAGAACCACTGAAACAGAACACGAGCTTAATCCCTTAATGCAAAAAAGGTAGATACAATGCGAAAGACTACTCAGTTCGTCGAAACAAATCTGCAAGTGTATAAACTGTAAAGGATAACACCGAACCATCTATAGAGGATGCGAAGTAGCGGTAGAACTCACCCGAAAGATTTACATTTAGAACAGGCCAACCGACTCAAATCACTAACGTTGTAAAACAGCGGATTTAACTACAACTAGTACCAAAGCCACAACCCATAGGAACAGAGAGGAGATCCTACTCGCAAATTCCGCAGCAGTTAACTAATACTACTAAAGCAAATCCACTTGAAAGGTGGTCTAAAAACTATATATAAGCGACTAGAACGGCCAGAAGCAACGAATGAGCTTACATCAATTCTATATTAATCAAATGAACAGAACACTTAGAATTGTTACTTGGAACGCGAATGGGTTACCACAGTATGTTCCAGAGCTAGAAATTTGTCTAAACTTAGAAAAAATAGATAAATGTCTTATATCGGAAATAAATTTAGCCAAAACTATATTTATTAAAATACATGACTATGCTACCGGAGCATATCTGTTCGGGAGGAAACGCTAGAGGTGGATTTCCCGTAAATATAAAAATTACATTAAACGTTACGAAAACCTCGGCATTGAAACAGAAATTATGCATATTAGAACCATAAAAGTTGAAGTATCCCCTAGACCTAGGCTTACAACCTCTAACGGGAAGGAGTTATTTAATGCAGCTCGCGAGAACAACTGTGAATTTCAATATGGCGATAAACCAACATATATCCTGGCTGATCCATACAATACAAAATCTTCTTAATTTCCTTGTAACAAACAAAGTTTTAGAGGACTACATCAAAAATAGTGAAGAACTTAAAAAGTATTATAAAAAAGATACCTTGCCTAAATTAACAATTTAATCAAGACCGATTTGTTCAGGAAACTAGTGGAAGAGCGAATAAATCTCCTCAAACCAATTAGAACAGAGATTAAACTGGAGGATTAATTAGAAGCACTCAACAATACTAAACAACAAGCAGCTTGGAAAGCTTCATCTATTTCTCATACCAACACCACAAGAAACATAACTATTCTTTCGAGGTTCGAGAATTAGTTAAAGTGAAACGGAAAGCTCGTAAAATCTGACAGAAAATTCGTGCTCCACAACACAAAAATATCCTCAATTTTATGTGCAACAAATTAAAACAACAGGAAAAGGAAATAAAGAACGAATACATAAATAAACGACTTCGAGGTCTTTTTGAAATAAAAGTTGACGATAACTCACGTTGGAAAGCAACGAAGTGGTTAAAAAGAACTAAACTACATACTTCAGACTTTTCAACCGTTGCCGACACAAACAGCAAATGAAAATACGACTGTCCTAAACAAGAATGTATGTATACAACAAAAAAATGACAAAGCACCGAGTTCGAGTTTGTCGTGGGGTTAGGTGTCGCATATGTCATCAGCGAGCGACATCATTATTTGTTGAATATCGGAAGAAATCTTCAACCATTGCCAACGTCTGATCCATCGTTACCGTTGTCACTGCATCTATAGAAGCTGTCCCTAAGGTTAACTCACTCGAACGCAATCAAGAGGCAGCTTGCTCAAGTTTGACCGTATTATACATTCGTATAATAAAGAAGTTCAAGCTGAAATTAATGAAGGTTCTATTATGTTAGATACGGCTGTCGTTCTAATTCGAGACTATGCTGGGCAATCCGTTAAATGTCGTGTGTTATTGGATTCGGCATCTCAACTAAATTTCACCACCGAGTGTTTGGCTGGGCTGTTGCGTGCAGCAAGACGGAAAGAGAATACACAAGTTAAACATCAAGTTAATGTTCTTGATATGTTAGTTCTGCCTAACATCACATCAAATCAACCCAACAGAAGTATCAAAATTGAAGGCTGGAATATTCCATCCGATATAATATTGGCAGATCCGTTATTCAACCAGCCACATCGTATCGATATATGCTTATTGGTGCCGAAATTTTCTATGAGTTACTTGAAACCGGTCACATTATGCCCCACTACTGCGTTATTAAACCCGCAAAGTTCGACCACGAAACTATGGGTTGTGTTCGACGCGCCTTGTAAGACGTCTTTTGGAAAGTCGCTGAATGAAATTCAAAAGGTCAGACCGACAATACAGAATGATCTGTTTTCGATATTAATTCGGTTTCGATTCAAACGATTTGCAATCATGGCCGATGTCACCAAAATGTACTGCCAAATACAGATCGATGATGCCGACTCGTACAATGCATCTTGTGGCGGGATAACTCAAACGAAAAAATCCAAGTCTTTCGTCTTAAGACCGTTACCTAGACCCGTTCTGCATCAATTGGGACACGACAAGATGTTAAGTCACTCTATCTGATCGACCGCAATTCTTAACGACTTCTACGTCGACGATATGCTTAGTGGAGGTGATACATTCGAAGAAGCCTTGAAACTAAAGAAAGAGGTGTTTGAGATTTAAAAGTATGGCTGTTTTGAATTACGTAAATGGGCATCAAATGATGAACGATTGCTGAGAGATGTTCCGAACGCGCACCGCGAGACATTAAAAATATCGACGAAGACAACAGGAGATTGAAAATTGGAATACATCACACAATGGGTTAAATTTCGAAATCAGTTACCATTGGTCAACAACGTCAAAGTTCCTCGCTTCGTTTTGTCGCTAAATTATGACGCAATTGAGATTCATGGATTTTCAGACGCATCAATCACAGCATATGGATGTTGCATCTACATTCGTACAATCAGCAGTTTCAATCAGACTGTTGTGTGCCAAGTCTCGTGTTGCTCCAATCAAAACTATCTCGTTGCCGCGGTTAGAACTCTGCTCCGCAGTTCTTTTAGCAAATTTGATGGATCGTATTAAGTCCAGCGCATTAAAATCAACAGAATAACATCGTATTGTTGGACCGATTCTGAAATCGTGCTTAATTGGTTAGCAGCACATCCAACAATCGCGTGTCGCCATTATACAAGATCTGACATCATCTTTGGTCTGGAATCATGTTGCTTCAAAGGACAACCCTGCTGATCTCGTTTCACGCGGGATATTGCCAGAAAAACTGCTTAACAATAAACTATGGTTTTCCGGACCGGAATTTTTATCGAGCTCGTCATCCAGTTGGCCAAAATTTAACAAGTCATTTGATTCAAACTTGATTGCGGAGAAAAGGAAGAATAGTGATGTTGTCATTGTCGCAGTGCCTAATGATGTTGATTGTATTCAAAAAGTCAAATATGTCAACAACTTTTGCCGCACTCGCCGAGTATTTGGGTTTGTGGCTCGATTTGTAAACAATAGCCGGTCCAAGCTCATATGCAAACCAAAAACATATGGTTGTTTGACTGTCACCGAATTGAACCAATCGCTGAAGTTTAACATCAAATCATACAACGCCAAAGTTTTGAAGAAGAATTTTTACTGCTGTTTTCCAATAGTAACATTCAATCGAAGAGTTCGATCAAAAATTTGAATCCGTTTCTCGACGACGATGAAATCATTCGATTGGGAGGCCGATTGCAGAATTCGGATTTATCATTCGAATCTAAACACCCGATAATTTTGCCGAATTCTCATGTATTTATTTTTTCTTTGTGTATGCATTTTCACGTGAAGAATTGTCATGCTGGTTCTCAAGCACTGCTCGCTACTGCAATTTCGTTGGAGGTAGTAGAGAGCTGAAAGAGCTACGCACATTATTTTTCAATCAAAATATGGATGATCAAATAGTTCGAACCTGCGCTGACGCAAACATTCAATTCATTCGTGTTCCCCCGCGATCACCGCATTTCGGTGGTTTGTGGGAAGCTGCTTTTAAATCCGCGTAGCATCACTTGTATCGAGTGTTATCAGCTGCAACGTTGACATATGAGGAGCTAAGCACTATCACCGCAAAGATTGAGGCGTCGTTAAATTCACGGCCGCTGACACCGCTACAGTCGCATCCATCTGACTTCGGAGCCCTCACACCAGGGCATTTTTTGATCGGATCACCGCTCTCTGCAATCGTCGAGCCCGACTTCACCCATCTAAACGTCAACAGACTTGATCGTTATCAAAAGCTTCGCCAGCTCTATCAACACTTTTGGCAACGTTGGCATAAAGAATACATATCAGAATTACAGCAACGCCGAAAATGAAAAACATTGTCGAACAA
The DNA here is from genome assembly GCA_947310385.1 of Nephrotoma appendiculata. Classification (NCBI taxonomy): domain Eukaryota; kingdom Metazoa; phylum Arthropoda; class Insecta; order Diptera; family Tipulidae; genus Nephrotoma; species Nephrotoma appendiculata. Next base: position 271,135,847 of record OX371224.1, read on the forward strand.
TGTCACTGTCAACACACCAGTTTTGATCGCTGATGAGGGGGTGCCACCTCAAAATTTGATTCTGCGACGCATTATCGAGGTTCATCCGGGACCAGACGGATTAGTACGTGTAGCATCTGTAAAAACACCAACCGGTATTGTAAAACGAGCTATCGTAAAATTAGCACCATGACCAGTAGAAGAAGGCGACAAGACAGGTTGACAGTACGGAGTACTGTCAAAGGGGGCAGTATGTTCGCGCTCACCCAATTTGACCCTGCTATAATTTATTATATCTAATTATTTTTAAATGTATTCAATTAATATCGTTGTTGGCTTAGGACCACTGTTAATTTAATATTAAATACTATATTTATCTATTTATGTATTTGTGAATGTTCGGAATTGCTAGAACATTATATTCTTTTTGTAACTCAACGTAGTCGCTTTAAAACCATTACATGTAATATATGGCGCTAGAGTCTGTTAATTGAAAACATATGACATTACAAATAAATTTTTTGAAAATGATTTAGATAGAGATGAAAGACATTGTAATAATGCAGCGCACGTGTTGTCGAAACCTACTGCAAAATAATAAATGTTTATGTTATTTCACTCAACCAAACTATATTTGACCAAACTCTTCTATCTAAATTTCTTTTCATCAGGAGAGACAATATGGGCGTTTTTAGGTCCCATGGTAAGTGAAATCATCGCCAATTTGATTTGAAAATTTCATAGTGCTATACATTGTCATAAGTTGGTCACAATTTTACTCAACGTGTTCTCAATAGTTGGATTGCATAATGGTCAGGATTTGATTCAAGGACGTCGGAATATGTTTCTCGAAATGAATGATTCCAAAATCGGAACAAATGAAAAACGCAATCACAAGAACTATCGTGTCAAATCTTTTCCTGGAGAAAAAAAATCAACATTACGTGGCTTTAAATCAAATATATGGATTTTATAAAGAAATGATAAACAGAAGCAATGTCTTGGAATTAAGGCGTTCACAGAATTTTTCAAATACAAAAGTCTGAACCTATTCGCTCCTTAAAAAATTTGATGCGCCAGAAGAAGAAATACGTCGAAAATTGTGATAGCGCGCGCAAAGAGCCTTCTGCTGGTTCACTGAAATTGATTGTAAACAAACTATCTGGGATAAGTTTTGCACAACATCCTCCAATATTTCAGATGGCTGTATATTTTAAAATCGCAATATTACTTTGGGCAATGCTCTACTAAATTTCGCTAACATGCACTCATTGACATTCGCTAACATGCAGTGTATTGAAATGAACTTTAAAATAGAGTAATTGAGTTTTCAAGCGATTATGTTAAATCATCTAAGGAAGCTGTAAACAGGCCAGAGCCATTAGAAGCAATCAACTCAATTGTGAGTTTTTCAAATGTTAGGCTCAGAATCTCCACGCTATACCACAATCAGACCAAGCAGAGATTTTCACGTGACAGGTTTAAATGCAATTTTGTATGATCCTGAGGACATACGGGTTCAATTAAATTTTAGTGATTCATTTAAACGGGTTGCAAAACGGTGGCCCGAATATTAAATTATCCACCGTTGATTACCCAAAAAACAGAACCATCGCCAGGATTTAAAATATGTAATATTCCAGGATTGCAACTGGTTTTATGATTTACTTTCACACACTCGGGTAAAGTAATGTTGCAAGAGATGAAGATTCGGTCATGATTGAACCTCCCGTGAACAATTTATACAAAAAACCATTAATTTTTGATCCAATTTTGAAATAATTTCAGAATAATTATGTTATAATTTTTGAGTAAGATTATTTCAAATAAAATGTTCTTTTTAGTTCTTAATTTTAAAATTTTAAATATGTGACATGAAATTATATGCAATACCTGGCAACAAAATCTTGTTTTAAAAACACGACTAAAATTGGTTTATTTCCCATAAATATACTAAATTTGATCGGTTTTTGGTTCTCCAGAAATGTTCTATTGTCAGATCGATCGTGATCTAATCTCACTTATTTGATTTGTAAAAATTAAATTATAACCTTCAAATTTTCGAAATTTGAAATTTGAACTGGAAAACTGTGATGCCAACTCCGTACTGAACAAATGGAGAAACAACAAAAAGCAATAATCTATGTCTACGAATATGCTAGATACTCTACGAATTATCGATTTTGTCTACGCCTGGCCAATACAGAAAGCCATTTCCGAGAAAGATTTGCGTGAGCGGCAGAAGAAATTATGATTCCTAAACCAGGTAAACCAGGAATCGGTAAAAAATCTTATAGACCAATCTCACTACCCCCATGTCAGATCAAAAATATATGAAATCTATAATAGAAGAGGTATATTTAATTAACACCAATTTGGGTTTAGAGAAAATCACTCTACAGTTGAACAAGTTTTTTACAGATTAACAAATGTCATTGAGGATGCATTTGAGAATAAGAAGATATGCTCCAGTATTTTCTTAAATGTAGCTCAAGCTTTCGCCTAAGTTTAACACCAAGGGGCTTGAATTTAAACTGCCAAAAAATTTTATCAAATTCTTAAATCCTACATCGCAAATCGACATTTTAAAGTCAAACTTGAGAACGAGTATTCAAAACTAAAACGAATATCAGCGAAGGTATACCTCAAGAATACGCGCTTGGATCTAATTTATTCATTCTTTATACGAGAGATACAGAGAGACGAGCAACATTTGCAGATGGAAAAGATGTATCGGAAGTAACAAGCAAACTGAAAATGCAGTTAACGCTGTGAGCAACAGGTCTAAAAAATGGCTCGACTTATTAAATGAAACGAAATCAGTACATGCCAACTTTACAAATCAGAATGTAGAAGAAAAATGAGTAGAAAAAATGAGGTAACATCAATTTATGAAAATGTACTAACTCACGGGTAAATTCTCAACTCTCAATACACAACAAATTGCTTCTGGACAGAAAAATGCGAAAACCAGTATGGCCCAATTTACAAATGAAACATTGCTTTCAAATGAGCTGCTGCGAGGGATTATGGATGCCAAGTAGTACATTAGAAATGATAACCTTCATAGGAAGTTAAAGATAAAATAAGTCACTGATGAAATAAAGAATGAAGCAATGAAACATGTAAAGCGATTACCTCGACATGAAAATACAGATATCTGACGTATTACATGGCCTGAAAAGTTCCCGGTCAGATACATAGATGGTGCCACAAATTTAAAACCCATATGATTTGTAAATTCTACCAACCAGCAGTTACAGTGGTTTTAGTGACGCTACTTTTCTTAATTTCAAAATAACGAAAAAAAAAGAATTTTGTTTGTTGATTAAACACTGTTTTTGATGGGAAAAATTACCGTTCAAGCAAAACAGTGCCTTGATAAGTTTTATCCGGACTGCACCAGGAAAATCAACCATCAATTGTATCAACAGATCTGGAATACGTATACCGCTCGACATGAGATCGGCGAATCACCCTCGGACCCTTATCTGAGTGAAGCAAAATCCTTCAAATTCGAAGACGTTTGCGCTTGGTCAAAATGAATTACTGACTTCTATCATGGCCCAACTGAGCCAGTTGTCAAATAAATAAGTAACCAATAATAAGAGAAAAAACGTGTTGCAAACAAAATTAAAGTATTCGATTTCTGGCACAGAAAATGTAAGATTTACCACGTGTCCGGTGCTGCCATTTTGATACCAAACCCCACACCAATGTCTAGTGGTCGGCGATCGATCGTCGTACGAGAAAGACGCGTTTTTATCTTTCTCTGTATAGAAAAATTAAAACTTAAATTTTATGTGATTTAAATAAATAAATAAATAAATAATATGTTATATATAAAAGTTATTAATTAAATTAAATAAAATATATAATATAAAGTGTTATTAAATAAATATTAGTGAATTAAAATTAAAATTAAATTAATGTGAAAATATGTCAATATACATATAAATAAAATAATTTGTGTGACGCAGCAATGATGAACATCATACGCTAAGTGTTTTTTGTTTTTCATATTTTTTATTTATATTTTGTTTAATTTATATTTTTTTTAAAAATCTATTTAAATTTTAATTTTATTAATATAAATATGTTTTACTATTTCCATTTGTAATATGTGGCGTAGTAATGTTGTGGTATGGTTTACGGTGTGTGTGTATGTGTGTGTGTGCACAGCAACATTAGTTTTTATATCCCTTTTCCTGCCTGCCCACACAACTCTGTCGGTAAGGCAGGAAAACCATGTCAATTTTTTTTTGTATGTGTTTTGGACCAACCTGCACATTTGTGCATTCCTTTCAAACTTATTTTCGTTCTGAAAGAACACTATGACTAAACACACAGTTGTGTTGGTTGTACTTCAAATCAAGCGAAATTTTTGATTATTGTGGTAGAAAAAGGGATGTATATGTACATACATTCACGCAGTCAAATATAACGCAGTCTAGTTTAAAGACAAATAAAACAAAAAGGCTGAAAATAAAAATACTCTTCAGTTGCTTATCATTCATTTTCCGTTCATTTTCATATGAATTTTTTTATGCTAATTTCTCTTCGCTCTTGAATAGTAAAATGAATTTTCAGAAATGTTATGCAGTAAAAAATGAATAGTGTCTAGTGAGCGAATAATGAGAAACTAAAAACGTTTATCTTATTTTTTGTGTTAGCGTACGGGATCTACTGCTCTTTTGGTTTTACTTTTCTATTCTAATAAGAAAGCGAAAATTCATTGTAGTACTGATTGGATAAAATGTATTGTTGCCTGTATTGAACGATCGAATAGATGATACATATCATTTCTTTCTACTTTATTCTTGATAAGTGAATAGTAAAACAAAATATTTTTTGTTCCTTTACATGTTTCTTGTTGAGATCAGTTTTACAAATAATGCATTAATTCCGTGGAAAGATTTGCTGACAGCAATTTTTTTACTGATAATACACAAAAAAAAAACTTTAAAATTTCATAAGAGTGATAAAGAACAGAAATATTTTTTATTTTCATTTTATAGTAAAATTTTATGGTTTTACATTTTCGCATAACCTACAAATTTCTTAAAATTTTTAATTTGTACATTATTTCGTACAATTCGATTTTTGTTTTTTATATATTTTAATTTTAATATCCTATACCACTAAAAACCTCTAACGTTAACAAATTTCAACACAAAAAAAACAAATCGACATCTGAGTATAAAAATGGCGGACGACTTATTTTGTATGAGTGTGACAAAATTTTTTTATCTTTACATACATTTTTTGTACATATGTATGTGAAAAATACTGCCATAAAAAAAGTCCAATTTACATTTTTATGGCAGTATTATGCTAGTAAACTACCACCATCACAACTATTCTCTCAGTAAAATTTTACTGACAACATGTTTTGTTTCGTACACAACCATCAAAATCTATATTTTTTTGCTCGCTTTTATTTTTACTGACAGCAGATTTTTCCCATGGAATAGGAACATGACACTGTTCGATCGGTGTAGAGTGAACAATACATTTTAACGAGCGACTTTTTTAAACCCTGATATAGGCGTATGTGTGGATTTGTGTGCATATGCATGTGTGTGTAGGTTCATATATGTATTTATACTTATGTATATGTTTAGTTATATATACGCATGTGTATATTTATATAATATGATTGAATGTTTTTACCTTTTTATAATTATTTTAATATTTTAAAATATTAATATTTTAAATGTGTATGTATGTGTATATATGTATGTATGTGTGTATGTATGTGTGTATATATGTATATGTATGTATATATGTATATGTGTGTGTATGTGTGTATATATGTATGTATATGTGTTGTATATATATAAATATTCATGACTTTTTTGTAGATTGATTTAAAGGGATGAGACCTCATATGTGTTACGGCATGGCAAAGGGAAAATGGTTTTTAATTTTTTATTTCCATTTGTAATAACAATTAAATCTTTGATGTGATATCCTTCGACCTTTTAATGTTGACTGTTTTTTTTTTAATTGCTTACTGCTGGCACTATTTTATCTAAAAGAATTTCTGGCTCAATAATATTTCTCGAAACAGGTTCGTCTTTGCATGGGCATGATATATACGAATATCGATTGATTTGAATTCTAAATCCTAATCAACGACCTGCTCATGCACCAATTGTGTAAAAAGCCTTCCGCGTGGTTCTATCTTCCGTTCGTGTCATCACCTCACATAAATCATGATCGTTTTTGTTTGATTGAGACAGTATACTGCGGAAGATGCATAAAATCATTTTTGGGCTTAATTGGAATTCTAGCAAATCGCAATTCTAGCAATTAGCATTAATTTGGGAGAGGCTTAGTTCGGCTGGGTCATCTGTCAACTGGTTGTTTTGACGTGTAAATGGAGGAAATAAAAATTTCTTGGCCAATTATTTTCGGATTTGTTTGTTGAAAAATCCAGTACTTCACCCGGGATGAAATCCCGGTTCAGCTCAACATATCAGATTCGAACATGATTAGTTAAGACAGTGCTTAGCACGACCGAACTCCAGAACTTCTCTAAAATCCATTTTTACATTCACATTTAATTCTGCTTACCTGATTTGACAATAATTGGTCGAGGTATGGCCAAGTTCCATTCAGAATTATCGAATTTTAGAACTTTATCAAAAAGACACATTAAAATCCCAATACAAGTTGATCCTAATTTATTAGAATCCTAGCCCAACTCTACAATCTGAACTGAAAAATTTCGGCTGGAAACGGCCTATTTCATTCATTATAGCTGAATCCGAAAATTTCGTCAAATTCGGCTTTGCACCCCGAATTTGATCATCATTTGTTTTGAGTTTGCTTAGTTCCATTGAACATGCTAGAGTGCCAATCCAATTCTGCGTACCATATTTAACAGTTATTGGTTGAGGAATAGTAAAGTTCCATTGAGCATGATATAAATATCCTGTGCACTATAATTATACTTGGTAATTAATCGAATATTCTCTTCTTTGGTGAACAAAACTAATAAAATATTTGAAATTTTTGCGAATTAAATTAAAATTGTTTGAAATATCCTATCAGGTAGTTAATCTGGTATTGAATAACATTGATATTTTTCCGGGAACCATTGCCTTTGGGATGCCTTACATATGAAATTTTTTGTTTTTTTTTATATTTATTTTTTTTTAATTTTTTTTTTTTTATTTTTTTTATTTTTATTATTATTATTATTATTTTTTATTTTTTTTTTTCGATTTAAGGGTTAAATACTAATGAATTTTAGACTAAGTTTGATATAATTTAAATAATTATGGTTTCAGGAAATCCTATTGTAAGTCGTGTAATTGCAGGAGGATTAAATTAATAAATGTTTATATTATATTTAGGAAGCCGGAAAATATTAATTTAGAATTAAATTTCAGAAAATCTACAGACGTGAAATAATATTTCTTTGAAATATTAATTGTTGATTGTGTAGATTAGAATGGTGTTGTCATTGTATTAATAACTATCGACTTTATTTAAGGGTCTGCAACTGGGCCGATTTAATCAATTAAATTTTGCATTAATTTACAATTACATTTCAGGATATTTCCAGATGTACGTGAAATAATACAAATTTTTTCTCAGGTTGCTGATTTAGAGAAGCAATTGTTGAAGACCAATACCATCGTTATCCATTAAACCTATTAAACCTTTATCCTTCCTTAGTAGATTAGTATTGTGCTGTCTTTGTGTTACTAACTATCGGCTATACCTAGGTGTCTGTAACCGGGCCGATTCTGTCCCACTTAACTAACCTATCCAATCCTTCGGTTTTGTTATATGTAAAAAAGAGTGTACGGTGGGCCCGGCGTCACCCGGGAGCTCCTGTGTAAGAACTTGGTCGTGCATTCAGAATCAATCAATCAATCAATCAAACCCCACACCAATGTCTAGTGTTGAGGAAACTGTAACAAATTTTGGTTATATCCGTCTGTTCGATTTGGTACGCGGTGATATAAGTTGTACTACCCTTAGTTATTATCCGGTTTACCTTTTGAAACGTCAACGGAAATGATTACACTTATACATGCAAACAAAATTAAAGTTGTAAAAAAAAAAAAAAGAAGAAACAAAAAATCAAATCGGCGGGAAAACGGGAAATTGCGAAAAAATTTAAAACGGGAATCTTAAAAGGTATAAATAACGAAACAAACAAAATGCGGGGGAGATTAAATTTTTTTTGGCTAAAGAAAGCAAAACGATATGAAAGTGAAAGTTGAATGTGGAAAAAAACAAATATTCTACTGTGATATAGTTTTAATCACTTATTTAAATTGTAAATAAATTAGAAAAACATAATTACTTAAGCATTGATAAACTAATGATAAAAATTGATAAATAAAAATGTTTGGTGTAAAACCCTGTGAATTATATAAATAAACGAAAAACAAAGAAAAATTTAAATTGCATGCGAATATCTATGTATGAAAAACTAAAAATAAAAAAATTTATATATATAAACTGTGATTAACCAGAAAAGCGCAAGCATTGATTATAAATTGTAACTAGTTAATTGTGATATAAACTAATATTTATATGTATATATATATATAATAAAGAAAATTGTTAAACGTATTGTACAGAAAATAAAAAAAAAATAAAAAGTTGTGGAAATTGTTAATCAAAAAAAAAAAAAAATAATTTAATGTTGAGTGGGGCTTGTACAAAAATTCTACGAAAGTGAGCTAGAACTAAAATCCCTAGCAAAAAGAATAGTGTTTGATTTCCGACTACTCGGGAGATTTCACCTTGGCAAGTAGCAGAAGGGTGTATGCTAAACGTTATTCGCGGCGAACGAATTCAATATTGATTGTGATAAAATAGTGGCGGTTTATTGTGCAGTGCCTAATCCCGACCACAGAGTTTAGCTATTATTCGTATCGTTTGTATTCTGATATATATAACGAGTCATATATTCATGTATCATCGGGCGATCCAAAAGTGGCGCTAAAACATTCGCCTAGTGAAGTTTGCACGGATTACTGTTTATGAATCCTGTCTCTGCGAATACACATATTACCAGTATACCTAAATCGAACGCGAGGCAACCTATGTGCCACATATTTAATTCATCCAGAGCCCTAGTGGAGAATTGACATGTCACTGGAGTCATCAGCTGCAATCAAAGAATGAGATAAAGGACACCATCATACATTCATCATTCAAAATCGGTGACGTATAATTTTTTTTAATACATAACCATTCCGTTTATATCTTTTAGGAAGTTTATAACGTTCCACATTTACAAATCGTGTATATACATATATAAATTTTTATGTTCGTTTTGCTATAGTAGCTTAAGTTCATTTTTTTTTGTGAAGAAATTGTTTCTTTTCCATGATTGCTTTCATTCATTATTTTGATTAGAAGTTACAGTCGGTTAAATAAGAACGCATTTGGTTTGATTCGGGATTTTTTTTTTTTTGGTTGATTTTTGTTGGGTGTAATACGAGAACGTCATAAAGATGCTTAACTAAACGTTTTTTTTTACTGGGGTAGATGATTGCAGTCGATGTAAAGTTAGCAGGCCTTCTATAATCGATTCGGATCTTATTTTTTCTTACTTTTTTTTCTGCACACTTGAATATTATTTTTTGTAATGATGGCGACTTGCATGGGGTTTAACGGGACTCACCCATATCCGACTATAGGCTATCTTAAACATAGTGTGCGACCACGTGCAAGGTCAGTGACCGAACCATCAAGTTACAAATGGCGCCGAAACAGGGACCCGCAAAACGGTCTCATGATATATAATGTATAATAAAAAGTGACATAATTTAGAAATTTTATTTTGAGGTTATTTAAACTGGTGGCCCTAATAAGGCATCCAGGTAGCTTCACTACCCAACATTGACAGTTAGAGCTTAAAAACCGCTTAGTTTACACGCGGTTGGCCTACTTTTTTTTAAATTTTTGCCCTTCAGGTTTTTTTTTTGAAGCACATTTTTTTTTGTGACATGTCAGTTATAATTTTACTTTCTTCATTTTTTGTCTTGAGTGAAATTTTAATACCGGTTTATTAATTACCATTCTTCCGTTTATCTATATTTAGTTTTACGGATTGACGGTTCTTTTACTTGCTCCAAATTTTGATGGTTCATGAATTGGATTCCGTGTGGTGCAGTAAAGGAATTCCTTCTTAAAACTAAACATGGCATCTGTTTCTATTTTTTCTTTCCTCTCATCTTAAATGTTAGTTACAGTTCTAAACCAATTTTTTTTTATTTTTTTGTTTTGGAACAGTAATAATTGATTAGTAATTGACAAAGAGTTTAATGCTGGCTCGTTTGACGGTTCGGAGAGTCCGGATTCCACGGCTAACTTAAATTACTTTCCTTATTAACTAAATTATTTTTCATCTTATTAACTTTTTACCAAGATAAAGTTTTTTTGTCAAAATTTTTGGAAAATATTTTTTTTGTATTTTTGTTAAACGATTATAGAAGAGCCTAATGACTCAGCAACCTATTGGTATTTTATAAATATTATCTACAGCGAGTTGTTAGCTAAATCAACATATCAGACTGTGATCATTTATACCCCATTGTTTATGAATACATACACCTACCTATCTACCATTTTAACAAATTAAATTATTATTTATTTGTATAAAGATTGGTTTTTTTCATATTTTTGGTTTTGTTTACGTATGTGTTAGTGGTATTATTTCGCTACAAGTTGAACATTTTACTTTGATCGAATTTTTTTTGTTTTCGGAATCTACACAACATATCACGGGTGAAGAGTAGTATAACTCTGCCTATTTTCGTCTAAATTATTTAATTGATAAAATTTAAGTTCGGGTATCAATTTAATTTTTCAATTTTAACCATAATTATTATTCAGTTTCGCTTGGTTTTCGAAATTTTACGTGTCACGCTAAAATGGATTTTGGGTTGATCGAGAAAAGTTTAAGTCCTGAGGAACTCAGTGTTGAATATTACGTTCGCGGACTAAATCCTAAACAAGTTGGAGCAGAGAAATCTTTTATGGAAATACTGAAAAAAGAATATCAAAATCCTAGTCAAAAAGGAAAACTTTCACATGTCACCGAATCACCGGACGACGAATTCAATGCGATTAATCAAAAAATTCTGGAGATTGATGAATCTTTAGAGCGTATTGAAGAAAGCTCATCACTAAATGATAAACATAAATTGTTGATTAAGACCGTCCACTGGAGAGACCGAGCACAAAGATTAGGTAATTCCTTCACTATTACGGGAATCAACATTTTAGTCGGGTCCTTAGAACGAGTAGTTCGAGCAATAAAAAGAGACATAACTCGAACAGAAGTTAATGTTAAAGCATCCCATCAAGCTTCCAAATCAAACTCAGGGAAAAAGCCAACTGAAAAATCAGATCGCGACATAGATGATAATACAGAGGAAACGCAAAGTACCGAGACTGATCTAGAAACCACGCTTGAGAGAAGGTTTGCTCAGAAATTGGATGAAATGTCCCGAGAGTTTCAGAACAAACTATCTGAATCTTTTAACAATCAACGAAAATCGTCTGGTAAAGGAGCGAAGGGGAGGCATTCGAAAGTCAATTCATCACGCATCGAAGAATCTGATTCCGAGAGAAGTTCCTCCAGTTCTGAAACATGTCGAAGAGATACTAATTCAAGAACTCCTCGACACAATTACAGAAAGAGATCTGATCCAGCTCGATGGAAAATTTCATTCTCTGGGCGGGAAAGCAGACGAAGTGACGAGAATGTCCAAGATTTTATAATGAAAATGGAAGAGCACGCATATCAAGATGGAATTCCGAAGCAAGAATTGGTCACGTTGATGCGTAATTTCGTCATAGATAAGGCGGATAAATGGTATTATACCTTTATACGAAAAAACAAGAATGCTTCATGGAGATATCTGAAAGAATCCCTCATCGAACGGTTCAGTAGTATTGAAGGGGACAGAGAAGCTCGCAGATACATTCGAGGGCGACAGCAATATCCTAAAGAGAATTTCAATGATTTCTTGACTGAAATCGAAAGTGCTAATTATCGCTTGAAAAAACCGCTGCCCTCAGATGAAATTTTGGAAATCTTATTGGATAACATGAATCCGGCTTTAAAGAACGCGATTAGCAACAAACATTTTCGATCGATAGAAAAATTAAGACGGGTTTGTGATAATTACGAGAAAATCTGGAATACCTCTGGTTTCGACCCACGCCGGCTAATCGAGTCACGCACCAGAAGACCGCCAGTAGTAGCCGAATTATCCGAACATGGCGGAACGTTAACAACTTATCATTCTAGAGGAAACCGTACTGATAAAAGTGAATCTGATGAAGAAGACTGCACCGAAAATATTAACTCCCGAGAAGTTAGTGCATTAGACCGGCAAACTTACGTAGTTTGCTGGAATTGTAAAGACCTTGGTCACAAATTTCAGGCTTGTAAATTGGAGAAAACTCACCAGTTTTGTGACGGTTGCGGAATGGCGGGGATAGACAAAGTAAATTGCATGAGATGCCAGAGAAAACGTATCCAGGGAAATGTACAACCGAACGCGTCACATACTGGGGTACCACGTTCGGGAAACATAACGAGCCCCAGACTTCAACTAACCCATCGACCACCAATTCAAAAATAATATTCACCGATAATTCTATACCAACCGATAATACTATTATTAACCGGCTGCGACGTATTCAAAATTATTGGAAAAAACGGAAAAGTTTATATAATTTATGTGCTATATCCATCATTACCAATTTTTTAGAAAATGATCCTCGTCCATACGCGGAAATTTCGATTCTAGGGAAAATAAAATTTGGATTGCTCGATAGCGGTGCGAGTGTTAGCATTCTGGGGAAAAATTGCGATCAATTAATAAGTTCGTTAGGATTAAAAGTAACCAGAATGAACACCTTCATCAAAACTGCAGATGGTTCTCATAATCCTGTAATTGGGTACGTTTATCTACCTGTCACTTTCCGCAAGAAAACCGAAAGTTTAATGTTTTGTCTAGTACCAACACTAAAATCTGAAGTTTATCTAGGCATAAATTTCTGGAAAATTTTCAATATTGCTCCAGACATAATTAGTGAAGTAACGGATGCCACTATTGAGACGAGCGTCGATACTACCAATCATCATGATCTGAGCAACAAACATAGCACAATACTAACTGAAATTATCAACAGCTTTCCTTCCTTCGAGACCAAGGGGCTAGGAAGAACTGATCTTGTTGAACATAACATAGATGTTGGCGACCACACACCTATAAAACAACGACATTATCCAGTGTCTCCCGCAATACAAGATCTGATTTTTAACGAAATAGACCGGATGCTCTCGCTTGGAGTGATAGAAGAGAGTACAAGTCCTTGGAGTTCCCCCGTAGTGTTGGTGCGCAAAGCGAATGGAAAATCACGCCTGTGTTTGGACTCGAGGAAGATAAACGCCGTAACAAAAAAGGACGCCTATCCCCTTCCAATCATTGATGGTCTTCTAGGCAGGTTACAAGAAACCAAATACATAACGAGCTTGGACCTCAAAGATGCATTCTGGCAGATACCTCTATCCTTGAGCGCGAAAGAGATAACGGCTTTTACAGTTCCAGGCCGTCCTCTCTATCAGTTCTGTGTCATGCCGTTTGGGTTGTGTAATGCACCCCAAACCATGTGCAGGCTGATGGATCGAGTGATACCACACCCACGATTTACTGATAATCTCGGCTGGTATCGACGATCACCTGGAAATATTAAAAACTGTATCCGATTTATTGTCCAAAGCAGGGTTGACAATAAACATCGAGAAAAGCCGTTTCGTGCTCAGGGAAACGAGGTATCTGGGGTTTTTGATCGGTGAACATGGATTGAGAACAGATCCAACAAAGGTGGAATCCATAACTAATTTTCCAGCACCTAAATCCGTAAAGCAGACACGTCGCCTATTAGGAATGGCCGGTTGGTATCGTCGTTTCATTTGCAATTATTCTGAGGTGACCGCTCCAATTACAAACTTACTTAAAAAGGGAGTGAAATTTAAGTGGACAGATGAAGCAGAAGCGGCATTCACACGATTAAAAATGTTGTTATCTACCGCGCCAGTCTTGCACAACCCCGACTTTACACAAAGTTTTTTTATTCGATGTGATGCAAGCACCCAGGGCATAGGAGGCGTGTTATTCCAAAAGGATGGTGAAGGGAACGAAAAACCAATCGCGTTCATTTCACAAAAATTAAACGCAGCACAACGCAACTACACGGTGACGGAACTCGAATGTCTAGCAGCCATTGTTAGTATAAAAAAATTCAGACCTTATATTGAAGGTTATAGGTTTACGCTGATTACGGATCACGCTAGCTTGCAATGGCTAATGTCTCAAAAAGAGCTAAGTGGGCGCTTGGCGAGGTGGAGCCTAAAGTTGCAAGGGTTTGATTTTAGTATAGTTCACCAAAAAGGACGCGAAAATATTGTGCCTGATGCATTATCCAGAATACACTGCGACACGCTTGCTGAACTAGAACACGATTTAAAATTACACGAGGCTGGAACCGAATTTACTAATACACGTGACCAATCTTTTCTTGACCTTCGCTCCAAGATAGAACATGATCCTCAATTGTACCCGAATTTTAGAGTGCTGAGTGGCAAAATATTTATTAGAATTGAACCAAAATCCACCAGTCAATTGACGGATATTCCATGCTGGAAGATATGGGTGCCGAGCGAATTTCGTAACCATCTGATCAAGGAAGAACATGACGTACCGAGCGGTTCACATGGAGGTATATTTAAGACGCTGGATCGCCTAAGACGACTCTATTATTGGCCTAAAATGAATTTCCACTTACACCAGTACATTAATAATTGTGTCATATGCAAGCAATCCAAATCGTCAAATCAGTGTTTACGGCCACCACTAGGGAAACATACAGTCTCTGAAAGACCTTGGCAGAAGATCTTTGTAGATTTGTTGGGGCCGTATCCGAGAACATCAAGCGGAAAAACAACAATCCTGATAGTCATGGATCATCTTACAAAATTCGTATATTTAAAAACACTAACAAAAGCTACCGCCAGTAAGATAGTTGAATTCCTTAGAGATGAACTGTTTCCATTATTTAGTGTACCTGAAATTATCCACAGCGACAACGGTGTTCAGTTTATTGGAAAGGAGTTTGCAGCTCTATTGAAAGATTTCGGAATCCAACATATAAAGACAGCGTATTATTCACCCCAAAGCAATGCCTCTGAAAGGGTAAACCGATCGATTGTAGCAGCGTTAAGGGCTTATGTGAGTGAGAAGCATGCACTTTGGGACAAATTTTTGCCAGAAGTAGGAAGTGCTCTTAGAAATGCCATTCACCAATCCACGAATTATTCGCCTCATTTCCTGGTATTTGGCTATCACAAAATATTACATGCCAATGATTACAAGATGCTTCGTGAAGTGGATGTAGTAGGCGAAAACTATTTAAACTGGATGAAGACACCGGATCGATTAGCAATAGTACATGAAGAGGTGAAAAACAATTTGACCAAAGCTTATCATAAATACGCAAGCCATTACAATTTACGAACAAGACAACGAGCTTCCCTAATCGTAGGACAACCGGTATACGTCAAACAGCATCCGATGAGTGATGCTGCGAATAAATTTACTGCCAAATTCGCTTATCCGTATTTAAAAGCTTTCGTTAAAGAAAAGCGCGGCGATCTATATTATGTTCTGGTGGATCAAAATAATAAAGATATCGGCACATTCCACCTAATGGATATAAAAACTTGAGCTTGCTCTGTGACAAGAACTTCAATGATTTAAATTCAAAATTTCCTTTCAGCTTCAAAAACATTCCTTTAGCTAGTACTGATTTCGAACCTGCCCTGTAACAAATTTTGGTTATATCCGTCTGTTCGATTTGGTACGCGGTGATATAAGTTGTACTACCCTTAGTTATTATCCGGTTTACCTTTTGAAACGTCAACGGAAATGATTACACTTATACATGCAAACAAAATTAAAGTTGTAAAAAAAAAAAAAAAAGAAGAAACAAAAAATCAAATCGGCGGGAAAACGGGAAATTGCGAAAAAATTTAAAACGGGAATCTTAAAAGGTATAAATAACGAAACAAACAAAATGCGGGGGAGATTAAATTTTTTTTGGCTAAAGAAAGCAAAACGATATGAAAGTGAAAGTTGAATGTGGAAAAAAACAAATATTCTACTGTGATATAGTTTTAATCACTTATTTAAATTGTAAATAAATTAGAAAAACATAATTACTTAAGCATTGATAAACTAATGATAAAAATTGATAAATAAAAATGTTTGGTGTAAAACCCTGTGAATTATATAAATAAACGAAAAACAAAGAAAAATTTAAATTGCATGCGAATATCTATGTATGAAAAACTAAAAATAAAAAAATTTATATATATAAACTGTGATTAACCAGAAAAGCGCAAGCATTGATTATAAATTGTAACTAGTTAATTGTGATATAAACTAATATTTATATGTATATATATATATAATAAAGAAAATTGTTAAACGTATTGTACAGAAAATAAAAAAAAAATAAAAAGTTGTGGAAATTGTTAATCAAAAAAAAAAAAAAAATAATTTAATGTTGAGTGGGGCTTGTACAAAAATTCTACGAAAGTGAGCTAGAACTAAAATCCCTAGCAAACAGAATAGTGTTTGATTTCCGACTACTCGGGAGATTTCACCTTGGCAAGTAGCAGAAGGGTGTATGCTAAACGTTATTCGCGGCGAACGAATTCAATATTGATTGTGATAAAATAGTGGCGGTTTATTGTGCAGTGCCTAATCCCGACCACAGAGTTTAGCTATTATTCGTATCGTTTGTATTCTGATATATATAACGAGTCATATATTCATGTATCATCGGGCGATCCAAAAGTGGCGCTAAAACATTCGCCTAGTGAAGTTTGCACGGATTACTGTTTATGAATCCTGTCTCTGCGAATACACATATTACCAGTATACCTAAATCGAACGCGAGGCAACCTATGTGCCACATATTTAATTCATCCAGAGCCCTAGTGGAGAATTGACATGTCACTGGAGTCATCAGCTGCAATCAAAGAATGAGATAAAGGACACCATCATACATTCATCATTCAAAATCGGTGACGTATAATTTTTTTTAATACATAACCATTCCGTTTATATCTTTTAGGAAGTTTATAACGTTCCACATTTACAAATCGTGTATATACATATATAAATTTTTATGTTCGTTTTGCTATAGTAGCTTAAGTTCATTTTTTTTTGTGAAGAAATTGTTTCTTTTCCATGATTGCTTTCATTCATTATTTTGATTAGAAGTTACAGTCGGTTAAATAAGAACGCATTTGGTTTGATTCGGGATTTTTTTTTTTTTGGTTGATTTTTGTTGGGTGTAATACGAGAACGTCATAAAGATGCTTAACTAAACGTTTTTTTTTACTGGGGTAGATGATTGCAGTCGATGTAAAGTTAGCAGGCCTTCTATAATCGATTCGGATCTTATTTTTTCTTACTTTTTTTTCTGCACACTTGAATATTATTTTTTGTAATGATGGCGACTTGCATGGGGTTTAACGGGACTCACCCATATCCGACTATAGGCTATCTTAAACATAGTGTGCGACCACGTGCAAGGTCAGTGACCGAACCATCAAGTTACAAAACTTTGGTCTCCTCGGAGACTCCACCACATATAATCCTCCCCTAGGTCAGCCAATGGATCCTCCGACCAGTTAGTACCCATATGATCAACGCAGCCCTCTCTCCCGAAGTGGTACATCATATAGCGGTTCTTCGTCGGGAATTACGGTTCATATGTTTCTCTTTCAATTTGATATGGTAACTTCTTCAATGCTGATACCACCTGAAACATTATTGAGCGAGTTACATACATGTTATATTGATAGACGTGGCACTACAGTGGTATTGGATGTACAGAAAACATAAACCGCTCGCCACTTTTTGGGATTTACGTCGGGACCTTACGAAGAGATTCAAAGATCGGCGCACTAACTATACGAGTTCTGACGAATGGTAGAATCTCGTATGTAAAAGCCTACTGAAAGCTTCGTTGATTATTATCACTAAGTGCGGAACATCACTTTGCAGTGTCGCACGCCGTATGGCTTGGGAAGAAACTGGGAAACAGATTCGATCTCCAGTGCATCCGTCTCTAGTTCAAAGATGCCTTATCAGTTCGTTGTCGACAGGAATGCCGGATGAAAATGAATTAACATCCTTATTCCGCTAGTTGCGTCGTTTGTCGTTTCAAGTGACTGACTCTTTAGTATGAAACTAAACGATGCTGCCTTGCCAAAATATCTAGTATGTATATTATCATTGTCACTTCAATCGACAAAAGACGTATTTTATGCCTTTTCTAGTTATTTCAAAATTTCACACGACTCACAATGACAGTTTTTAATTGTTTCTCTCGCCTCAAGTCACTTATTGGCATGGCAACTGGCTAATTTTTCATCAAATAGCAGAATTTTTTTGTCACCTAAAACGACAAACAACTCGACTAGCGGAATAAGGGTGTAAATCAATCCGGACATGCCCATATTATATCAACGAGCCTCAGCTCACGATTGCCGCCTTTTATAATTCACCAAAGGTCACTCCTCTATCTTCTCCAGCTCTCCTTGCTCAAGTATCAATTTCTAATAACCCTTGTCGTTCTTAAGGAGTCGAACAAACTACCATTTGTTATAACTGTTCCAATATCGGCCACCTCTTGAAAAATTGTCCAGTTCCTCCCACGGGCCCGTTTTGTTACCGTTATGGTGAAAAGGGTACAATAACTTCTCGATGTTCCCGGTGTTCGTAAAACCAAGCAAGTGGTCTAAGGAAATCTGGGAACCAGAGGCCAGCAACAACCCCAGTACCCAGAGTGAGTCAAGGGGTGCCGCTTGCAACACCGATAGGGAGTTACTCAAAAATTCGACGCTGAGTGTAGAGAAGAAACCGCGGTAAATTCCGAGGAGCCCAAGACAGTAAATATTCATCGTCCGTCTGATTACAACCTATTCCTTATTTTGCCGCTATTCACCCCAACATCAGGCCAACTCTCCAAGCGTTATGTGGTAAACGATAGTCAATCAGCTGATCCTAATATGAATCTAAATTAGAACACCCGAGTTGGAAATAATTCCGAAACCAGGTCTGGAATACCCAACCGTTCCAGAATAGGGCGGTCAACAAAATATTGGGACAATCGGAAAACTATCAGGTCTTCAATTCTTTCTTCTTTAATTAATTCTGTCTTACAGGGGTTCGGAACAACTCTTATCCAATCCAGCTATCTAATTTTACAGTTTTCCATCTCTCATCGGCTCGGCTAGCGGACAACCACAGAGAGTATTGGGATACATTAACGCGTTAATACAATTCAATGGAATATCCTGAAATCTCAAATTGTATATAGTACCTTCGTTAGACCAGCCGCTATACTTCGGAACGATTTTTGGAACCAGTTTGAGATCGCTCCCAAAATATCACCTCTGACCATGTTAAATGACCCCCTAGAGCCCCTTCCGAAGAGGATCAACAGAAATTGGAAGTTAAGAATCTCTTCCCTTTCAGCTCTCAGTTAGGGCTGGGACAAACTTCTCCGGCTAAAACCGGTCAAACAAAGATTTTACGCTGTATCACCCGCAGTGCAAAAACTTGTATGATGAGATCGATCGTCTGCTTTCGCTAGGAGTCATAGCGGAGTCACAGAGTTCGTGGTATTCGCCGATCCCTCTGGTGCGTAAGGCGACGGGCAAAGTACGGTTGTGTCTGTGCGCGCAAATTAAACAAGGAGACCGTCAAAGATGCGTGCTGCTTATTTCTGGATTGTTAGGTTGTTTGGAAGAAACGAGATTTATTTCGTCAGTTGATTTAAAAAATGCATTCTGGCAGATACCTTTCGACCCACGATCCAGGGATAAGACGATGTTCACGATACCTGGGCGGCCCTTGTACCAATTCAAAGTAATTCCCCGTTCCAAAATCACCGAAACAAATCAGACGCTTTCTGGGAATGTTTGGATGGTATCTCCGCTCCCCATACGGATCTCGCAGGAAAAATGGCAAAAGCTCGGTGGTCCAGTGCAGCGAAAACTTCATTCAACAAGCTGAAATTCATTTTTCCAGTGCTTGCCAACCTCTATTACGGCAGGGAGGTGAACACTCCATCAAATTTTTTCCCACAAGCTCAATGCGGCCAAAAGGAACAATTCGATAACGGAATTCAAGTGCTACGCCGCGGTACCCAGTGTCCAAAAGTTCCGGTCTTCTATCGAGGGATACCCGTTTGTGATCTATACGGATCATGCCAGCTTGCGGTGTTTGATGGATCTACCAAAAGAATCTGTCGGGGCGCCTTGCTTGGTGGAGCCTGAAACTACAAGCCTTGAACTTTCAAATCGGTTACCGAAATTATGTTGATAAATAAAATGCATTTAATCCAAATAATTGAGTTTTCTTTGTTAGACCGGGAACTTTCCAGGCGATGTTTTATTTTGAACATCACCAATGGAGTGATAAGGATCAAAAGACAGAAACCGCTGGATCTGGCCAGTTTTAATTAGAATAAGACATTATTATAAAATGAGTAACGAATAGATTATTGATCATAAACCGAGAAACTAATTTTAGATATATAAATTACTAGATGATCTCAGAATCACGGAACTAATGAAAATCCGGTAAGAAAAAATATGACATCGTCTATCTCTCGGCATTAAACAATTATATCATTACATCGTCTAATCTTCTTCCTATGCGACAGTACGGAACATAATAATAATCCAATTATGTTTCATGCAGCAACATTTTTCTTTTAACGTCGATAATTATTTGCTGTTTGTTTCCCACATTAATTGATTTATACACAGGGGTACCCGTAGTAGTGTACGAGTACATAACACCATTCTCCCAACTACGAAAGTAATGATAACGTCTTTGAAAATTACCATATGTAATTATTTTGTTGTTTGCTCTACTGTCATACTGAACCACATTAAATTGTTTATCATTATATTTCAATATCATCTTAGAAAATTATTGCTAATTAAATATTCCCATACTTTCTTTGATGTACGATATAGTAAACATGTATACGGTGGCAACATGTCGTCCCCAAAGAGTATATTGATTAATTTTTAAAGCTCGCGGCAAATTTTAAAACGTACTGTATCTATAGAGACACAAACGAGTGAACATAAGATATGTGCGACGATATCCGCATTATACCGATGCGTATATATCGTACTACAGAAGTACAGGGTATGCCAAAGAGATGCTAGAAGCAATAACTACCGTCTTAAAGGTTTAACACTTTGAAATGTGCAACCGACTAAAAAAAAAAAATAAGCAACGATTTATCGAAAAAAAAATTTATTATGTAGTTTTATTTATACAAACGTTACCATCGTTTTTGAGAACCCTGTGTTGTAAGACTTACGGTGTGATGAAAACTAAATCACATGGAAGATAATTACAAAAAAAAAAAAAAATTTCTAAGATGATTTAAAATATAACATACATAAATTTATACAGATGGGAAGGTGGCGTGAAATACTCGTATACGGAAAGAAAAATACTGAGAAGATTGTTTTTCGTATACGGGTTTATTGTAATTGTTGTGACAGTTTTATATTTTATCGCGCGTCAATAATTTTTTGTAAATGATGACATATGTGTATTCAAGGTGCGAACGCGAACATCTACAGGTGGAAATATGATATTCTAAGTTTGTAAAATCACTGTTACCAGTCGATACTAAAATAACAAGAATTTCGTTATTTACTGTTGCTGTTACATTTGTTAAGTACTTTATTACTTCTGTTCTTGTACTGTTACTTCAGAACTGTAACACACGTGTTATTATATTTTACGATATTTGAAATTTAACCCCACTTTCTTCGTTGTACCGCAGTGTGAAGTTTTTGGTCATATACAAATTCTTTGGACATAAATTTATTCGATTGTTCAGTGTGCACTTTTGAACTAAATCTAAGTTCTAATGTAATAATTTATCGGATGCTGTAAGAATAACATTGCGAGACGTCGTCAACATTGCTTATTAATGAGCCTCAAAGTTGACATGTTGATGGTTTGGTGCCTAGGCGGCTCGAATAGTGAAGTGAAGCGTCAGCAAACTGGAAACGACAGTGGAACAGCAGCAAATAAAAGGCATAACATAATGCTAAGACTCCAATAGAATTGGAGGCAACTGAAAGCGAAGTTTCCATGTCGATTCGCTGACATTGTTCGTGTGCGAGGAGGAGGCATTGAGTGCTCTGGATTCCCAATTAATATTGGTAAAAAAAAATACCAAACGTTGCGGTAATTTTCTTCATTACAAACATTATCTATATTATACCCTATTAAAGTTAGCCGGAAATTTTCAGCCAAAATGGTCGATAATGTAGAATCAAACTAACCAATCAAAAATGACAGCCAAAAAATGAAGATAATGCAGATACAACTTTTATGCGGAAAATAGGTATTTATATTAGAAAATTGTATTTTGCTGTTCCTAAAAACAACTATAAAAATTAAAATAAGAATTTTTCATTTAAAACATTTAAAACTAATAACCAAACTTTTTTAAATATTTTATAAGATATTTGGCGAGGTAAGATGAGAAACGCATCTATAGTGACTGGTTTTGAAAATATATTAAATGAACTGCCTTCTAATGATTATCATTTAAAAAAAAATCAGGTCAATTTTTATGTGGGGAATTCATGAAATCTCTTTTGAATATATCGCGCACAAATTTTAAAATTTCTAAAAATTGGCCGTTTAAAGTGTCATGGCTGCAAAGGATTCTAATAAAAGAAAATTGTATTTTGCTGTTCCTAAAAACTGTGTTTCGCCAAGTGCCTACGGCCAATAGCGTAAAAAGTACTAATAAAAGGTCTTGATGATGCTCATATACGGAAAAATTTTAAGGTAAATTTTTATGGGGAGAGAGTAAATTATGAGTAAATTAGTTTGAAAATATCGCACACAAAAAGTTTGAAAACTTCCGATAATTGAACGTTTATAGTATATTGGCTGGAAAAAGATTAACTTGTGCTAGTTACCCTAGTAATAAATTTTCAGGTCGATTTTCATGTCGGTAGCTTTGGAAAATAAGAAAAGAAATGTTCAAGAAATGATACAAATTGGTAAAGAAATATTCAAACGTACCCAGCAGAAATAAAGTGGCAGTCGAAAAATGTAGACAATGCAGATTTCATTTTTATGTCGGAAAGAAATTCTATTAATTATAAATCATCTGTTCGCACACACAAAATTTGAAAAATTCTAAAACTTAAAGTGTCATAACTGAAACAGGATTCAAATGAAAGTTCTTAATAATGCTCATACCTGAAAAATATTTCAGATCAATTTTCATCCCGGGAGTCCGGCAAAACTCGTTTGAATATATCGCACACAAAAAATCTGATAATTTCTAAAAATTGGCCGCTTATGTCATGGCTGGAAAAGGATTCAAATGAAAGAGCTTAACGTCGTTCATATTTTGAAAATTTCAGGTCAATTTTCGTGTAGAGAGCTCAGGAAAATTAGTTTGAATATATTACGAGCGTGATATTAAATTTCTAAATTTCTTAGCGCGGAGTCTGCCAATGAAAGAAAACTAGCTTGCTGTGTATCATGTAACACCATCTTGTTGAAACCAGTAACCGTCAAGACTTTTTTCACGCATTTGCGGGGAGACACAATGAGGCAATATTACACCGTAATTAAAAACAAATTAAAATAATTTTGACAACTAAATTGAATAGTTACCCCGCGAGGAGACTTGCATAAGTAAGGTCTTAGGTCACATCAAAAAAGTTTAGTTCATAATTTTGCCGAAAAAATGACCTGAGGCACACAGCACAAGACCTTATATTTGAATTGCTTGCCAGTCATGTCATTTAAAACGTTTAGTTTTTAGAATTTTTCAGGTTTTGCTTGGTACATTCTAACGAGTTTTCTTCGTACGTAATAAAATAGTTTTAATAAATTTAACAAAAAAAAAATTCAGTTTGAAAAATACACGTTAATGAAACAAAATAAACATTTTTGATTTAAAAAGAAATTACTGTTTAACATCATAATTACTTATCTGCTGTATCGACATTTTGCGGACTAGCTATTTATAATCTGCATTACCGACGCTTAGGAGGGGGGGGGGGGGCTACATGTTGTTTTAAATCTGCATTATCGTCATTTTTGGGCTGGAGCGTCTCAGTTAACCTTAACAGTACTAGATTGTAAGAAAATTAAGGAAGCCCAAACTCAAATTTGCACAATAGGCACATCAATTTATAACTATAGATTAATGGTGAAAAATAATAATAATATGGTGACACAGATTTTTTACTTATTCAGCAATAACTGTTAGATAAACTTGCAAAATTTTAAGATATAAAAAAAATTTGAAAATGTATAAAAAACGGTTCAACAAACCAAAAGTGTTTTTATAACATAAAAGAAAAACCGAACAACTTCTGTCTAAAATGCAAGTTCAGTAAAAAATTTACATAAAGAAAGACAATGTGTTTTATTTTTATTTTTTATTATTTATTTATTTATTTTCTTTTCCTTTTTTTTAAGTATAATTTTGTACATAATATTTAAAAAAATGTTTTATTAAATATTTACAATATTTAATAAAACATTTTTTATTTTATGTCATGACACATTCAATCAACTAATAGTTAATATATATATAGGTGTTTGAAATAAAATAAAAAAATATAAAAGTAATGGTTTCAATTTAAATTAAATGTTGAGTACTGCTAAATATTATTTACAAGAACGTGTTGTTTGATAGCATTCTTAAACGTCTTATAATCATATTCTATATTTTTTATATGCTGTGGAAGATTATTGAATACATATGTTAATTGCGCAATTTAAAAGACTGCCTTTTATTTGGTCAGTTCTAGGTTTATTTATTCTGTAATTATTTTGAGTTCTGGTATTATGTGAGTGAAGATTTAATCCAGTATAAAGTGTAACATTATTTTTTAGATCTCTTTGGATATTTTTGAACATATATATAGCTCGTTCCATATAAATAATTTTATTTAGATTAAACTTATTTGTTGATTCATATAAGTTTGGAGTATGGAGTGTGGAGATGCCAAACTTCCATCGTGGCGCGTCCCCAGGTGGCGGATAGGGGAATGCTCTTTAATTGGCTTGCCCACCAAGTAGGTGGGAAATAAAATACCATCCGCGGACCAAAACTGGCTAGGGGAAGGAACCCCGAACAATAAACCAACCATGGCAGGTCAGACGAAGATTAATGCTACGGTGCAGGGATTAGGATGCCCAGTACCGGCGACTTCGGAAAGTGAGCGAGCGGGCTTCCAGTCGTCGATATCCAGCGACCGCAATGCTTTAGTAGTGGCAAGCTTAGCTACTGGAGCAGATAGAAGTATAAGCCCCATTTCTCCATTAGAACTCATGCATTCTCCAGCATTAACGAAAAGACACCGTATGCTTCAAGACGGCGATGAAATGACATCAAAATTAGCCTCGCTTGAGCGCCAGAATAATGAACTAAGGACAAAATGCCAGCAATATGAGTTACAATGTAATAAATACCAAGATATTTTGGTTAACTTACAAAACAGAATCGAATCACTAGAAAGGCAAAATAAACTTTCTACGTCTACTAATGGTAGAAGTCAGAGCCTACAAAGTCTAACCAATGACTACTTTACGGATGAAGAGGAACTTGAGAAAGAAACCCAACCTAGACAAAATAAACTAAATGTACATAAAAAAAGGAGAATCTCCAAAACGCCATCACCAAGGGTATCTCTACCGCAAGATAATGAAATACCAAAACAACCACAACAAGCACACAAAAAGGAGAACTTACCACCACCAATCAATGTCAGCAACGTTAGAGATTTTAATATACTCAGAGCTCAAGTATTGGCAGTGACAGAGAACCCTGCTCAGTTTAAAGCAATATCCAATAACGACATCAAAATAACAACGCAGTCTGAAAATGACTACCGAAAAATTAAAAAGCTACTTAGCGATATAAAAGACACTGAATCCAATAACAAGGATAGTACACTATATAAGATGGAATACCACACTTAGCTCAAAAGTGAAAAATGGTATTCAATCGTAATACGAGGTTTACCGTCATCTACCAATCGCGAAGAGATCAAAGCGGCAATCGAGAACCATGGTCATAAAGTAACCAACATTATTAACGTTCATAAAAAGTTGACAATTAATAATGAGAAAATTATTAGACACTTCCCATTGTTTTATGTAGACCTGTTGCAGGGGGGAAACAATAAGGACATATACAAAATTAAGAACCTGCTATATTGCAAGGTGTCTATTGAACCACCTAAAAAGGTAATAGGTATACACCAGTGTACAAATTGCCAGCAGTTATAGAGGACACACGAAGAACTTCTGCAATAGGCAAGCCAAATGTGTCAAATGTGCGGAGAATCATTAAACAAAACAATGTCAAAAGCCGCGCAATGTTATACCAACTTGTGCACTGTGCGGAGAAAAAGGTCATCTGGCTAGCTATAAAGGATGCCTGGTGTATCAGAAAAAACTAAATGCTCAGCTACCGAGAAAAATTACAGTAGCAGAGAGCCTACAGCAAAAGCCAAACCAACAATATGATACAATTAGAGAGGGGGTTTCCTACGCCCAGGTGACCAAAACCTCAAACAACAATTCAAATCAAGTAAGTAGGCAGAAGCCTGTGCCCAACGAGCCAACCATTAGTAATATAATGAAAATGCTCACCGAATTTCAGGCAGAAATGAGACAAAATTTCAGCCAGCTTACTAACAGGGTGGATAAACTGGAAGATAATTCCAAACCACCAAACAAACCGCTAAAACATAAAAAGTAAATGACTGTAACATTCCTACGTATAATTACCTGGAATGCTAACGGGCTTAATGCAAGAGCCCAAGAACTAGAAGTATTTCTAAGAACCAACAACATAGATGTAGCTTTAATATCAGAGACGCACTTTACGGAGAAAAACTTTATCAAAATTACAGGATATAGAGCCTATTGGACATTGCATCCTAGTGGTCGTGCTCGAGGAGGGACAGCAATCTTAATCAAACAAAATATCCTACATTTCCAACAAGAAGAAATTAAGGAACCATTTATGCAAGCAACCGTAATAACGATTAACCATGGTGGTGCTGAACTAAGTTTAGGGGCGATCTACTGCCCACCAAGACATAATATCGTAAGAAATCAATATGTCAACATTTTTAATAAACTTGGACCAAGGTTTATTATAGGAGGTGACTACAACGTGAAATATACTGCGTGGGGATCTCGACTCATAACATCAGGAAAAGGAAAAGAACTCCTAAGTGCAATAGAAATGTCAGGTTGTGAATATCACTCATCGCGTAAACCTACCTATTGGCCTACAGACATAAACAAAATTCCTGATTTGATTGACTTTTATAACTCGAAAGGAATAGCCTCAAATTACATTGAAGTTGAAGGCATTGACGACCTTACTTCCGATCATACACCGGTCTTAATGACTCTGAGTACATTAGTCATAAGAAAGAAAACTAAACTTAACCTTACTAATAAATTTACTGATTGAGAATTATTTAGAGAGAAACTGGATACTCTAATTGAGTTAAAAGTTAGTCTTAAAACTAAACAAGAACTTGAATTACAAACTAAACATTTTATTAACTCCAGGCGTGATGCAGCTAAAGAGGCTACACCCGTATTAGGTGAGAAAGTCGTACAAGAGATCAACTACCCCCTGGCGATTCGGGAACTGATAAAAGAAAGGCGTAGGAAAAGGCGCGTATGGCATAGAACCAGAAACATTAATGACAAAAGAGAATTTAATCGGGTAAGTAATAAAGTTAACCGATTAATTAAAGATCATAAAGAAGCTTGTACTGAATATTATTTGAAAGGACTGGGTCCTGAAGCTGACAAAAATTATTCTCTTTGGAAAGCTACTAAAAGATTCAAGAGACCAATAATCCAAGTGCCACCTATAAGGAACATAAATGGAGAATGGGTGCGACGTAACGAAGAAAAAGCAGAACTATTTGCACAACATTTGGCATCAGTATTTCAACCACACGACATACAATCTAAACCAGTCTATAGATCTCCATCAAATATCAGAAGTGTCACCCCACTTGAAATTGCACAAGAAATTGACATGAATCTGAATCCCAAAAAGTCACCTGGAATTGATGACATTTCGCCAAGGATGTTTAAGGAGTTATCAAAGAGAGCAGTAACTATGTTAACATATATATATATATAATGCTTGCTTTCGACTTACATATGTGCCTGAGTGTTTTAAGGTTGCACAAATAATCATGATAAAAAAACCAGACAAATCAGCCGAGCAAATGGGCTCATACAGGCCGATCTCTTTGTTACCTACTATTTCAAAATTGTTTGAGAAGTTGTTATTGAAACGACTAAGACCAATGATCATTATACCTGACTTCCAGTTTGGATTCAGGAATAAACATTCCACAATTGATCAAGTTCATCGCGTGACTGCAAAGATAGAACAAGCACTTGAAGAGAAGAAATATTGCCCTGCCGTATTTCTAGGTGTATCACAGGCTTTCGATAGAGTGTGGCATGAGGGTCTTATATACAAGATAAGTAAATTACTGCCAATTGCTCGAGTCGTATCTCTCCAAACGAATATTTAGAGTATCACATGAAGTAACATACTCCAACTTTTACCCAGCCATAGCAGGGGTGCCCCAGGGTAGCGTATTAGGACCCATCCTATATCTACTTTACACTTTTGATATACCGACAACGGAAACAACCTTCATTGGAACTTTTGCTGATGATACCGCAGTATTGGCATCAAGCGAATCGCAGAAGCAAGCAGTAGAATACTTACAGCACGCACTCGATAAAATCAGCCAATGGACCAGGGATTGGAAAATAAAGCTTAACGAGCTGAAATCATACTTAATAAACACATTTTTTATTAATCACTTGTTTTTTGTTCCGCAGTTATTGTGTACTTACTCCGCAAAAACAAAAAACAAGTGATTAATAAAAAATGTGTTTATTAAGTATAAGTGTGTTTCGCCAAGTGCCTACGGCAAATAGCGTAAAAAGAGCTGAAATCAGTACATGTAACATACACGTTGCGGCACAAAAATAGCAACATCCATACATTTCTCAATGGGGTACAAATGCCCCAAGCTGAATCCGCAAAATATCTCGGATTGCATCTCGATTCAAGATTGAACTGGAAATGTCACGTTAGACAAAAAGCAGAGCAAATGAAAATGAAACAACGTGAGATGTACTGGCTAATAGGAAGACATTCTTAGCTTAGCCTGTACTGTAAACGCCTGATCTACGAAACAATAATTAAACCAATTTGGACGTATGGTATCCAGCTCTGGGGCTGTACTAAACAATCAAATCGTTTAATTATTCAACGTTATCAAAACAAATTTCTACGTACAATAACGAATGCTTACCGCTACGTAGCCAACGAGGAATTACACAAAGACCTAAATGTCAAATGGATTGATGAAGTGATCCAGGAATTTGCAATCAAACATGAAAGAAGGTTACTGCAACATACCAACAGTGAAGCAATACAACTTCTTGACATAACACAAGAACTGAGACGCCTTAAAAGAATTAAACCGCATGAGATAGTCATCTAATAAATAAAGTTTCATTATTGGGAGCAGAATATTGATTTCTGTAAACCCACACTCGCTCCACTTATTAGTTTCAAATAAGTGCGTTATTATCTTTAGTAATAAATTATCATTTGATAAGATTGTACTATTTAAATAAATAAATAAAAAAAAAAAAAAAAAAAAAATATAAGTTTATTGTTGTGGTTCTCCATGGATAGTTAAACAGTGCTTCTAGAGATCGCCTTATTAATTTCTCAATTCTATCTTTAGAATTTTCAGAACAATTTTTTTTACTAATAAATGATTTTTTTCTTATCGATCCTATTAAAGACAGAATTTTTCTTTCTAATATGAACAACCCAATTAAGAATCTCATCTATAACCATGTTTTATCGATTCTAATTTCTAAATTAACCGGCCTTTTCCCTTTTTGTTTAAAAATTAATTTGTTTACAAATCATTATTCGTCAAGCCATGCCTTAAATATTTTAAGATCGTTGTTCATTAGTTCTTCTAATCGATAAGCATTAATTTCTTTGTATATTAATAATGTGTCATCAGCAAAAATAACGTATTTACCTTTTAAATTGGAAGAACTAATATTATTATTATACAATAAATAAAGTGTGGGTCCTAGGACAGAGCCTTGCGGAACTCCCATGTTTATTATTTATTTACCACTTATAACATCACTAATTACAGTTTGAATATTTCTGTTTGCTAAATAGTTACCAATTAGTTTGTTTGCCGTTCCCTTTATTCCTAAATCATTTAAGTGTTTAATTAAAATTTGATAATCTACAGTATCGAACGCTTTTTGAAGATCAATAAATACAGTACCAATGTAAAAACCCTCATCTAGTCCACTAGACCACGTATTACTTTTTTCCTGAAATCCAAACTGGTTTACATCAAATCCACCTGTCAATTTTATAAAATTTTTTAGCCTTCGATTAATTACTTTTTTATAGACTTTATCTATTGAACTTAACAGTGATATAGGTCTGTAATTTGATGGATCATCCTTGTTACCGCCTTTAAAAATGGGTATTATTGTTGACTTTTTCAACACATCTGGAAATATTTCTGATTCTAAACACTCATTGATCAAGTTCGTTAGGATTGGCTATATTATGTGATTTATTAATTTCTGGTGTTTTGACATGATACCATCAGATCCAGGGCACAACTTTTGTGTAGGGAATTTATTATATTTATTATTTCTTCAACATGTGTCAGTTCTAAATAAATTAATTCAGATTGTATTTTATTGTTGATTGGGATTACGTTATTCTAAAAGTTACTTGCCAATTTTTGTCCGATTGTAGAAAAATGTTTATTAAATCAGTTATTCTTTTTCCATCTCTCGTAATATAGTCTATATTTTTATTACTAGAACTATTCTTTGTCTCACTTTTATTGAAAAATTCATTAATTACCTTAAAAAGTTTCAGTGTGTCATGTCTAGCATTTTCTGTTTTGTTATTGATATAATTTTGTTTTGCAGTTTTGATTAGTTGTTTAACATACAATTTTTTATCATTAAATTTTTTTTTCGTAATAACATCTTCTTTTTAACATTTTCTTATAGTATTTTTCTCTCACTTTCATTTCTCTATTAATCTCTTCAGTAAACCATTCATTGTTCTATCTAATTCGAATCTTTTTATACTTACAAGGAAGGGTCTCCAGGTGTCCGGCTCCGATTTCGATGAAACTTTAATATGTTGTAGAGGAGTGGAAAATAAGTGACACAAATTTTTTTTAAGTGCTCAATCCCCTTCTAAGGGGGTGAAAACCACCCTTGAAGTTGGGGGTAAAAAAGTGACTTTCGATAATTTTCCTCAAAAAACATGAAAAAATCTGCAAGTTTTTTATTCCAAAATAGGTATATCAGAAACTTACATTATATATTATTTTTTCAAGAATTTTGGTACTACCTAGGGGTGAAACTACCCCTAGGAAGGGGTTGAAAAATCAAAAAAACTGTCTAAAAAATCCAAATTGATGCGAAAAATTCTGGAAAAAATTTATATTACTCCATAAAAAAAATAAGGTTGACGTGTTCGAGGGTTTTTCGAAACCACCCTTTCTCAGGGGGTTAACCACCCCTAGAGATAATTCTGGAAATTCGCTCAGGACATCTGATTTTTTTGACTGAAAGTTCTTTGTCCTCCTCAATTATGATCATTAACATAGATTCTTACCGATATCATTGAATAATAATAATGAATAATTCTAGAAAAAATATATAAGATCGCGAAATTGGGATAAAGGTTTGCACGTTCAAAAATTTCATGAATCATCCGCTTTGAATGGGTTCAACCGCACTTGAATTTGGGGGTGTAAGAGCGACTCTCCATAATTTTCCCTACAAAACATGAAAAAATTCGAAAGTTTTTTTACTATGAAATACGTATTTCGGAAAGTCAATTTTCTTATTTGTTCAAAAATTTTGGAAATCCCGGGATGAAACAACTCCGAGGAGGGTGTTGAAAATCAAAAAACTTGCATAAAATACCAATTTGATGCGGGAAATAGTGGAAAAAATAAATATTACTCAACAATGAAAAAGAATTTTGAGGGATTTAAGGATTTTTTAGACTGGAAGTGTTTTGCTATCCTCCAATATGATGATTACCATCGATTCTTATGACTATCAATGATGTGTGGGGGTTGTGGCATACCCTATCGGGAATCTAAAATTTCATAAATTGTTAAGAATTTTAAGAAATTTCTGAAATACGGCCAATTAATTCTAGAAAATATATAAGCTCAAAAATTTCATTCTACAACCTCCTTAAAGGGCCTAACTACCCCTGTTGGAATATCGATAACCCAACGAACTTTTAGGAACATCGTCCCATTTTGCATCAATATTATAGATATTTGAGGATATCAGTGATTATTTTCGTGACTCAAATTCATTTGCGGAATTGGAGCTATACAAAATCTCAAGAATTTCCAATCTATATATAGTTGATATAACACGGAAACGAATTCGTCATTACCAGACTGGTGATTTCCTCCCTCATTAATAAATATATATTCTTATATATCTGTAGAATTGTATATATATTTTTATTAATGACATCGGTTCTTTTTCATTTTCACGAACTAATAAACCTTTATATTTATATTGATTTTTCTAAATGACGCACCAAGTTATATTTACTTTGAGATCGCTATGACTACAATAATAATATATAACTGGACCGGAATACGGAGGGTTTTATTTCGATGTTCCGGTATTCTCTCCCAGTCAGTCGTCCATAAACGTTTACAGTCTTGTATAAAGAAAGATATTTCAGTGGAAAACAACAAAACTTCATACTTTTCGATTTTCATCATTCTGGTGACTTACGGTAGTTAAATATATTCAATGTATTCATTTCATTGATCAGATTAATTTATTAACAGTTGTATATATGTGTAATGTTGATGAAGATTTAACCAGATGCAATTATTGAAGTGTGGAAATTTATGGATGGAAGTTAAAGATGGATGTTATAGATGATATGGTGAAAAATGCTGATGTTTAAGAAAAGCTGATGACGGGCTGAATTATACGTAGACAATTTGAATTAAAAAACTTAAGCAGTGCTTTGAACACTATACTGTTTTATTAATTAACCAAAATAGTTTATTATATCAAATTTTAATGTTTAACAACTTGTTTGTTCGCCAAATTTGAATTGAATGAATATAAGAAATTTTACAAAATATATTTTACATATTATACGTTAAGCTATAACTGTCATGTTTGAACTTATAATACTGTGCTAGTTCAAAAATGTGACAAGCTGGGCACCCGGGGGGTAAACCTAATTCGAGTACGCTGAATTCAATGGTGCTAGTCCCATTTCAAAGTTAGTCCCCATTTTTGAGATATCGCTTTCGATATGTTTTTGCTCTGATACCCTTATTTTCACGTTGATAGCTCTTGAACCATTAAAATTTTCGTTATGCTTTCTTCAGCAAAGTTGTGGCGCAAGCCAAAACAAACAACTTTGCCGAACATATCAAGACCGAAAAACCACACCAAATTTTTTTTTTGTTTTTCATTTTGACGAAAAACACTGTTTTTATCATTTTTAATCATTTTGTTGAATTTAAATCGAGTAGAATCGATCGAATAAACATCGCATCGACAAATATAGATACAATAGAAACTATTTAAAAGAAAGCTAAAACGATTCAGTTGATTTTATGGTGATTTTTCCTAAAAAAAAAATTCCTAAAAAATTAACATTTTTCTTCTCTTTGACAAAACAATGGCGTGCCGTTGCGATAGTGGATAAAAATCCTGGATTTTTCCATCCCATCGTTTTAACCAATTACATCACGTAAATTATCACTTTGGGCGGTAGTCAAAACGACTGACCTACTGTGGTGGAAGTCGAACTCGTATATATACAGTACTGGGAAAAAAAATTGGGCAAACGTATTTTATTGCAAATTGGAGTCTTTTTTTGCTAAAATTACAAAACTTTTGAACACAATTGGCTCATTATTTCATTTTAAATACATGTATGACGTAATTTTTTGAAAAAAAAAATGTACCTGCAATTCAGCGGAAAAACCCTGAAAAATGCCAAAATATTCAAAATACGGTGATTGGAGTTAAAGTAATGGATAAAATTAAACACTTATTTTTTAATTTGTTTTTTGTTTTTTATTGATTTATAGAAGTTCTATCTTTAATATTAATATTTTGGTGGACTGCTTTTTGTTTTTTTTACACCGGTACAACCCCGCAACTTATGTGCAAAAACATTGGTCAAGCAATTATTTTATTTTAAGCCGATCGTTCTTGGCCGACATTAGCGTGCACATGTTTTATTGCCTGTAATTTATTTTTTGAGCATAAATAGTGCATATTTTGTAAGATTAAGTTATTCTGTAAGTGATCCTAGTCAAATAAAGAATAAAGTGCAATTTTAGTTAAAAGAAAGGGAAAAGTTAGTGAGCAGTGTAAAAGCAGTATGTTGGTTTGAGCGCGTGAAAATTTAACCACGCATAAAATAGCAAAAAGATTAAATATTCATAAAAATACTGTCGCGTGGAATATTAAAAAATTGCGAGAGATGGGCAGTACAAAAAGAATGAAAGGCTCTGGAAGGCCCAGAAAGACAACGCCAGTGGAAGATCGTTTCATAATATTACAATGCCGTCGGAATCGTTTTAAAACTTCATCGGACATACGACGGGATGTTGAGCGAGCAACAGGAAAAGAAATTTCAGCCAGCTTAGTGAGAAAAAGACTTGTTAAAGCTGATTCGAGAGCACTTAAACCGGTCCAGAAGTCTGAGTTCACATTACTAGTGAAAAAACAACATTTGCTATGGGCCCAGGAGCATGTTTCTTGGGCTTCAGAGATGCGGAATGATGTAATTTTCCCCGATGAATCAAAATTCAAGCTATATAATGGAAATTGAAAAATTCTCGTACGAAAAAACCAGAGCGAGAGGCTTGGCAACGAATGCCTTTTAAGAGTTTCACCAAAAAATGAAGGAGTTATGGTCTGGAGATGCTTTTGTGGAAATGAAACCGGTCGACTGTGCTTCCTTAGTTCCAACATTACAGCAGCTGTTCATCTGCAGGTCCTACACAACGAATTTGAGCCTTCTGTGTTAACGCTTTTTGGCGAGACTTGCAAATTTATTTTTCAACAGGACAAATTTACGTGCCATACCGCCAAAGTTTTGCGTTATTAAATTTGAACTGTAGATAGAAAAATTGGCTTTCAGATAAACATTAATAATTTGTTAAAAACTTGTTTTTTTCTTATCTTTTCATTTAAATTTAAAAAAGTACTTCAAAGAAAGAAGTATCGATGTGTTGAGCTGGCCCCCGTATAGTCTAGACTTAAATCCCATTGAAAATAGTTGGTCTATAATGAAGATAGAAGTAGCAAGAATGCGCCCAGAATCGATTCAATCTTTAAAAGGTTTGTTGATGACGATTTGGGAATCCATACCTCCTACGACTTTGAAAAATTTATCAAATTCAATGAATCGGAGGTGTATCGCTGTAATAAGAGCAAATGGCGGTGCAGCAAAATACTAATATTAAAGAACTTCTATAAATCAATAAAAAACAAAAAAAAAAAAATTTAAAAGTAAGTGTTTAATTTATTCCATTACTTTAACTGAAATCACCGTATTTTGAATATTTTGGCATTTTTCAGGGTTTTTCCCCTAAATTGCAGGTACATTTTTTTTCAAAAAATTACGTCATACATGTATTTAAAATGAAATAATAAGCCAATTGCGTTCAAAAGTTTTGTAGTTTTAGCAAAAAAGACTCAAATAGGCAATAAAATACGTTTCCCTAATTTTTTTTCCCAGTACTGTATATATACGAGTTCGACTTCCAGCACAGTAGGTGCCTACGTCACTCGTTTGGACTGCCGCCCAAAGTGATAATTTACGTGATATAATTGGTTAAAACGATGGGATGGAAAAATCCAGGATTTTTATCCACTATCGCAACGGCACGCCATTGTTTTGTCAAAGAGAAGAAAAATGTTAATTTTTTAGGAATTTTTGTTTTAGGAAAAATCACCATAAAATCAACTGAATCGATTTAGCTTTCTTTTAAATAGTTTCTATTGTATCTATATTTGTCGAGACGATGTTTATTCGATCGATTCTACTCGATTTAAATTCAACAAAATGATTAAAAATGATAAAAACAGTGTTTTTCGTCAAAATGAAAAGCAAAAAAAAAATTAGATGTGGTTTTTCGGTCTTGATATGTTCGGCAAAGTTGTTGGTCTGCGCAACAATTTTGCTGAAGAAAGTATAACGAAAATCTTAATGGTTCAAGAGCTATCAACGTGAAAATGAGCGTATATTTTGACTCAGAGCCAAAACATGTCGAATGCGATATCTCAAAAATGGGGACTAACTTTAAAATGGGACTAGCACCGTTGATTTCAGCATACTCGAATTAGGTTTACCCCCTGGGTGCCCCGCTTGTCACGAAAAAAAAGTTTGCAATTCAAGCACAGTGAATTAATGTAGATTGTAGCTAACTTTAATTTAAAAATGTACTAATAATAATAACATTAAATAAAGTACTAGTACGATATACTATATAACTAATTATACATTATAAAATGCACCCATCGTGCTACTACTCTAATACTACATAACGAAAATAATGACAGTTAAGTTGACAAGTTGTGTTTACTAGATGAATTTTACAGGAAAGTCAAAAGATAAGTATAAATTATGTATATAAATTAATGTTTGGCAATATAAAATTATTAAATAGTTTCTTAATATGTTTATACACAGTCGAATGAAATTTATCATAAGATTTTTCCGAAATATTTCGAAAATTTTTCTAGGAATCCCAGAACGTTTGCCTCCTTTACTCGCATTTTGATACTTCAAGCCCT
Organism: Nephrotoma appendiculata; assembly: GCA_947310385.1. Taxonomy (NCBI): domain Eukaryota; kingdom Metazoa; phylum Arthropoda; class Insecta; order Diptera; family Tipulidae; genus Nephrotoma; species Nephrotoma appendiculata. Next base: position 271,172,938 of record OX371224.1, read on the forward strand.
GGAACGATATTCATGATAAAAATACAGGGTTATCCAATTCGAGGTTGATAAAGTAGAAATCTGTATACCGACATCTGTCAAAGATAAACGTCAAGTACGCTGTCATCTATTTAGTTGACATTCTGCCATTTAAGAGTATGGTGCATTTAACAATCGACCAACGCGTTAAAATTATTAAATCTTATTATAAAAATAGTGATTCTGTCGTATCCACATTTCGCGCTTTACGAGCAGATTATGGTCGTCATAATCGTCCTACAAAGCAAACCATATTGAATACAGTGAATAAATTTGAACAAACTGGATGTGTTACTGATATTGTAAGGTCTGTGCATCATCAAAACATTCGCAATGCTGAAAATATCGCTTCTGTAGCTGAAAGTGTGGAAGAAGATCCAAATTTGTCAATTCCTCGTCGAGCTCAACATTTAGGCCTATCTTATGGCTCATTATGGCGCATTTTGCATCTGGATTTGCATCTTCATCCGTATAAAGTCCATTTGACACAAGAGCTAAAGCCTGCTGACCATGGACAACGAAGAACATACGCAGCAAATTGGGTGTTGCAAAAACAGGCCGTCGATGCTGATTTTTCGAACAAAATTTTCTTCAGTGATGAAGCTCATTTTTCGCTTGGTGGATACGTTAATAAGCAAAACTGTAGAATTTGGGGCTCAGAAAATCCACAATTGATTGTAGAGAAGCCATTACACCCGGAAAAAGTCACTGTTTGGTGCGCATTGTGGTCTGGTGGTGTGATTGGGCCGTATTTTTTTGAGAACAACCATGGACGAACCGTTACCGTCAATTCTGAGCGCTATGGCCGCATGTTAACCGATTATTTTTTTACGAAAATCGAAGATTATGATCTTGACGATATGTGGTTCCAGCAGGATGGAGCAACCACTCACGTAACACGAGCAAATCGAGATCTTTTGCAAGAGAAATTTCCTGGACGTTTGATTTCGCGATTGGCTGATGTCAATTGGCCTCCAAGATCCTGTGATTTAACGCCTTTGGATTTCTTTTTGTGGGGCTACGCGAAAGATCGTGTTTACGCAAACAATCCTCAAACTCTTGACGAATTGAAAACTAATAGTCGTAAGGTAATGGCCGAGATACCGCCCGAAATGTGCCGAAAAGTCATTGAAAATTACCTCAAAAGAATCAAGGCCTGTAAGAAGTCCCGTGGAAGACATTTGAATGATATCTTGTTTAACTAAAAATGGCAAGGATCAATCTGTAAAATGAAATAAAAATTACAATACATTCCGAATATTTTGTGTGTTTTTTTTAAGTTTACTTTATCAACCTCGAATTGGATAACCCTGTATCAATTCCGAATGATAAACTCATTGCATTGCGTTTCGATATTTCGGAAATTCCATGCAGACGTGGGAACCCATTAAAAGGGGTTGCTTAATGGAATCTTTGAACTCGTTTAATTCATTCCCGATCCCGTGAGCGCATATATTTTCTAGAATTAATTGGCCGTATTTCAGAAATATCTTAAAATTCTTAACAATTTATGAAATTTTAGATTCCCGATAGGGTATGTGACAACCCCCACACATCATTGATAGTCATAAGAATCGATGGTAATCATCATATTGGAGGACAGCAAAACACTTCCAGTCTAAAAAATCCTTAAATCCCTCAAACTTCTTTTTCATTGTTGAGTGATATTTATTTTTTCCACTATTTCCCGCATCAAATTGGTATTTTATGCAAGTTTTTTGATTTTCAACCCCCTCCTAGGAGTTGTTTCATCCCGGGATTTCCAAAATTTTTGAACAAATAATAAAAATCTTGACTTTCCGAGATACGTATTTCATAGTAAAAAACTTTCGGATTTTTTCATGTTTTGTAGAGAAAATTATGGAGAGTCGCTCTTACATCCCCAAATTCAAGTGCGGTTGAAACCATTCAAAGCGGATGATTCATGAAATTTTTGAACGTGCAAACCTTTATCCCAATTTCGCGATCTTATATATTTTTTCTAGAATTATTCCACCAAATTGCGAAATTTTCTTTGAATTTTTAACAATTTTTACAAATTTCACCCCCGTTAGGGGTAGTTTCACCCCTAAACATCAATGATATCGGTAAGAATCTATGTTAATGATCATAATTGAGGAGGACAAAGAACTTTCAGTCGAAAAAATCAAATGTCCTGAGCGAATTTCCAGAATCGTCTCTAGGGGTGGTTAACCCCCTGAGAAAGGGTGGTTTCGAAAAACCCTGGAACACGTCAACCTTATTTTTTTTATGGAGTAATACAAATTTTTTCCAGAATTTTTCGCATCAATTTGGATTTTTTATAGTTTTTTTGATTTTTCAACCCCTTCCTAGGGGTAGTTTCACCCCCTACGTAGTACCAAAATTCTTGAAAAAATAATATATAATGTAAGTTTCTGAAATACCTATTTTGGAATAAGAAACTTGCAGATTTTTTCATGTTTTTTGAGGAAAATTATCGAAAGTCACTTTTTTACCCCCAACTTCAAGGGCGGTTTTCACCCCCTTAGAAGGGGATTGAGCACTTAAAAAAAAATATGTGTCACTTATTTTCCACTCCTCTACAATATATAGTTTCATCGAAATTGGAGCCGGACACCTGAAGACCCTCCCTTGTTAATGCATTCCTTAATAGTGTCTAATAAAATAATAATTAGTTGTTTTATATTTAAAATCGGTGTAATGTTAAGTTGTGTAGTTATCAAATCAATGAAAAGTTCTTCCTTAAAAATCGTTTTTGAATTACAGTCATTTTTTTAAGTTTTTACTTTTTTGAATTTTAGATGAAGCATCCTATGATCGGTAATACATACATCTCTGTTGGTTAATTTGTATTCAAAATCATGATTAATGTTGGTCCAAACATGATCTATAAGAGTTTTTGTTAAGTGTATATGATTTTTTAAACGTGTTTCTGCCATTCGAGTAAAATTGTTTATATTTATGTACCTATGTATTCATTGATATTTATATCCGATGTTCTATACATAGTAATCACTTTTAGGCTCTGCTTACTATTGATAATTTATATTATAATGGTATTAAAATTGATATCGATTTCTAAAATTGAGTAGGATATACCATTTTTTATATAAAAAGCTGTCCCACCACCTTGCCTGTCATTTCTGCAATTATGAATAGCACTGTATCCTTTAAGATTGTAATAATTTATTTCTTCATCTATGAGCCAAGTCTCATTAAAAATAATTATATCAGGATATGATTGTTGAACAACTAATGAATCAATTTCATCATATTTGTTTCTCATACTTCTAATATTAAGATATAATATCTTTAAGGTGCTAAAAGACATTGCAATATCCTGAATGTTTTGTGTTTCTCATTTTACAGATTTTAATTATATCCATTATTCGATCATTGCCCCAAATTTGCAAATTAAATATGAAATGATTATTAATGTTACACTTTATAAACGACTGATTAGAAAAATTGACTCTTTGATTAAATGTCAAGAGAAAATTTATTTATTCTTTTAGTATTACGTAGCACTATATTAAATAAACTGTATACATTTTTAATTATAACAAATTTTACTTTTGATTGCACTTTCACTACCAAAAGAAATCGGACATTTCGGATCAGACGCGCTATGATTAGTGACAGGATTAGAATTTCTAACGCAATTAATACATTTAACAATATTCGACTTACAATTATTTGTATGATGATTTCCGGAACAATTTGAGCAGATTTCATCATTTGTACATATATTAATTGTGTGATTAAATCGTTATCATTTATAACACCGTTTTACGTTTATATACTCCTTAATATAATGTGATCTCCATCCAATATTGACGTATCTGTTCACTAATTTAGTGTATGTTGTTCCGCTAACTTCAATAATACATATCCACTTAGTGTTATATAATTTTGTATGCACTATTTCAATATGGTTTTCTTGGCAGAAAAACTGATTCATTGCAATTAGTTCCTTCTTCAGATCTTCATTGGTATATTCTTGTTCTAGCCCTTTAATGATTAGGCTTGGTTTTTTTTCGTGGTTTGGTATATATTGTAACTTTCACCTAGTTCGTTTTTAGCTTCATCTTCAAACACTTTGTTGGTACTAATATCCTTGGTTTTAATTATGATACCACCATGTTTAATATATTTTATAGACACAATTAGTGTTTTTAATTTCACTGGATTTATTTTCGATTTCATTATTGTTTTTGTTATTTCACTCGATTGATTATTTTTTGGTTTAATTATAATACCTTATGTATTAGTGTTAATCACGGGTATATTTGTAATAATAAATAACACATTTATAATAATAACCACAATTTTAAAAATAAAATACAAAAACCCCTAATGCCTTCTCAAGCGATTTCAATACTATTAAAGTTAGTCGATAGTTTCCAGCCGAAAGAAAAAAAGTCGATAATGCAGACAGTGTCTTTGCTATTTCAGCCGAAAATATAATATGAAATGCCAAATATTAAAATGCTTCAGCCGAAAGTTATCAACCGACATTTTTTATCAGCCGACATTTTTCAGCCGAAAGTAATTTTACCAAAAATATTTGTTTCCTACAACAACAAAAAAATCAACTGAAATGGTTAAAAATAAAACACTAAACTATATTTTAATAGCATTTTGTTTAGCAAATTTATTTCCAATAGGGAAACCTGTATATATAAATATATCATCCAAACAAAATTGGAAAATTTCTAAATATTGACCGTTTAAAGTGTCATGGCTGTTTCTATCTGCATTATCGACATCATTCGGCTGTCATTTAATCTTTTTTATATTTAATCTGCATTATTGCGATTTTTCGGCTGGGCATTTTTGTGCATTTAACCATTTTATATATCGCACCTTCGATTTAAAAGTTTCACAACTAAAAAAAAGTAATATTTCAGGAGAGGGAATTTTAAATCAATGGTTATTTCCAACAATCATTGTGATAATACCTGTCCACAAATAAATTTAATTTGTATGTAAAACGATGTGTTATAACTTGTTTTATTTGAGAGTATGCGATTTTTTCGCAATACTACTCCACTACCTCTCCAAATGTTAGATATGTCAGTTTTGAATTGACGTAATTTAAAAGAAATTTAGAGTTATGACATTTTTAAATTCAATTATTATCATTGTCGAAATAATAATAGCAAACAAAAATAAGCTTTTGTAACTTCACGTCATGACTTTATTATTTAATTCAATATAAGTACAGTTCAATTAAAATAAATTTAATCATAAAAAGAAAATATTAAACAAGAAAATAAAAAATTATTAACATTTTGTTAAATTAAATTAAGCACAACTACAAATGCTTGTAAAAATTTGCGTAAAATTGAGGAATATGGTTATTCCTTAACAAAGATAACAAATCACTTTTTTGTTATCTTTGATTTTTAATGAAGTTTTATAAGCTGGCGTTAATACAGGGAGGTCTGATCTGAATAATCCGATATCCTTTCTAGATAGTTCAGCTTCTTGAAATTGTCCCTCTGAATAAGACGTTTTAAAAAACAATTTGTTTGCGAATTCTTTTTCAATTTTTAATACTCTTATTGACGTCATTTTTATTTTTGTAAACGTAATTTTTAATAACTCTGATAAACTCTTTATAGAGTAGAAGTCCGAATGCGACAATTCATTTACTTTATAAGGCTCCCCGCGCTTTTTTTCCATTTTTATTATTTGGGCGTACTGAGACGGAACATAGATCGGTCCAGACTTTAAGGTCCTTTTAATCTGTTTCTCTATTGTGGAATGTGCGCTGTCGCCCTCGTTTTGCGTATGCCCTGTAACTAGGTACTTGTGAGTAATTGTGTTTATTTGCGGGTATTTCTCTGACTGCATAAGAATATGCAGCTACCATATACTTATTTTTCTGCTGCCCACCGCAATTGTCTTAGGGCCGGTTTCACAGAAAAATGACTAACAACCGGTTAGTTGTGCGCCAGATAAAGTTTTTGTATGAAATCTTGTTTTGCAGTCACATAAAAAATCAACGCAAACTTGGTTAAATATATTTTATTCCATGGAAATACTTAGCTTGCGTATAAATATTTGAATGGCCAATTTTTATTGAATAACTTTTTAACTAATCGTTAAATATTTCCATGGAATAAAATATATTTAACCAAGTTTGCGTTGATTTTTTATGTGACTGCAAAACCAGATTTCATATAAAAACTTTATCTGGCGCACAACTAACCGGTAGTTAATCATTTTTCTGTGCAACCGGCCATTAGTAAAATACAAAGTCCACCTTTTCACTGTCTTCGATATTTCTAATAGATTTCTCAAAAAATTTTAAGACGCAACTCGCTATTTCATCAACTCCTCGATTCCCTTCCCCTTCGTGCCAGAAATAGCATTCCGTATGCAAATTTTTCAATTCCGATATTGTAAAGTTAAAACTGTTTAATTTTGATTTGTAATAAAAAATTGAAACATCCCCTCTAGGGCTCGGCATAATCGCCTGTAAATCATACACGGCAACTATATAATTTTTATTCGCCTGAACCTTGTCTGCGTATTGTTCTTGCCGTGATAATTCCTTTTCTCGCTGGTGTTCGTCGTATTTGTGTTTTAATTTTTGCTTGTCGTCGTTTTCTGCATTTTTAAACGACGTGCATAATTCATATTGGTCCTTTTTAGGTATATAGAACTATATATTATACTCGTGCGTAAATATTCTATGATACATAACGTAGTTTACGAACGGTTTATCATCTTTTATGCAGGCTTCTTGGTAATCTCTAAACAAATCTGACACAGTTCGGCCTCCGTCAATGAATTTACGGGTCGTCTGAGCCGGGAGATAATGCGACTCTATTTGCGGGATCGACTCGTTGTGTTTGCGGACACCATCTTTTAATTCCGGCGCGAAGGTTGAATGATTAGTATGTTTGCCTCGTAAGTCAGGTTCAATGAAACCCAAGTTATTTTTTTTTGCAATAATTGTTCTTATTGGGCGGTCAGATATATCTAGCGTCGATTTAAAAAATGTTTTGCACACCTTGATACGCACATTATCTATTTCAAATTAGAAAGCATTGTTTAAGTTACGGTGGTTTTGTGTAGATGAGTATCGGTACTTCGGTTTAATGGGAATCATAGAGCCTGCTATAAAACAACGCTGTTTGTGCAAATCGCCCAATATCTATCAAAAATTTCTTGTCGTTTTAGTTCATTAACTTTCTTGTTACAACCAAGTTTACATTTTTCCCCGCATGCAGGGCGTAGTTTTCTTGCTTCGTACATTTTCTTGCTTTTCGAAGCAGATAAGTAACTTCTCCCAGAATATCGGTTTAGCTTCGACTTTTTAATGGTCCACTCACTAGGCGTCGCTTTTTTTTTTTTCCCCACCTTTTTTGATATTTCTTCCAGAGCACTTTCTACATCACATTCAATATTTTGGTTGACTTCGTTATCTGATTCAGTGGATGACGATTCCTTATCAGTTTCCATTGATGAAGTCGTTGTGTTTAATCCGCTTGATGAAGTTATAGCCGCCTTGTAAGAGAATTCCGGATCTTTGTCTGAATCATAATATTCACTATCATCGCTATCCGCTGGAGAAATACAGTATTTAACTGAAGATCGACGAAAGCACAGTTTAGTGGGATTTTCAGAATTGACTGATAAAATAAATTTAGAAGAATTTGCTTCCATTGCTTGTAAATTTTGTTCAATTTTATCAATTTTGTTGTTTTTTATCGTTCGTCAGGCTGTTTATTACGTAAATTTGTAGGTAATGTTGAAAGTATCTCAGTCGATGGTGACATATTTAAATTCGGAGTAACAGCCTCAATCAATGGTAAATCTTGTTCAATTAAATGTGATCGGTCGAAAGAGATTTCAGACTGTACTGCCGCTTGCGAAATTTCTAAAATCGGATTAGACACTGGTAACTCTTTTTCAGCTAATGTAGGAACAATTTCAACTGATGGTGAAATTTCCAGATTCGGATTAATACTGCGACTATTACATGCTTCACGATATTTATTATGTAATAACATCTGTAAAGATTTTTCTGCAGGAAAAGAAATAATTATTTTGTAATAATTATACATTCATAACAGTAAAACTCTCATACCGTCCTTAAAAATTAAAGCATCATCTTCGTTCAGTACTGAATTCAATGATTGTACATCTTCGTTAAGTTTTCTCTTTGCTTTTCTAAGCTAAGTTTTACCATTAATCCACCCCGACTCAAGGCCATGTTTGGTTAATCTACAAAAAAAAAACAAATTACGTACAAAATACATAACCTTAAACCACCAAATACATACAAAAAATACAACTCTAAATATTAATTATAAATTTGGTACAAATAAACAGTTAACATAACATACCCTCATCACCAATAACGTCACAATTTCACGTCACAATTAAAAAGTTTTTTTATTTTTACACAAAAACAAGTCAATAAATCATTCAATAAATCATGAAAAACAAAACGATTAAAATTACCTTTCCATATCAACAAAAACGTCACAACTCAGGTTAGGACCTCGAAATACATTTATTGTAACACATAAACTGACACAATTCGAAATATTACTTACCATAAACGAGAATAATGTCACAACACAAATTAAGCCTTCAACTAAATATTTTTTTAATATAAAAATTGACATAAGTCCAAATAAAACATTTTTCTATATCCACTTAGGTCAACGGGTAAGACACAACTGAATTGTGTCATTTTTCCTCTTTTTGCATCCGTTATTTTTTTCACAATCAAAAGTGACACTAGCGTTCTAATACGAGCAATAGAATAATATTAAATGTATCGCTATTGTAGATCAATAATTTAGCTTATTTTAACCATTATGCAACAATTTTGTCAAAAATCACGATTTTTGACTTGTGTCACTTTTGAATCGAAGGTGTGATATGTTGTTTTAAACCGAATTTTTGCGAACTCTCCACATGAAAATTGATGTGAAATGTTATTCAGACGTGAGCATCATTAAAACTTTTCATTTGAAACTATTCTTAACCATGACACTTTAAACGGTAAATTTTTAGAATTTTTCAAACTTTGCGTGTGCGAGAAATTCAATTCGAATTTTCAACTCCGCACATGAAAATTGACCTGAATTTTTTTCCAGTTGTGAGCATCATTAACACGTTTTATTTAAATCTATTCTCATCCATGACACTTTAAACGGTCAATATTTCAGAAATTTTCAAATTTTGTTTGCTTTATATATTTATATACAAGTTTCATGCTATAAAAATATTGTTTAGTGTTTAATTTCAGTTGAATTTTTTTGTTGTTGTAGAAATCAAATATTTTTGGTAAAATTACTTTCGGCTGAAAAATATCGGCCGATAAAAAATATCTGCTGATAACTTTCGGGTGAAGCATATTAATATTTGACATTTTATATTATGTTTTCGGCTGAGATAGCAAACACACTATCTTCATTATCAAATTTTAATTTCGGCTGGAAACTATCGGCTAACTTTAACAGGGTGCGATTTCAAGATAAACGTAAAAAACTTAACTAATGTTAACCAAATATAATTTCCGCAAGCTTTCTTCTACTAATTATTTGTATTTATTGTAGTAACTGAATTAAATCTTAATTTTAATTTGATTCAATTGGGAAATAGTTACTTTTTAATTTATTGCCTTGGAATTGTTGAGTGTTGCTGCAACTTTGGGAATTACAGGTTCTTGAAACGAAGTATAATAGAATTATGGCATATAGAAAATAAAACATTGCATGATAATTTTCGGTACCAACGTTCTGTTTATATTTCGAATGTAGCATTCTATTGATAAAGTTCTAGTTAAGGTTTATCCAACCATTTTTCTGTTAGTCCTGTCCGTTGGTTTATTCGTGCAGCACGTTGAAATAAACTTATTCTGTTCGATCTTATTTCGTGGACCATAAAAAGTTTTGGAAAAATCTATGGCATCCCTGCCATTTAGAGTAGAACAACTAAGTTTCGTGCCAGCATGTTTGGATTGTGACATTTTTTGTAGCTTGAATTGATGAATTTTTATAATGTACCTTTTGGTTTTTTAATGTTCTCGTTTCCAACCAACCTTATCCTCAATTATTTTCCGTAGTTTACAACGGCTCTCACTAACTTACATTGCGTTTTCTAAATTATACATATTTTAATCTCTATTTACTTTTAATTTATTGCACCAAATTCACTTTAATTTTATTATATTAATTTATTAAAACAATCTTACTCGTTATAAGTACCTTCAACGACTAGGTACAAACTATACTAAACCATCCTGAATAAAAAAATATCCTATCGGTGAAAATTAAAATTACACAATGAAATATGATAACTGTAGCTATAAATATAATGGAATTGATGGTTTTCGATTGTAACTTTTTTAAGGAATTATGCATTTTTGAAACAGATTTTATAAAGAAACTATAGTGGTTTTTGTATGTAACATCAGTTTTAAAGTGTTATTTTAAATGGGGATTCCCCATTTTATGGATTATTTATGGTGTTAATAAATAGATAAGTGGCCATCTTTCGTTGGTATCAATTACATTAATTTTTTTGGTTTTTTGGAGATAGGGGTTTTTGTTTGCAAATAATAGGCACTACATATATTCGTAATTCCAGTTATGTTACTTATCTCAATTGAATTAAGATTGCGAGTACTATTAAATGAAGATGTTCTTGAAACAAAGCCAAACAAGGATACCATAATTTTTTTTTGCTTTGATACTAAATAAAATGGATTCAACATTAACAATCGCCCAAATCGGACGTGTTTTTTTAATTGTCATATACAATAAATTTTTTGTATATTTTTTGTAACTTATTGTTATTTATTGTTACGTATTTTATTGTTGTTACTTTTTTCCTGACAAATCAATTATACTCAAGTAACTATTTTTTCATTTTTCTGTAAAAATTTAATTTGAATGTATAATACTGTGTGTAGTGCATAAAATAATAAACTAAATCTTGACCTATATTAAGTGTATTTGTGTTACGGTCATAAAAAAGTGTTTTACAAACTAAAATAAACTGAACCAGTGAAATGTCTGTGGAAAAAAAATGTGTTGAGTGCTCCGTCATAATTGTGGATGAATGGTTTCTCGCATGTAAGGGATTTATGTGCGATAGAGTCATTAGTTACACGTGTGCAACATCTAACGCCAAAAAGCTAATGACTAAATTTCCCAATGACGTCAAGAAGGCCATGAAATTTATATTTGATGGATTGCCCGGTTTGAGTTGGTTTTGCTCTGAATGCCTAACTAACATGAAAGTATTGCATTCTAACTCGCTCATCACATCAAAAGAAATCGTGGAAGGAAATGATAATTCGAACAATGATACTCATACAGTGAACGAGGTTTCTAATAAAACTGTTGAGAACCACAGAGTAACACGATCCCAATCAAAAACTCAACGGGAAAATGACAAAATACCACAATCTGCCTCTTCGAAAACTTTATCTACTGATATCCTGATACCGTCTGTATCGAAGACCACAGGCCCGCTACCTCAAACATCTCACTTTTTATCAACACCTTCATCAGCGATATCTCCAAAAACAACATTTGTATCGCCAACGGAATCATCGCACTTAAAGCCTATATCATCAGTAACCACAACTGCAGGTTCATTAAACTCACATCTTACACATGAACAGTCATATCAGCCAGCATCTGATGAAATAAAAGCTGTAGAACCTCGACGATGGCTCTTCGTTAGTAGAATTGAAAACTCTGTGACGAAAGAAAAATTCGAAGACTTTCTAAAAACTAAAATGAACCTGGATAACGCCGTGTGTATCAAAATTTCCCGCAACCAGGAAAACAGTCATATGTATGACTATACATCATTCCGTGTTAGTTTACCAGCAAATCAATTTTTAACTGCATTACATTCCACGTTGTGGCCTTCTGGACTACTGGTTAAAGAAATTGAATGGAAACGACGTCTCCAAAATTTTCGACTTATGGCACCAATCACCAACCTTTCTGAACATGAACTTAAGTTTCCAAAAAACCAATCGGATTTTCGGAATTCAATAAACCACAACCAAATAACTTAAAAACTTCCAAAACGAGCAACTCTGCCTGCAACTTCAATGGTGGTTTTAATATACGTACTATGGATGAGGTTGATGAAGTCAATGCTGACTTGATGAATTTTTCACGCTATGAAAACCTCGTCAAGACAGCGAGAGTTAAAACCATCAAAATGAGAGATGCTGTGTGCAATTCAAATGGAGGCTTATTTCATTTTTCATCTTCAGAAAACTACTCAAAGACTCCAAGACTGGGTAATAAGTGCACATCTAAACACTGCGAAACTCAAACTGATATTGACATCAAATCAACATACAACAAATCAATCATCTCCTCATTTAAATTTAAACTTATGTTAACAAGAAGCAAAAGTAACAACCACCAAGAAGATTATATAAACGGATATGAGTTTGTTAAAAATATCCCATCTGAAAAATTCATGCATGCCGAACCACAGATTTCAACCTGGCTAAATGGCAAACACTTAATAAAATCATCTATTTTTATTTGTGTTGCTTTTGAAGAAAAATTGGATAATTGCAATCTTAAAAAATATCTATCCCGAAATGGACTTATACTACATAACTTCTACATTAAATCAGTTAATGAAGTTACAAAAGTTTATAAAATCGGAGGTAACTACGTTATTGTAGTTACTCATCAATCTAAAACTGATTGCAGTGATCTAATCTACGCTTTAGAAACTTTAACATCCTACTTGCAGCATCGAAAAAATGAGCCTTTCATAATTACCTTGGATTTTTGAGAGCCATCATGTCTACAAGGTTTTGCCAGTGTTGGATTATGTTACAAACTCTCCATTTAACAACATCAAATGGGTTTTAAATATTCCTTTCAATATGTCACTGCAGTATGAGAGAATGTTATCTTCCCGTTGGATTACAGGTGATCCCTCGAAGTTCTCATATGGAAACTGTACGGATTTTCCATCCACATCTCCGACTTTTCACAAGGTGTTGTCTGCAGAGTCCAGCTATAAGAATTCGATCATAGAAATAATGTTTTACATGAAACACTCAAACAGCCTAATAAAAAGCCACTTAAAGGATCATTACATTAAGAACATAAATCTATTACCTTTCTCCGCTGCTTCCTTACGACAATTAAACATATTTATATTTGACAACGCTACCAAACAATATCTCGAAGAACCGAACACAAAACATCAGTTTGGCTTCGATGGGAATAATCTGGTGCAACTGTGTGAAGACACAAACACATTTATTACCCCAAACAGATACATTTTTTGTTCATCGGGTACGGTAATTATGTTAGATCATCAGACTTACAACTCGTTAAACAATATCTATCTTAAAACAAACATAAAGATGCCGGATATTACAAATATTCAAGGTGTACCTGGGTGTGGTAAATCAACATGGATTATAAACAACCATAATCTGGGCACTGATCTTGTTCTATGTGCTACAAAAGAAGGACTTGCAGATATAAAATTAAAGGTAACATCACGTTGCGAGCACAAAAACACTAACTTTAATAACATCAAATTAAACTACAAAACGATTGCCTCATACCTAATAAATGGTAACCGGACCTATACGATACAGTTTTTGTTGATGAGTACATGATGGTGCATGCTGGATATATAGGACTTGTCGTTATCAAAAGTAAATGTTCTAAAATATATCTTCTAGGTGACAAAAATCAAATACCATATATTGACAGATTACATCATGTCAATATGAAATTTTCCGATGCAAGTGCTTTTGTAACAAAGACTGAATACTTGAATAAAACGTATCGATGCCCAGCTGATGTTACTTCTGCTCTCAAAGAATACTACCCTAACATCACTAGTATGAACACAGTGGAATCTTCCGCCGAATTTATAAACCTGCCACCAAATCTATCATCATTACCTGTGTTAGAGAACGCTTTCTATCTAACTTTTACCAGAGCTGATAAACAATTAATCTCTCATCTTAAGATACCAGAAACCAGTAAAGTCTTGACGATCCATGAAGCACAAGGTTTAACCTCACCAAATGTAATATGTATAAGAACCAATTCTCAACCTCTTGAGCTGTTCGATAGTGTACCGCATGCCATAGTTGCAATCTCTAGACACACAAAATCATTTAAATATTTTTCTCCGGTGGCCAATGATAGACTACACTCACTTTTAATGAAAGCTCGAACTTATACTATTACTCAAAAGGTAAATCAGCCCATAAAGTCCAAAAAAAGATCGGTATATGAGAAATGTGCAATTTACTATCAAAACGTAAACAAAATGGCATCAAAAGCATCTAAATTCTACAAATTCGTTTTAAAATCAAACTACCTTATTTATGTAATTTGTGAAACTTCATTAAAACCAGACATACGGAGCAGCGAATATTTTGGCCATGACTACGTTGTTTATAGATGCGATCGGTCTCCTGAAACTAGTTCAAAGAAATCGGGTGGTGGCGTAATGATAGCAGTACATTCTAAACTCTGGAATGCTCCAGTAACTTTAGCCCCATCGAGAGTCGAACAGATCGGTGTAAAAATCAAAATCAACCAAATCAATCTAACCATCTACGCAGCATATATACCACCTCAATCAAATAGTGATCATTATGCAACTTGCATCGATGCGATTGATGAAGTTATTAATACAACAAACTCGTCAGATTTAGTTCTTGTGCTTGGTGATTTTAATCTTCCAAATATAACTTGGAACTTGGACCCAGAACTAAACTGTATTTTACCTTGCAATATAACAACAGATGCGGAATCTTTATTTGTGGACGCCATGCTTGGTTATAATTTGAACCAAATAAACACAATTGCTAATAATCGTGATAGATTATTGGATCTTGTCTTCAGCAACGACATTGACACCTTTAAAATTTCTGAATCCCTATTACCTTTTGTCATAAATGATGTTAATCACAAATCTTTGGATATTGTATTTGACTTAACTAAAATGGCGAGATCAGAACACCTACAACCAATGAAATACAACTTTAAAAAAACTAACCGTGTGGGGCTACAAAGCTACCTGGAATCCATCAACTGGCAAATAACTCTCAATTCCAATGATATAAACGAAAATGTGGACAAATTTAATGACATCATGCTTCAAGGCTTCGAAATGTATGTACCTATGTGCTGTAAACCACAAAATGCACACCCTCATTGGTTTGATGATAGACTAGTTAACTTAAAAAATCGGAAGTCGAAAGCGTATGCCAAAATGTTGAAAAGCGGGTTAGAAGCGGACAAAACTACGTTTCTACAACATAGTAATGAATTTGAAATTTATTTCAAATCTAAATACAGGTCGTATCTTAATCAAATTCAAGACAAAATCAAAGTAAATCCAAAACAATTTTGGAAATACTTTAGGAATAAACGCGAAATTGAAGGATACCCTGCTAATATGACGTACAACAATACCTGCTCTTCAAACGCCAAAGATATAGCTAACATGTTCGCGTCGTTTCTTCAATCAGTCTATAGACCAAGCGTTACTAGTGGATTGTACGAACAACCCAGCAACAACAACACATCAATAACTCCTCCTATTATTTTTGAGGACAACATTTTATCGGCTTTAAGGGGGTTTGGAGATGGTTGCGGTCTTGACGATATTCCCTCCTCTATTCTGAAGGAGTACGCTGAAATTTTAACAATTCCATTATGTTATCTATTCAATCATTCCTTAAACACCGGCGTGTTTCCTGAAAAATGGAAAATTTCAAAAATTACTCCAATTTTTAAATCGGGTAAACGTGAGGATATCTCATGCTACAGAGGAATATCAACTACATCATCAATTCCAAAATTATTTGAGTTAGTATTATGCAACAGTTTTAAATCCACAATTGCACGTCATATATCAATAAACCAGCATGGGTTTATGCCTGGCCGATCCACATCGACTAATCTGGTTGAATTCACCAGTAAACTAATTAACGAGATAGAAAAACACCGTCAAGTTGATGTAGCGTACACGGATTTTAGTAAAGCATTTGATTCTATCTGTCATCATAAAGCACTCCAGAGTTTATTCAATTTTGGGTTTTCTCTCGATTACATAAATTGGTTTAAATCATATCTATCAAACCGGTGCCAATTTGTGATAATGGGAAATGAAAAATCAAACTGTATTAAAGTTACATCTGGTGTTCCCCAAGGATCACACCTCGGGCCTTGGATTTTTATTGTTTTCATAGACCGAATAACCGAGATAATCAAAAACTCAGACGTGCTCATATTTGCAGATGATGTGAAAATTTTTCGTACTATTAATGGATTGTTAGATACGGAGAAACTTCAAGAAGACTTAGATAGATTAAGTGAGTGGTGTGATCGGAACTCACTATACTTAAATATTAAGAAATGCAAAATCATGTCTTTCCATCGTAAACGAAATCCAATAATTACTTCATACAAAGTCAACAACGAAGTACTGCAAAGAGTCAATGAGGTTATAGACTTAGGTGTTACATTTGTCGAAAACGCCAGTTTCAATAGGCATATTGAAAATTGTATTGCGAAAGCGAATGCCATGTTCGGATTTGTTAAAAGATGGACAGGTGAATTTAAGGATATCCAAACCTTATGTTCACTCTATTTCGCTTATGTTCGATCTCAACTGGAATACGCTGTAACGGTCTGGAATCCATACTATGCTGTACACATAAAAAGAATTGAAAGCATTCAAAAGAAGTTCCTGATTTTTTTGTTAAAGAAAAGTAACTGGGATTACGACCACAACTTACCATTCCATGAAAATGTGGCTCGCTTACCTCCATACACAACAAGATGCACAGATTACAAAATATGCACGCTTGAAAATAGACGACTTCTCTTGGGAGCAGCTTTTATTGGTAACGTTTTGCTTGGTCACGTAGATTCAGCTTACATCTTGGAAAACATATCAATTCACGTGCCATGCAGAACATTTAGAAACCATAAATTTTTAGCACTTGAACACCATTCCACCAACTATGGAGAAAACAACCCAATTAATAGGATGTCTAAATCTTTCAACTTAATTGACGATGTATTTGACTTCAACTTATCAAAGGACAACTTTAAAAATATCCTTAAAGACTTTTTTCTAAATTTTTAATTGTTTAAACCAAAATTTGGTTTATATTTTTTTTTTTTTTTTTTATTCTGTTTTAAAGTTTTTTGTTGTTTTAATATAATTTTAACTATAACTGTAAATAATCTGAAATCATACATGTATATTACAAAATAGATTTCTTTAAATAAATAAATAAATAAAAATTCCATAATATGTTTTATACATCTACGTTCATGCTTGATATCTATATTATTATTTGGTTTACCTTCAATGCGGATAACTGCTAACACATAAACCATGCTCATATCTCGTTTGTTTCCAATTATGCAGTAATTTCAATGACAGTTCTTGTTTACCTAATACCAGCTATCTCCAGCCTATTATCTGCATAATATGTGTATGAAAAAAATACATCCGTTCACTGCCCTAGACACACATAGCTTCAGGGATTTAGCTATACGAGTATACATAATAATTGTAGTAATACATGTGATGCGTTCGTTATCTGGATCAGTCGATATCTATGTCACCTGTATATACACCACATACTCATAATAATGGAAGTAGATATTTTTTATTATATCGCTCTTTTGTTTTTGTATGATAATTGATAACGAAGTCACATAAAAATATTTGTTTGTCATGTCAAAAACAAAAATGATAATATATGTATGTACCTACATATACGAGTACATGTAGCATAAGTACTACATGGTTAATGCTATGTTTATATTTATTGTAACTTGTTTTTAATTGAATTTTGTAATGCATGCGATTAATTCAAGTTAAATTACCTGTTTTATAGGCGTAATGTCTTTAAAATTCATTTTGTTAGATTTTCTTATGTATAGTACACACGTATGTACGAGTAAGACAATTCCTGGAAATTTTAAAATAAATATAGTAGATAATTACATATTTAAAATATATATTTTTCCGTACAAATGTAAGCTACATACTTTATTTGATATTCTTGTATTAAAATCTGTTTACATGGCAAACGAATGAGCACGTGCGATACGATCCTAAAATAATCTAGACTTTCGAATAAATGCCTTTACGAATTTTTAATAACAAAGGCGTTTTTACAAATTTTTGTTTTAAAAACTAATTTTCAAATTCTGTTTCACAAGAACTAGCTATTAATATGCTTAATTTTTCATAGCATAAAAAATTACAGAAAAGTACAGCGATGTTGTACAGATTATAAAAAAAGTTAAATTATTGAAGCCGAAATGTTGGTTGAAAAAAAATGTATTCAAAAGTTTATAGCGGCTGCATCAATCCAGGAGCAAGGTCTAGACGAAGACATTTAACTTTACCTTTATAAGAAACGGATAACAAGATATGTCCAGCTATAAAACGTTGTTTCTCACCACTCGCATTTATTCAGAAAATAAGGAAGATATGGTCTTTATAATTTTTTGTCCCAGAAAACTTTCATTTCTGGCGCGAAGCACACTGATAGTCGCACCACTATCTAGCAAACCCGTATATGGTGTACCAGCAATGATTACAGTAGCATACGGTCGCTTATGAGTGTTGTGGTCCAGAGAATGTATAACTGTCGTAACATCCACTATCTTACGGTTGTGGTCGATTACCTTAAGGGAAGCGTTGATGAATTAGTTATGGGTAGCGCTATCTGAGCGGGACATCGAATTTGCCGTTAATTAATTAGTCGATTGTGACCGATAGAATTAAAAGATGGATTAGTTTGGTTAGGAAGGTGAAATTCTGGGCAGATTGAACCTACGTCCTGGGTTAGTTTCAGGTATGAGATTGCAATTCGGGACAGGTTGAGCACCAAGGGTTCTCACCCCCCGTGATTCGGACTATAAGGTTTGATTACCTTAGGTGCACCACAACCATATATGATGATTAGTATTGGGGTTTCTGTCGTATAATCTTGGGGTCGAAATACATCTTATCGTTTAAGATGAAATAGCGGTAAATAGTGAATTGGTTGCACCCAAGGCGTTTATTTCGTTATGATAATCATAACTCGGATAGTTAAGATAAGGATTAGTAGAAGTTAATAGATTTCCCGTAAAGATTTGCTTTTGGCATCCATCTACAAATGCATGATCGTATAGGTTGAAAGCTTATAATTGTCAATTCCAGCAGAAGCATTTTAAGGATAACTAGCCCAATTGGAATTAACATTTAAAAATTCATTAACTTGTGGAAAAGTTCCTTACCTTCCAAAATTGGCTGGATTAAGATGCCTTCACGTATCTTCAATATCGACGCATTGATGAACTAATTTAGGTACCGGACCTATTTATCTATCCATCAGCGATTTTTTATATCTCTTTTTAAGATGAAGTACAAATCCGAGTCTGAAAGAGGAGTACTGAGCGCTAAAGTGGAATCTATCACATTACTGTTAAAATCCGTGAAAGTTTCGTTGGGCTTTTGTTTAATTGACGAAATCGTTTAATTTCCGCATCAGTCATACGAAGGCGAAATACGATTAATTATTCTCTT
The DNA here is from genome assembly GCA_947310385.1 of Nephrotoma appendiculata. Classification (NCBI taxonomy): domain Eukaryota; kingdom Metazoa; phylum Arthropoda; class Insecta; order Diptera; family Tipulidae; genus Nephrotoma; species Nephrotoma appendiculata. The sequence goes on from OX371224.1 coordinate 271,192,540, forward strand.
TGAAAATGGTAAACAATAGCTAGGAGTATGTCGATCGTTTTTTTAAACACGATTTGATCATAACACTAGTGTACCAAAATAAACGAAGAAAGGGTTTCGCGTGTGAAGAAAACTGTGAGTAATGAACATATTCAGAAAATACAAGACCACATTGAATCATACACTTGCATCGATCCGGATTACTTGAGAGCTGATACGCAGAGACAATATCTGGGGGCTGAACTTTCGAGGATCGATTTAAATCCATAATGGTAGATAATTCTACTAAAGTGAATAAAGTGGTAAATTCTAACAAACACAAAGAAAGTATTAAACTTTTCGATAAAAATTTATGTCCTGACCTGCACGTCTTGAAAAAAATGCAAATCATGTAACGGGAATCATCATTTCGAAGTGGTGTGTAAAACGAAATTTGATAATAAAACTGGAAAGAAAAGTGACATTAAGGCGGTAAAAGAAAAAAAAATCTCAAATAATAATAACAGTGATAATGAGAGTTCGCATTTAGTATGTACATATATCTACCGTGATTGAAACGAATAAGGGTAGTAGTCATACTGATCTAACCTTAAAATTCAATGGAGAATGGCAAAAAGTGACATGTGATTTGGATTCGGGTGCAAAAGCTAAATTAATTAATTATAATTTTACGCTATATGACTCTAAATTGACTTTAACGGATTTTGGTGGTCATTCGATAGAAGTTTTGGGAAAAGTAAAGGTACCGTGCCTCCAGAACAATAGGAAATGTTCAATAATTTTTCAAGTGGTCGATAACGCTCATTATGAGTTATTATTAGAGAACGCGTGTACTATTCTAAGGCTTATTCGTTATGATAAATGTGTTTTGCGGAATGAACATGCTGTGAATAAAATAACGAAGGATGACAGTGTAAGGTTTGTTGATAATGATCCGTAGTATAAAAGTTAAACAATACAGACATATAGCGACGTATTTGAATGTTATGGACACTTACCAGGAGAAGTGGAAATATACCCTGATAAAACAGTGATTCAGTCTCTTCGTCGTATACCCATAGCACTACGAGCACAGTTAAAAGCCGAATTAGATGAACTTATTAAAGAGGGTATAATCGCATCTAAACAAGCTAGCACAAAGTGGGTCAATCATATATTACTTGTTAAAAAAGCGAACTCTTTTAAGATCTGTCTAGACCCAATACCTCTAAATAGCGAAATAAAAAGGACTCATCGTCAAAATACAACAATTGATGAAATCCTCCTGAACTGGGAAAAGCAAAAGTATTCTCCACAGTCGATACAATCAAGGGTTTTTGGCAGTTAAAATTGACAGAATCGAGCAGTAAATTAACAACCTTTTGGACTCCGTTTGGTCGAATGATATGGTTGTGATGTTCTTTAGATATATCATCTGCTCCAGAACTTTTTCAGTTGAAAATGTATGAAATCATACAGGACTTAAAAGGTATTGAAATACTAGCTGATGACATATTAATTTATGGAATAGGTGATATAGCAATAGGAGATCATAATATTGCAAACTTAACAAAAAGAAATTAAATCTTTGTTGTGAATCAAATACAGGTTTGAAAGCTGATGAAACGAAAATTTCAGCAATAAAAAATATGCCATCACCTAAAGATAAGTCGAATTTAGGAAGATACATAAAAAATCGAAGTGCAGAAAGCTCTGTTCTAAACTCTGGAATTTCAAAAACTAAAAATGCTAGTCGCCGATACAAGATCTCTAAAATATTTTGAAGTCGGAAAACAGCTCACTTTAGAGTATGATTCAAGCAGCACTGGATTCGGAGTTGTTGTTCTTCAAGAAGAACGAGTAATTGCGTATACATCTCGAACGTTAACGGAAGCGGGGAAAAAATATGCTATGGTTGAGAAGGAACTATTAGCCATAGTATTTGCATGTGTACGATTTGATCAGCTCATCGTTGGCAATGTAACGACTCTGATAAAAACCGATCATAAACCACTCATATCAATATTCAAAAAACCACTGTTAAAAGCACCAAAAAGATTGCAGTTGATGCTTATGAAAATCCAGCGCTACAACATTGAACTGAAATTTATCGAGGGTAAAAATAACGTGATTGCTGATACAATATCTAGGGCATCATTGGAAGTACCAAAGGATTTTAATTTTATTAATCTTTCGAACGTTTTTAAAGTAAATGTAGCAGAAAATAAGGTTTTAAAAGGATTTCGGAAAATTAATTTAGTCGATCACTTAAAATCACGGATGAAAAGAATTGATAACATGAAAATAGAAACCATGAAAGATCAGCCCTTGCAAAAGCTAATTCATTTTATTTGTAATGGATGGCCAAATCGAGCACATAAAAATCCTGATGATATACGATTATATTAATAATACAAACATGAACTTTCAACTCAAAATGGATTAATATTTAGAAGTTAAGTGTAAAATATCAATTCCTTCTATGGAAATTAATGGTTGAGATAGTTCTCGTTGCACATAACGGCATAGAAAGTCGATTAAATTAGCAAAGGATAATATTTTATGGCCGAATAAGTCAACAGAAATAAAAGAAAAAATACAAATGTGTGATATCTGTGTAAAATATTCGAGTTCCCAAACTGATCCACCAATGCAATCGCACGAAGTTCCTACATATACATTCCAGTATGTGTCAATGGATGTACTCGCGACAAAGTAGAAAAGCAAAGCGTATAATAAGCTTGTTACTGTGGATCACTACTCTGATTTTTTTGAACTTGATATTTTAAAAAATTTAACACCGAATTCTGTAATACAACAATGCAGAAGAAACTTTAATACTCGTACTCATGGAATTATTCAGCAAGTCTGTACTGACGTGGGAATTTAAACACATTTCGTTATCTCCGCATCATCCAAGAGGAAATGGTATAAGGCGGAGGCAGCGGTGAAGATTGCTAAGAGTTTAATAAAGAAAGCGGAGGAATCTCATTAAGATATTTTGTACTGTTTATTGTGCTGGCGGAACTCTCCGAACAAAATTAACTCCAGACCAGTTCAAAGATTGTTCTCAAGAAAAACGCGATCTGGTGTTCCATCGTATAATGATTACCAAAAATAATCGAAAATGTTCCTGAACAGATAAAAGCGCGGCATGGTGAAAGTAAATTTGACAGGAAAACTTTGACAAGAAAAAAAAAATTATTCCAGAATTGGAAATAAGACAATCAGTAGTGGTTCAGGTACATCCGCAAATTAATGGTCACTTGGGGTTATTGAGCAACAGCTCAAAGATCGTTCTTATTTGGTAAATGTCAACGGATCAACATTCAGACGCAATATCGTTAATATCAAACCGTTTGTGAAAGAGGAACCTACGGATAAAGACGATCAATATCGTCAACCTTGATCGTCTATATAGATGGCCGCAAATTTAAAAAAACTTAAACAATCTTCAACAGAGGAAAAGTTGGAAGACATCTGGACAAAAATATTAAATTTAAAGATTTAGTCTATGGCCAGGGGGTCTATTATGAAACATTATTCGCTTTCGAAAAATTCGATATCTAATTATTCGATACGCTTCGAATATTGCTATTATGAAATAAAGCGAATCGTCAAATTTTAACGAATGAAGTTGGTAACAAAAAAAATAAAATTTTGGTTTATTGGGAATATTTAGGAATAAAATTTTTGATTATTGGGTGTATTTATGTTTATTGGTTAGCTGTCAAAGTTAAACTAGATCACTCAATTTTTAATTTAATTTTATGGTGGTGTGACAAAAATATTTAAATTTCAAAAAGTATATTAAATTTAAAATAGAAAGTGAAAAAAATTGAATTTTAAATTTGTTTTAAATAATTGGTGAACCACTACCCATTATGAATACATTTGGATTTTTTGCCCATTTAAGCGATGATGATTCCGAGGACGACCAAGTGACACCGGCGTGCGTTATAAGAAAACAATTAAGGTGTAATTCAAATCCATTAGACATGACAAATAAAAGGTAATATTTTAAAAAAATATGTGTGTTACCTATTTTTAATATTTATTTATTTTGTTAGCTTTATTAAATTATTTAGAGTTTCAAAAGAAGTATTCAAACTTATTTTGGACGAAACACGACACCACTTCAAATCAAGAAGGAATAAGGATGCGATACCTCCAATATTAAAACTTGCGAATACACTTCGGTTTCTAGCGGAAGGAAGTTATCAGCAGGCTGTAGGCCAAGATTTTCTCATTGGCATGGCTCAGTCTACTGTTTCAGTAGTATTAAGCGAAATGCTACATATTTTAGAAAACTATATGTGTCAAAAATATATAAGCTACCATTTATCGGAGGCTGAGCGAGAAAAATCTAAGGAACATTTCCTTCAGAAAACCGGGTTTCCAGGAGTCGTCGGATGCATTGATGGAACGCATATCAACATAATAAGACCGGTTAAAAATGAGCATCATTTCTTTAATAGAAAGGGAGCACACAGTCTTAATGTGATGATTGTACTTATGATTTGTTATAACAAAGAGAATTATAATATTTTTAAAAATATTCTATTATTTTCTGTAGACGTGCGATTACAAAATGGAAATTACGTCTGTCGACGCTAGTTATGGAGGATGTTCTCATGATTCTATTATTTGGAGAATGAGCAATAACCGGATCGCGATGGAACAGAAATGGAAAGCAGGAGATAGGTCCTCCTGGTTATTAGGTAAACAGAACAATATATAAATCTTATACGCAAACTAATTGTAAACAAATTATTTAGGTGATTCCGGATATGCACTTGAGCCATGGATGATGACACCATTCAGGAAAAGCATCGAGGGATCACAAGAATCAAAATTTAACAGTGCCCATTCCAAAGCTCGTTCCATTATCGAAAATGTTTTTGGTATTTTAAAGGGCCGGTGGAGATGTTTGTTACACACAAGGGAACTACATTACACACCGGAAAAGGCTGCACAAATTGTTAACGTGTGCTGTCTTCTGCACAATTTATGTACAAGGTACAACGTCCCACTAGATGAGCATTTAATTGAAAATGAGGATGCAATCGAAACATACGCAAATGAAGAGCCAACAGTTGAGATGAGAGATTTGACAAGAGAAGCCACGATACTTTGAGATCAAATAAAAAACAATTTATAAATTTTAAATTCATTTTTAATCCATTTTTAATTCATGTTTAATTCATTTTTGTATAAAAATTTTATTTAAATAAAATACAAGCATTATTATTAAAGTAAAGTTATCAAGTAAAATTATTTCAATTTATATCCAGTTTTCTTTCTTTTAACTCTAGTTCAAGTTTTCTTAATTCTAATTCCTCTGCTATCAATTTATTTTTTTCTAGTAACAGGTTTTGTTTTGTTACCCACTTTTCCTTTTGAAATTTTAAGTTATTTTCTTTTATTTTACGAATATCTTTTAAAATTTTAGTCTGTTCGATCTCATTTTTTCAGTCCTTTTATTAAATTTTTTAAAATTTTCGTAATATTCCTCCTGCATCTGTTCTTGCTTTTTTAAAAGCATTTTGGCCGTTTCCTTTTTTTTTGGTTGCTGCTCGACTTGGTGTATGGCAATTTGTATAGCTTCCAGATTGTGCAGGTTGTGGGATATTTTGGCTTGTGGATGGAACTTCGTTGATTCTATTTTGCTGGATGGATGTGGATGTACTCGCAGGTGGCGTATCACTTTTATTTTGTTCGAAAGGGGAATTGGGACATATTGGAGATAACGGGCGATCAATTGAAAAATTGTCATTGGTGGTTACCAGAATAGTATCAATTTCCACATAATCAACTTGTATGTTCGGATTTGAGCCGATGGGACACCCAAATTTTTTGATATTTAGTCCATTGATCTCGGTTGTTAAGTCTAAAAGACGATCCACTCTGTCTTCAAGAGGACTTAGTGCCTTAACCCTATTGGGGCCCCCTTCAGTACCAGCAACGCTCAATTTGTTTTTCCTTAATTTCCCTTTCACATTATATTTAAAGTCTTTCCAAACCTAGATTAAATATATAGATAAAAATTAATACACAGGAAAGATAAACACTTAAGAGCAGCCTTACTTTCTTCCAGCCGTCTACTGTCCTTTCTGGAGGACCAACAGAATTTAATTCTTCTTTTAACTCATTCCACAAATGATTTGTGGTTTCCTTAAATTGCGGAGTATTTAAAAAATTCTTGGCAATCCCTTCATTTGCCTCCATAAAACTTACAAGTTTATCAAACTGTTGTCCGTTTGTTGTTGACCTGCAATAAATAGTAAAAATTATTATTATAAAAATATTTATTACTTCTAGTAAATTAGTTTAAAACTTACATTTTGGTCAATTTAATAATTAAAATTCGTTCACTTAATTTTTTGAATTAATTTTTATATACATATATAACTTAAAATAACTTTTGTATTAAGATACATTCGCCATCTTAAAAGCAGTCGAATTTTGACGTCACATTTTCGTAAAATCCGATTTCGAATTTGGCGAATTTTTCGATTTCGAATTTTCCGAAAGCTAAATAAAAATCATAATACCAATATTCGCCGCGAATCGAATTTATCGAAAGCGAATATATTTCATAATAGACCCCCAGAATTATATTGAAATGGATCAAGACAAAAATGAAGAGTTGTTAACATCAAAACTGCTTCATACACATATTGATAAGATCGATAGCCAATCTATCCGTAAGCTTCCAATGGATTAATATATTTGTTGACGTTGTAATGAATGATTGCCTGAAATTAATAACAATGCTGTAAATTAATTCCGGAAACCATTCTGCGGAGACACATAGTGGGAGTGTATACAACTATTTTTAGAACTGAGGTAGAAAGAAATACATGAAATTTCAATTTCGTACTATAAAATTTGTGGTTGAAAATTATTCATTGCCAAAAAATGGGAATAAAATTCAGGTATTAATTCATTAAGATAAAAATAAACTTTATTGAAATAATGTACACATCACAGGCTTTCAATTAAATAATTAATTCATTAGGCAACCTGGAAAAACCAATTATTAACTTTTCTAAATAATATCCATTCATAGATTTGTAAAATATAATCCAATCACGTTTGATTCACTTAATACAAGTTTTAAAAATATTTAATTGATTTAATTTATTTGTTAATCGTAGTTTTGTTTACCTAGGAAGAGCAGATATCACACATATCAGTATTATTTTTATGAAATTATCAAATTACCAGATATAAACACAAAAGAGTGTTTCCCATTGATATATAATTACACTACGTTACAGTTTTTACGCTCGTATATTTTGTATTACCCAATTTAGATAAAAGAAAACATTAGTATGCAGAGTTGGGATTACGGACGAATTACAGTGTGCATCGCCGGTCGATATTATCCCCGATAAAAACAGATATGGTACACTATCGTATTTGCTTAACGTAGCTTGTAGTAACGGACCACCCGAGTCGCCAAAGCACGGTGACGTCATTTTACCACCATATAGAATCTCCTTTGTACAAATTATACTGTTATTTAACTCATTTGTAGACAGCCCAATTGCCGGTGCGCAAATTTCCGGATTCACCAAACTCACTACTCCAGCTTGCTTGTAGTTAGACAATGGTCCGTTAAAACTCGTTCGGCCCCAACCAACAATTTGGAATGTATTGGAACGACGAGGGCTGCCAAAAATGGGTAGGCATAATGGTTTTATAAAATCTGTAATAAAAGTTTAATTATACGCGGATCCAGATGTAAAATAAGTTTTTCAAACTATTTCTCACCTGTATATTCAACTGGCGCAGCCAATCTAATCAGCATAATATCATTTACAATAAAATTTTTCAGCTGTTTGTATTTCTCGTGTATCTTAACTTCGGAAACTGAGCGCTCTACAAATTTATCAGCGCACGAGTTAGGATACACACAATCAGGATCTTCATTTAAATTCCATTCGCCGAGGCGAATTTTTATAAGGTCCCATTTTATAAATATATTTGGTGATTTTACGCAATGAGCTGCTGTCAACACATACTGGTTATTGATAAGGGTTCCACCACAATGAAAATTTTTGGTTTGTGGTGCTGAAATGGTTTAAAACACGGGTATACTATCAATGTATATAAAGCGTGAATAGTGAATTTATTTACGTGATTTCAGTTGGTATTGCAACAGTACGACAAACCTATAATTGTAATAACTCGTTCTATATCCATTTGACATCAAATTTGTTAAATCAAAGCCGCATGTTGGCGGTGTTGGTATTAATTTTAAATTGCTATTTGGACAACAGATCTGGAAATTAAATATTATTGGTACCTCCCTCAAGAGCAAAATCATAAGCATTTTCATGATCTAACAAAATTTAAACTTACTTCTCCCTTTGAACAGGTTGATACCTCTGGTGGGAAATGATCTGTGTGATCTGTTAAATTTGATGAATAGAATGGGCAATCGTTCAACGATTGGCAAATTCCATTTAAACCGTTAATGTAATTACAGCTGGTTGTCAAACTATCACTTGATGGCGCTGAAAAGTGCAAATTCATTATTTACAGAAAATCGTTTGACAACCAGTACACGATTTACCTATGGCAAGCACGTTTAAAATCGTTGCTGCTGCAACAAACATTATATACATAATATATGCTTTACGAATGCGTCTATTTGATCGAATAGTTCAATAAATACTGAAATAGTGTTGTTGTTGGTCTATATTTATATTAAAATGAGATTGAGGTAATTTAATTATAGCTCACATAAAAAAATCCGAATTCACTAGAAATGGGAAGCTGATATTTACAACACGAATTTTATTTATTTTGCCATTTTGCAACGTTAAAACATTATGAATGGATAAAATACATATAATGTTTTTACGTAATTGTGGTAGGTCCGTATTCTGCCCGATTATTCTGGAGGTAATGGGGATCAAAAGTTGGATTCAAAGAGTAAAAGATATAATCTACCGAAACATAATATAGCTAGCAGGGTAACCGAATCAAAAGGTTCTTTCAATAGGGACGCTCGAAATTTTTCAGATAGCAGCAATGTTGGTTAAGCAACATCTGTTAAATTTGTTGTAAATTGTTCGGTGATGTATGGTAAATCACCTTGGAAAGTCATAGTTGCAAAAGGTTGGAAAGTTATAGTTGAACAACGTATGCAAATCATGAAATTTTATTTTTAAAATCAGTGTTCCGTTCGAGAAACTTTCCTAGCATTACGTCATTTTTATTCTAACCAATAATCGGCAAACACCCGTGCGTCATCGAAATGCAAGGTCTGCTGAAAACTTCGCTGCTGTGCGTGAAATTTGACGGGAAAGCACTAGGCAGCCGATTTGTCGTCGTTCACAATTACTTGGATTTTCCGCAACTTCAACCTGACAAATTTCGCGTTGAGACTAGGGTCTGCATCCGTATAAAATCTAACCGACCCAGGCACTTATAGCAAACGACCATAGACAATGCCAGGTTTTCGCTGATTGGGCTCTGCAACAGTTCAAAGTTGATCCAAATGTCGCCAAAAAATGTCTTTATTGACGAGGCCCGCTTTTGGATGAATGGATATGTGAATAAACAAAATTGTCGGATTTGGGGCGATATAGCAATCCATCCTCGATACAAATCCTCCAGTTCACACCATCGATAATATCAGAGGCAGATCCGATTCCGTTTAATATTTTACAATACTTTTGATAACGAATCGGCATCAATAAAAAAATGGTTGTCCTTGCATTTCGTTAATGCAACGAAACTGGACAGTGGCTGAATTTAAAACGACAGTCAACCATCAGTTTTCCTGATAGTAAATAAAATATAGTACGAGTACTATTCAGTCAAAACAAGGTTTTGGTTGGGGATTTATCGAAAAGCCGCCAACACTAACGGAGATCGACAGATCAATGCAAACAAAACAAGTAAACTACATAAACCAGGTGAACCTGAAAAGTTCTAAATTTTTCACAACCATCGATCTAAAGTCTAGATTCATTCTGATAAGGAAGCTGATATAGATATTTTCAACAATGATGGAAAACATGAGTTTTTTTTACCGATTTTTTTAATTTAAAGAATTCACTGTTTCATTTGTTCGACATAAAACTTTAAACATCTTGGTAACCTCATCTTGATGTAGCTTTTTTGATTTCCGTATACGAAATATCGAGAAAATCTTCTCAAAACTGGAAAAGGCCAATCTGGAAAAGTCAGTTTGGTTAAAACAGAATTCTTGAAACAAGAAATGTAATTTTTAGTTAACTGGTCACAAAAAAAAAGAATCACCAAGAAAGGTAACAAGCACACAAAATATTAGATCAACTCAGAACCTAAAGGATATTAAGTGACTCCTCGGACTAGCGTCTTACTATAGGCATTTTACACAAGACTTCGCAAAAATTGCCAAGCCACTGACGAACCTTACGAGAGGATAAAATGCACAAAGGCAATTCAATCCAAGGAGTTTGAAATCAATTTGAACATGAAAGAAACGCAATCATTTTTACATGTCAAAGAATTACTATCTTCCAAGGACATTTTAATCTTTCCAGTTTTCAACAAACAATTCCTCTGACCACGGATGAATTATATCGTTGGCAATTGGTGCAGTGCTGCCTCAAGGCGACATGGGTAAAAGCAGACTCATCATTAAAATTTCTCGGCCATTGAATAAAATGAAGGCAAACTATGCTGACAACGAGAAGGAGATGCTGGTCATAATTTGGCCCTAGAAGTCTAAGGAACTATTGACATTTGCAATGAGCAATAAGAACAACAACGATGAACTAAAAAGGTGTATGAAGGACTAAACTAAAAAGGTCTAGAAGAATACAATTATGAAATTATCTGTAAGCCGGGATGCATTAATAAAGTCGTGGAAGGCCTATCAAGGCTTGAATTAGAGGTAAACACTCTATCTATATACGGGACCATACACAGTGATGAAAATGATTCAACGGAGAAAATAGGAAACTGTGAAGCACTAACCAACGAATTTTGGGACTAACTTATATTTAAAAAAGCAAAGAATTTATGCTTATATGAAGAACCAGACCCATCACATTAGTCTGCTGGAACTAAATAAGGAAAACTTGAAAGAAATTCTCAAAGAAAAACTAAATCCGCTAAAATGCCTGAAAAACATATTCAGATCCTCCAGGAAATCGTCGGGGTTTGTGGAGAACACAGAGTCCTAGATTCCACCGCATATAAAAAAAATTAAAAATTTCCACAAAAATTAAAGAGAAAAAATATAGTTGAGCGAAACTAGAGGACAGGAAAAAATACGATAATAATAAATCGTATATGCCCACCCAGGAATAACCGGATCGCCCCGAGCAACAAGTAGAATGTCTGCTAAAGAAACCCCCCGAATGACCCATCGACCGCTAGAGGACGATGCTCGGACACAACGAAGCAGCATAATACGGTAAGGACTACAGACATGGATCAACAGAAAGAGCCTCTCTTCACGTGGAGAGACCTTTAGGTAACCTCCCACAATTCACAGCTGGAGGCTGCCGGAGAGCCACGGAGAGACCGTCCCCAAATGGACAACACATATACTGAACTCACCACTCCAACGCGGTGGATGTTCTGTCAAGGAGATTGAGGGGAGTGACAAGCCGAGCTTACAACTATGGAACCGACACGAAGAGGAGTAGGAACCCCCTGCCCCTCACCCCAAATCGAAAAAATTTAGCAATTCATTTTATTTGTTATTTTACTTGTTATACAAAAAAACGAAAGGGTAGAAAAATATTAATAATGCAGCAAGAATCGCAGTGCAAATGTTTTTTATGACCATTCTCACGAGAAATCAGCGGCAAAAGGAGAGAAAAAAGGTAAAAAATCAAGCAGAAGATGATCGAGAGAAAAGAAAATAGAACTATAATATGGTCGCCGAACATGAATAATTTTGAGGGCGAAACCAACGCGCACCCCGGCCGCGCATACCACAACCGTTAGTCGGTGCTCGATTACAAATATATTTTAAATATTAAAAATTGCAAATTTTGGATTTGGAAAATTGAAATTCGAAAATTTAAAAATTATCAAAATACTAAACATAATAAATAAGAATGAACCAAATAAAACAAATACAAAATTGGTGCCTTGACTGTTGCGACCTTATAAGGTAGCCATCACGCCATAGGTGGCGCCACACCTGGACCGTTGCGGCCTTGTAGCTGATAACCAATATGAGTGTCGAAAATATTTAGCCTTTGACCGAAAATAAACGGTTGGGCGGCGTCCTGCCTTTGGTAAACAAAATACCAATGGCCGGTAAGCCTTACCCTCGTTGTTAATGGTGCTACTCTTCGATGATGCGTTGCACGTAAATTTGTTATGTTACCGATAAAATATGATATCCGTTAACTATTCGATGACAATTTATCAACCGTTGTTAAATGCGGTGCTCGTTGGGGGAACAATTGTGTTTTATGACGTCACTGAAAATTCCTCAAACAAATATATTTATTTTATATTACACTCGAAAATTTAAATTATTTTCCACAAAATCAAAATTAAAATAAACTCTAACTTTTAATGATGGCGGTCTCAATATTTTACTCAGTATTACCAAAAAAAGAAAATAACTTTAATGTGTTACAAACTAGGCTTTTATCAACCAAAACTAAACGTTTTTTTTTTACTTTAAAACGGAATTCAACTTAACAACGTCAATATTCCAAATTGAACCAAAGCAGAATATTTTTGTTCTATGATGTTTCTTGTTTTTCTTTTTCGTGCGCGTCATTTACACACTTTCACATTAAGTATTCGATGGTAACGAATTTTTTTTTTGATTTTTTAATTTTCTTTTATTGAAATTAAATTCTAAAAATCAAGCCCAAACCCCAAACAATTTTATGACCCTTCCGCCCCCCTCCTTGCGTCAGTTACGTAGCATGCTTTTGACAACTAATCGTATACCGTTGCTTAATCGTTGTTTAGTGTTTAAGTTCCGAAATAGCAGGTCTATAATTCCAGAACCAGCCATAAATTCTAGTAACAAACGACAGTAAGTGCCATGCAACGGTACTCGTTTAGAGATGTGAAAGAACAGTGCTGACAACGAGATATCTAGTATGTTAGATTTTAGAATTGTAGAGTCTTCCTAGTGATTCGTTCAGAGGTCGCGAATAGGTTGTTAAACGATTCGGAAGTTTGATGATTCAATCGGTTCTTGGAATTTAGTAGACTTGTGATGATGTGTGGTCCATTTAGTTGATTTTGGACATTTAACTTAAATCTGACTTCTCGTGAAGCATCAGTGTGTTCATTTTCATTTTTGATGGCCGTCTCCATTGGTCTGCTTTTTATGGTGTATTGTGTCTAGAGAAAATACTAGATAACAAAGATTCAATCTATCTAAAGAAATGTCTGCTTTCAATGGCTGTCAAACACAAACTAAATGACGCAGGTTGCTCAAAATTTGCCAGTTGGCAGTTGACGAGAGCAATGTTGTATTTAAAAGTACTGAGCGGGAAATTCAAAAAGCTAATGACTTATCAAACGGCCCTCATATATCCTTTACGAAAAAACTATTAAACGAGATATATTGACCCTTTTGGTTTTCTGTGGAATAACTATTTTTGATTATACAAGACAGTTTTTATCAAAAGGATTAAATTTTTTGCTTTAGAAATGAAGTGTGATGAATTTGAACAGCATACCATTCGTGGAAAATGAAAGTTAATTAACTCGCCGAAAGAAATAATCAAGTCATTTCGCATGTTCATACATTTTCCATAGGTTGCGTTAAAATTAGGTTTTCGTTTATTTCAAAATGACGTTGACCGTTTCTATTATGAGTAGAAAATTGAGTTGAAAATTTCAGAATCGTTAAATAAATTCAATTTTATCAAATTGATCACATTCTCATCAAATATTTAAAAAAAACTGTTGATTTAAATACACTAGTTTCGTCGAGTTCAGAATTTGTTTCTTATCGAAACCTAAATCCAACTCTGTTTCCATGATCGTTAACTTCAACTCAAGCCACATTCAACTTTGTACGAAACAAGATAATTATAAAACTGGAATCCGCGTGCTGGAATCATGATTAGTCATTTGAATAGACCATTTGAATTTAAAATTTGACATAGGCTGACTGCATCATATATTGCAAACAGTTTCCTTAATAAAGCGCTCAATATATTTGACGAACATTTAATTATAATTCACGTATCAATTTTGAGAAACTAAACAACAACATTTACAACAATTTTATACCACATCACGTTAGTTTTTCACCTCTTAATTGTACATCATCACGTATATCTCTTTAAATTATGTATCACCATCGATATTTTTATAAAATTACGCAATGTAATTGATTCTATATTTGTCATGTATATTTAATTAAAATTTAATTGGGAAAACCTTATTTGGGTATTTCATTCATTAAAAATGTTGCCATTATCAATATTACTGGCAACTTCATTGGTATATCTCTAGTAACTTAACTCAAGTGCATTGTGCTATAGATTCTCTGAGAATTGTGACAATTTTTGTTTTATGAATTTCATTCTACAAAAGTGTATTTTCCATAGTTATAATTCCTTGAAGTCGATCGCTCCTATACTAGAAATACAAAATTATAGGTGCTATTATGGCATGCTATTACCAAGTTAATAACAGTTTAAATAATAGAGCGTGTTTAACTATCGGTAATTTGTTGTTCCTCTCATAGCCTTAAAAAACAATTAAAATTTGCCCTCAGTTGAAATTAAAGACGTTTGGCTGACTGCTTAACATCGAACGCGTAGAGACAAATCTTGATTGACTATATACTTGGACAGCACTTATTCTTGTTCGATATTTACAAAATTTGGTTTGTTCCTTGCAATTGGGATTATAAAACGGTTAATCGTTATATATGAAAACAGAATATTTTTGTAAGAAATTCCGGAATATCGCCTTGTGAACCTAAACTGGTTCTTTACCTGAAATTCTTATTAAATATTTAAAAAAGAAAAGGGGTTCTAAATTGATATTTAAAATTCAGTACGTACGATGAAAATGAGATTCTAACATGATTCAATTTATATTATATTGTTGGTTTATTGCTAAACATGCGATTAGTAAACCAAATAATCTTTATAGTTGCAAGGAAAGACCATTTATGTAATTTACCAGTATGCCCGTGAATTATAGCAGGTACAAATAAATTCTTAGAAAAAAGAAGAAAGATGTTGACACCAATCAAACTATGCAGGAGAAAAATAAGTACTCTCGACGAAAGAGTACAAAAGTTTGAAGAGGACAGCTAAATCCAAATAAAAGCCAACTTAATAATGTTCAGTACACTAAAAATATTGTTTTAAGGAAGTGCAGTTATCACAAAAGAACAAGCCACGATTGTAAATATAAATACTAAACATTATCGTATTATCCCACTGATTTTGTCAAGCGATTAGACAAGAGTTTCACTCATTGGAAATTAAGGTTAACTACAACAAATTGAATAAATTACTGAACAAAATTGTTTGCAATGTTTTGCAGAACATTGTGAAACATCAAGTTTTTTCAAGTTTCCAAAGAAAAACTGATATTGAAACCTGATCAAATTTTTTATATTTTCTTGAAAATTCCTAGAATTTGAAACTATCGGTTTTTTACAGAGTTTATTTCGAAAGTGTGATTGTAAAAAGGTTATTTTATGTCATTAGACATACGATTTTGCTATTTTTGAATCACTTTTATTGTGTTAGCGCTGTGCCCGTCAGTGGGCCTATTCGTACATTCCCGGGGAATTGGGAAAATATTCTACTATAATTACAAATTGCACTAATGCCTAAATATTTATTTCTCGGTCGCAAATGTATAATCTGGTAGATTGGGAATAATTTTCCGGGGAACATTTTTTATGTAGATTTTTATAAATTAAATCACATATAGCGATATTATTACAAGTTTAATTCATTTTTAAATATATACTTATAAGATAAAATAATTGATTGATTGATTGATTGGACTGTAAGACCAAGTACTTGACAAGTGTCCCGGATAACGCCGGGCCTATTCCTACAGCCTGTTTACACATAACAATAGGAAGGATAGGAAGGGTTTTTTTGGGACAGAACGATCCGGTTTCAGACACCTAGCGATAGTACGGCACAACACAATCTAATCTACTTCTAATCTACTAGAGGAAGGATAAAGGCTTAAGAGGTTTAATGAATAACGGTGGTATTGGTCTTCAACAATTGCTTCTATAAATCAGCAACCTGAGGGAAAAATTTTATTATTTCACGTACATTTGGAAATTTACTGAAATTTAATTCTAAATTAATGCTTTCCGGCTTCGTAAACGAAATTGATTGATTGAATCAGCCCGGTACAGACACCTAGATAAAGTCGATAGTTAGTAACATTGACAACACAATTCGAATCTACACAATCAACTATTAGATGCTTCATTAGCCAAAACGATTAACGTCATAAAATAAGAAGGTGAGAAAAATGAGAAAAAATGAGAATTTCTTGTAATATCAACTTTAGTTAGTTTTAACTTTGTAATTTAGTGGTGTTAACACTTAATATTACAGAAATTTGTTTTGAATATGTGTATATAGTTAGAAGCCAATCAAGAGCGTTGATATTAAAATTTTAAAAAATCCAAAAAATGGAATTAATCGGTTTGGCTTGTGAACTATTCAATTAATATTTCAAAGAAATATTATTTCACCTACATCTGTAAATTTCCTGAAAATTAATTCTAAATTAATATTTTCCGGCTTCCTAAATAATATAAACATTTATTAATTTAATTCTAATGTAATTCCATAACTTACAGTAGAATTACCTGAAACCATAATTATTTAAATTATATTAAAAATTACTCTCAAATTTATTAGTATTTAACAAAAAATATTTGAGACATCCCAAAGGCAACGGCTCCCGGACATGTATCATTCTTATTCAATGCCAGATTAACACAACACAAAAAACATTCAAATCCAAAGAATATTCAATTAATTACCAAGTAAATTATACTGTACAGGACATATTATGCCATGCTCTACCATTGGAGCTTTACCATTCCACAACCAATCACTGTCAAATATGGTATGCAGAATTGGATGAGTGACAATCATTAACATTATGCTCAATAGAACTAGGCCACCTCTCAACAAATGATGGTCAAATCCGGTTTGTAGGCTGAATTTGACGAAATTTTGGGATTCGAATATAATGAATGAAACCAGGTCGTCTCCCAACCGACCACTTTAAAATTCATTTTGCAGAGCTGGCTAGGATTCTAATAAGAAAGGTCAGCTTATATTAGGATTTTAACGTGGCTTTTGATGAAGTTCTACAATTCGACCATTCTGAATAGAACTTGGGAACCATATCCCAAAAATATATATTGCCAAAAATGGACTTTAGAGAAGTTCTGGAGTTCGGCCATGCTAGGCACTTTCATAACCAATCATGTTCGAATCTGGTATGCTGAGCTAAATCGAGACTCCAACATAAATCTCGGATGAAGTTCTGGATTTTCTACAAAACAAATCCGAAAAAAATCGGCCAGTTCCTCCATCTACCATAGCCGAAACAAACTCGGCCTTAACCCGCTAAGAAGTGGCCAACTCAAAAATAAATTTATGCATCTTCCGCAGTATACTGTCTAGAAACAGATTACTGAGACAATTCCGCACATATCAGTCAATCAAAAAAAAAAAAATCAAGGTTTACTTAGGTCAAGGTTTTATTAAGGTCTGACGTTCCAATGCAATTGCCAACCTGTTTCGAGAAATGTTGTTGAGCCAGATAAATTCTATCATAGAAAATAGCGCCAGCAGTAAGCAATCTTAAAAAATAGTCAACATTAAAAACACGAGACACATCAAAGATTTATTTGTCGTTACAAGCGAAAATAAAAATAAAAACCATTTTCCCTTTGCCATGCCGTAACACGTAACACACATGACATGAAATGACACAACACAAAAATTAAAATTTTGCAGGATAGCCAAAAGAAAAAATACTAATTACGTTATTAAATTCCAAAATCATAAAACGAAGAATGACACTTTGCGCTTATCATTTTTGGTGAAGGAACAATAAAAATGTTTTTATTGCGGGATATGAAATCTATAAAGATTGTGCATCTTTCTAGTGAATTTACTCAAAAAGATTTTTTTTTTTTTCAGTTTTGTACCCCTCCATACTAAGAAAAAATATGTTTTATTATATTATTTGAAATTGGAAATAAGGTACAAAATTTTTATCGTGCATTATTAATTAGAGAGAAAATCAATTTAATTAAATAAATTATAAATCAGTTAAATAATCATTAAAATCAGTTAATAATAAATAATAATAACACCTATCAATGTATGTACATATTATACATACATGAATTTAAATTACATTGGGGGAAACCACACGAGGACTGACATGAGACCGGTTTCTGGCCTTACAATACCATTTACGCGCACACAATGAGTCCCGACTCCGATAAATTTCATGTATGTGTAAATAA
This sequence comes from Nephrotoma appendiculata, assembly GCA_947310385.1. Taxonomy (NCBI): domain Eukaryota; kingdom Metazoa; phylum Arthropoda; class Insecta; order Diptera; family Tipulidae; genus Nephrotoma; species Nephrotoma appendiculata. The sequence continues at coordinate 271,210,991 of OX371224.1, forward strand.
TTGTCGGAAAAAATCACTTTGAAATGTCTTCGCATAGTTCACCCAATATAACTTATCGTGCACACTCATATCGTCCCCCCCCCCCCCCCCACCTATAAAACGTATAAATTGTATAGGTAAGGGAGAAAGAAACGAAGAAGCTACCGGACTCAAGCCACTGCAGTATGGATATGTACATCGAAAATAAATTACACAATAACATAAATGATAAATGTAATTTACACATATGCCGCGGAAATCATAAAATAACAAATAAAATAAAATCGTGATTTAATTTTAATTTGTAATTTAAAGTACATAATCTATTTAAATAAATGAATTCTTAAGATCACGAATATTTTTGAAAATTGCAAATCGAGAAACATAGCTATAATATCATTAGCAAGAATTTGTGAACTGAATTTTTATTTAATATATTTTAATATTTATATGTAACTACATATATTATGTTATATGGTGTAATAATATCTAAAATATTCGAACATAAGAAAACCATACTTTTGAGCTACATATAATTTTTAAGACAATCGAAAATAAACGGCAAAAATGATTATACCATAAAAAAATATAATTTTTTGTTAAAAGGGACTGGTAATTACATAATATTTTGTAAGTAAATAATTGTATTAACAATTTTATAGTTTTATGTTATATAGTCAAATTATTCTATCCATATTTTGCCGTCGACTTTAAAAATATATCTCGACGGGTTATTTCCACAAATATTTCGACCATAAAATGAAACATAAAGGGTAAACCATAAAAAAGTGTTTAGTTAAACTGTAATTATCAAAACTAAACTAAGCAAAAACGTTAAAAAAAAATACTTCATTGCAGATTTACCCAAACAATCGAAAAATCGACAAATTCAATGTAAATTTGCAGTTTGCTGGCTACAAGTGACGTAATGCGCACAAAACGACGAAAATGAAACATGGGAATATTTCACCTCTTTATGTTTGTTGTACATAGTTTTATTATGCTCTCTCGAAAACAAAGTTAAACCAAAATTTAGATGTAAAAAATGGCCTTGAATCTTTTATCTCATTTTCGTTTGGGTTACTGTCGATTCACCAAAAAAAAAAAAAAAAATTGGTTTATGAGTTGCGATTAAATCCGATTTTATAGGCAGACGGGGAAGGAGACGAAGTTGAGGCCACTTCTTTGAAGCATCGTATGAAAGCGCCCATTGTTTTGCTCTTATTTACAAAAATATTCCGCTTCATTTATGTGGAATTTTATTTACCAAAATCCGGCAAAAAAAAAATTGATGTACATATCTTCCAATTTGGGCCATAAAAAGTTCGTTATCATCTCACGATAGCGAACACCATTCACAGTAACAGCCCATAAACCGCACCAAACAGTCACTCTTTGTGGGTGCATTGGTTTTTCGACAATCACTCTTGGATTATGATTCGCCCAAATGCGGCAATTCTGCTTATTGACGAATCCACTGAGGTGAAAATGTGCCTCATCACTGAAGATAATTTTCTTCGAAAAATGATCATCCACTGTTGCCATTTCTTGCACCATTCTGACCATTGACGACGTTTAGAATGACCAAGAGGCTTTACTTCTTGAGTCAATTGCACCTTATAAGCGTGTAAATGTAAGTCCTTATGTATAATGTGTATCAGCGACGAGCGTGAGAGGTGCAATTGTTGGGCACGACGACGAGTTGAGGTGGACGGCTCTTCAGCCACACTATCGCGAACAGCAGCAATATTTTCTGCAGTACGAGCTGTACGAGCATGCACTGGTGTTTTAAAATCTCCTACAGACCCGGTTTGCTCAAATTTTTGCACGATTTTTCCGATTGTACGCAAATTTGGACGATTAAATTGACCGAACAAATCACGAAGTGCACGATATGCATTTTGATTTGAACGCCCATTTTAATAATATGCCTGAACTACTTTAACACGTTGCTTCGATTGTGTATCTTTCCATGGTTCAAATTGAGTTAGTCTGAAATTGAGAAATGTCAAATTAAATGCAGAAAAAAACTTGACGTTTAGGTGTGGTTCACATTCAACGTAGGCCCTTAAAATTTAACCACCCATTACATATATACTTGGACCGGGAGGTACTGGGTTCGAATCCCATCAGAGGCTAGATGCAAATCGAATTTTCATCATCGATTACGATCGGTGATGTTAACAAACACAACTAAGACCCTCTGATGGAGTGCAGAATTCAGCGCCGACCCACCGTCCATGTCAATGTACAGGTTGACATGGAGCTTGCAATGTGCAGGTGGTAATACTGTAGTTGTGTGAGTAGGTGAATAGGTGAATGGGTTAATGATGTAGCGTGAATGCGTGGTATCACAATGGGCCAAAAATGGCCTAAGTATGTCAACCACTGAAACCTAAACCTACATATATAGTACACAATTCAGTTTTAGTAATAATGCTTAATTGTATTTAGAATCGTAGCTCCGATACATTTATTATAAATTAGGAGTTTACTAAAAATAAAAAAAATAAAAATAAAAAAAAATTGTCTACGCTTAACGGTATATGAAATCAGGTTATTTACACAATTTTTAATGTTTTCTAGGAGCCAACATATTTTTATGCGGTTGGGCAGTCATACATTTTTTTTAATTTAAAAATTTTGCTTTAGTAAAAAAGTGTAGTGGCGGCTCGATGATCAATGACAAGGCATTGTAGACATGTCTATACGCTTAACGTTCTATGACCTTATTTGAACCTTTCTTTATGGCTACTATAAGCCAAAGTATTTATTCGGTGAGGCAGTTAAAATTGTTTCGAATATAATAATAAAAATTTCGCTAAATTAACAATGTAAATTATTTGAACTATAGGATTTTTGATGTTATGATAATTAATATTTATATTAATAATATTTTCAATATAAATAAGACAGATAGGGCAGGATTAATTCTGTTATGTAAAAATTGCAAAGCCTTTATATGTAATAAAATCTAAAGTACCAGTATCTTACCCTCACCAAAAGATCATCTTTGTAAATCCTCCATGAAAGCGCAATCTTAGAAATAGACATTGGCAACATTTTCTAAAAACTTAGTTGAAGTCATATTGCTCTAAATATAGCGAGCTGGGGTTACCAAAACGATGGAAGTTTGGTTCCGAACTAATGAAACATTGAATTCTTTAAATTAAAAAATTCGTTAAAATAAAAGAAACATCTCTACGAAGCTTTGTTATTTACCATCGAACCGCCACTACACTTTCTATTATAGCAAAATTTTAAATTAATGAATGTCGTACCGTATATATATGTTGGCTTCCAGAAAACATATTGAAAGATTGTGGCTCAATGTTGTAGCTAAATTAACTTACCTTTGTAAACTGATTTAGAGTTTTTGGGCTGTTGTAAAGTTTTTGTCATATTTAGTTTGTCGGAAACTTCACTATAGTTCACAACTGCTATAAAATGGAATTAATTTTTCCCAATAAAAAAAAAAAATCCGAAACGCCAGATACACTTTGGGAAATAAAAAATTCTCAACTGTTAACAAAAAACACTAATTCCCAATTTCGTTCCGCCGGGAAAACCATAATAGAGCCCACAAGATTGTAGATGTTGCCAGAGCTGCGGATTTAGTGGACAATGGCCCTTTTCCATTGAGAAATCCTTGGTATAAGTTTGTTGGAAATCTATCTACCGGAAGTGACAGTTTTCGTGAAAGCTTTTTAATTTTGTTGCAATAATGTTGATAATTAAGCATCAAGCTGCAAATAAATTTAGAGATTTAACTTTCAGCAAGGGGGTTAGACCTTGTTAGTTTTTTGAAACTTAATCAGGAACAATAATTTTTGTTTATAAAAGATAGTTTTAGTAAAAGTCCGGTAACGTTGTATTGACAAAATGTTACGATTAAGTATTTTATCTGGTACATTGTAACATTGTGCCTTGGATATGGTAAACGTTTTAGTTTTTAGAAAATGCTAAAACTACTTTAATGGAGGCGGTTCCGGAAAATCGATTCTATATATTTTTTCTGTTCTAATTGATCATTGAATCACCGATATCATTAAAAAAATGCTATAAATATAAATATTATCAACACGATTTTATTCGGTAGCATTTTAGCGTCGAATTGCGGGATTCCAACGAGGCATATTTTACTTCTTCTTCTATATATACGAGCATAAAAAAATAAATGTTTCTATGTGTGTCTGCTGAGTTGTGGGCGGTCGTAATCATGGCTGGACCAAGGGGTCTAGATTCCTTGGTACAAATTATTCCTATAATTTAAATTTTACATTTTTTGCGAGAAATGTTAAGCAATGGGGTTTTATGAAATTAGTTACATGCTTGAATTTGAGGGGTCTCTCTCCTTGATCAAAAGAAAGAGTTGAAAGGGTTGAATCCCGGTGTTTAGTGGCTCAGGTATAAATGTTTTTAAAAATTTATATTTGTTTAAATGTTTTGAAGGCAATGAGTTTTATGAAATTAGTTGACATGCTCTAATCCAACTCCCCCCCCCTCCTCCCCCAGGGTCTAAGTGCTTCCATGAAACTTTTTTTTATTAATCGCAGAAATTCCTTCTCGAAATGATATACGCTCAATTAATCGAAGCTTAAACGATAGAAAAATACTGAAAAAATGAACAGAGTCAGACACGGTTGGAAAACAATCGCTTAAGATATCGATATATGATTTAAAGTTAATTGCATTTTATTACGATAAAGACGATCAATTACGATCAATTTGGCAAATGGTTAACATTTGTTTTTAACAGAGATGGGGCATTTACGCGTCATCTACTAATTTTTATATGAATGGGTAGATCACTTGTCGACAACGTAAAAAACGTTGACTACTCGTAGACAACGTCGACTACACGTAGACCATGTAGACAACCATTTGTAATTCCGGCAATAGAATTGAATGATATTCCGCCAGCAGCATTGAATGAGTAATTTTTCGACAATTTATAAAACTCGAATTAAATTGGAGAATAAGATTAAAATTTCAGTGAATTATGTTTTACGCCATCTATTGAAAGCTAATACGAACTAACATGAAGTAAGATTAATTATTAATTTAGTCTTAAAAATTGGGGTCGGGCACAATGTATTATATGAGTTTTTAAAGCAATGTGCCTGAAATCGATTTTTTGTATAAATTCCCAACAAACTAATTTTGTGATTAGTTCATACTAGTCATTGATAGTTGTCTGTATTATTCATAAATCAAAATATGTTTTATATTGTGTTCTAACTGCAATCAATTAGTTCAGATTTATCAATCAACAATTAGAAAAAGTTTGAAGACTTTTAAATCACCTAATGGAAAATAAAAATCAGGGCCGGTTTGTTTTGTGCTATTTATAAACGGCTGGTATATGAACTAACCACCAATTTAGTTAGACGGAAATTGAGTAAAAAGATCGGCGTGAGACACCGCACAGTATAAATGCTAAATTCAGACTAAATATAAATGTTTTTTAAACATAGCTGCATTGTTTAAAAATTATTGTAACTATGAATTCACAGTGCCATCTCCAGTATGCTAACATCTACTTTCATTTAGCCTATTTAAAAAAATACTGGAGTTGAATTAAACTATAAACGTTATGATCACTGAACTTACAAATATTTGTTTCATGCATAAATTAAATTAAAAGTGCAGTTAAATGCCTAAACATTACAGATTTTTTTTTATCAAATTGATTCTATGGCAACTGATACATTTCTTCCTTAAACTTAGTGAGCCAATTAAATGTGAACCAGGTACATGAATGAGACCGATGATAAAGTTGGGCGTTTGAGGTAGATGGGAAATATATGAATTCATCGCTGCTCCAAGCTGTTTTTGGTTCTTACTTATAGTGGAATTTTATAGTGGTTCATCAAACTAACCGTGTGTTGGGAAATTGCATCCTTTTATATGAGGATTAGTTTAGGTCAGCGTATGAGTTCGTAACGGCTAACGTAAAATATAAGTAATTAGAAAATTTTGTTTGTCCACGTCAGGGACATAAAAAAACGAGACCGCAGCTGTCTAGATTACATTGCGTAATCTAAATACCACCTAATTACAATGAATCGCTTGGAATGTGTTGTTCAGAAATCCTTCTAATTTATTTGTACAGAAAAATAAAAAATATTGTGTATCCAAAAGCACTTCAATAAACAGAATTTAAACACAAAAACTTTCCTTCTTTGTGTGGCATTGTAACGCATGTGGGGCACTCGTAGTAAATATATTATACTATCGCAATAAATTGAAAACCATGCGTAACACAGCTAATTTAACAATAAATCTTCTCAATAAATCAACTATAATTGATTTAATTACCAAACCGTTCTACTGCAATACTTTCGCAATATAATTAGCGCAACTACAACTATTAAACGATAAATTATTTAATGGCAGTCGATTTTCTCTGAAAGATACCTAATTTAAAACCATTTGTATTCTAATTTTTACCCACTGTCGAATTAATTTATTATGATGCAGTACGGGGTGACTTCCAAAATTAAAACGACAAACTATTATCATGTATTACTTAAATAATCACCCATTATTGCTAAAATTTCACCTTAATCGATTTTCGATATAAAATTATTTGCAATATTGATGTTAATTAGTCGTCATGTATATTTTAACCGTCATTGTTGTATTTATATGCAGCATTGAATTTTGCTTACCTGAATATGTAAAGTGTCGTGAATGTGACAAACAAATCATCGATATGATTAACGATTTCCGCGCGAACCTGATATGTTCGATGGGAGTAATAAACGCTAATCCCATTTCCACGGGTGATTTATTTTTTCGCGATGAAACCGAAGCTGAAGGCAATCGTGACGTCAAAAATTCGTTAGTGATAACACAAGAGTCATGCGAATCACAGTTTGAAATAAATAATAAATCGTTAATCGTGAGTGTAACAAATTTTATTGAAAGTTGTGCTGTACGTGCTCAGAATCTTACCAATTTAAAATATGCTTGGTTTTGGAATCCTGATACGCGCCGCATTTACTGCGTATATTCTATTCGGCCGTTTGATATACGGTGTGCAGCATATGATTTATTCATGAGTAACTTTGCTAGTGTGGTCGTAGTGGACAGCACTGTTCAAAGTGATATTGAAGAAGAAAATAATAAAATCGATCTAAAAATGTTACAAGGGTTGCTTAAAACTTGTAATCCACGTTTAATAATTCGAAATAATATACAAAATGAAATCAATATACTACGACGGCATTTCGTAGCTGAGAAATATATTTCCAATATGCCAATCATAAGTTGGAGTAATGACTTACAATCGATAGCTGGAAAATTCGGTAAAGTTTGGGCAAGTAATGTAACATCCATATCATCAGGTAAGCATATGGCCTGCCGGACGAAATTCCAAAATACAAATTTAATTTAAATTCATTTTCAGAACAATTCGATAACGTACAGATACTTTATGTACCACTGTCCGTATCAGTTTTTAATTACACCAGTTATTATAACCCAATGGCGGGAATCGGTAATAACGTACGATACGAAATAGAAGCAGCAGCGTCGTCGTCACATATTTGGGTGTATGATCCAGGAGTAACTCATGTCGGTTGTGTTTTTCAAATGAGGAATCGTACATACGATTATTTAATATGTGCTTATGGTAGTGACTTTCGGAATAGTAATTCGTTCGTTATTAAGTATGGGACACCATGCTCTGTTTGTCCGCAGGGATATTCTTGTGAAAGTACCCAGCTGAGTAGTTCATCATTGTGCAGTAAAACTGAGCTACATAGTTCATTTTGGAGTTTTCATTTTATTTATGGAGGTGTCTTAATTGGTGGAGTTTTGTTATTTTGTACTTTTAGAGTTTTAAAAATGAAACCGAAGAAAAGACTCAATTCATCTAGAATTTAAAAGTTTTTTTTAGGCGCCTAAAGACAAACGTTTGTTTCACGTCATAAATACATTTGGTTAATTCATGAATGGTTAAATTTTTATGTGTTATTTATTTATGTGTTTTATATTCCGGAGGCTCCTGGAAAATATTGCAACAGCAACTTCACCATTTCAACGATAGGCAGCCATAGAGTGTTTTACTCATTAATGAGGTTACATAGGTATGTTGTCTTCCAATTCTCTTTGTAATATTCTTCCGATTACCGCTGATGAACTAACCTTACAAAATTAAAAAAAAAACAGTCAGTTCAAAATATTTAGTTGGTTCTGTTGAGGGAAAATTTATATAGTTGTAGTCGAGGATGAGTCAAAGTTGATTGCATTTTTATTGTAGTATATGTATCTAAGATTACTTCGATTTTTGAGCTCACTCTTCAACTAAAACTAACCACACGATTATGTTAGAAGCCAAAAACTAATAATTTTGCGTACTTATCATGAAATAAATTATGCGCTCACGAAATACAAGCTAATGTATATAGGGGGTATGTATATAGGGCGAAATACGCCCTATTTCTTAAAAATGTAGAAGTGTATATGTGGTGGCTACCCGACTTTCTTTTACCACTAATTCGCTATTCCACACTTTGATTGTTGCGTCGTGATTCTTTCCTCATTTCCCTCCCTTTAACCATCAAACTAACAACAGTTTGTGGGTGAAGGGGAAGGAAACGAGAAAACAATCACGACGAAAGAATCAAAGTGTGGAATGTCGGAATGTTAACATCGATATTGAATACACAACTCTTGATTTCTAAAGCGAATAATTTAACTTGCAGGGCTTCGGTATAACTTTAAAATCAAAATATTATCCTTGCTTAAATTTCAGTAAACCAACAAAGACAGCCCTTGTGGTTTTGAAAGTCTAATGTTTAAATTTACTTAAATTTTCTAATATTGTCATTTTTTGTAGAATCTCAACATTTCAACATCTTTGCAAAAATAAGAGAAGCTGACAATTCAGGTAAACAGATCCACCACATTTCGCAAGGATCTCAATAGTCAATTCGCTTGGATTGTGAGATGCCGGATTTTAGTGAAATAAATTATTTTTTTAGTTTAACAAAATTCGTCGGATAAATTTAAAAAATGATATCAACTAAAATTTTGTATGAAACTAATCGGAATCGTTCCAATTGGAGCTGCTACTTCCGGTGGACCGACCTCGGCCAAAAATCACTGGTGCCTCCTAATTTATGGAGAAATTTTAAGAATAAAGTTTTACCTCGATCAATCAATCCGTATATGGACTGTACAGAAAAAGAATTTTTGTTAAAACAATTTTTTTTTCTGACCAAACGGCGTAGTGGTTAAAACTTTGGCGTTTGGATAGGGAGGTACCGGGTTCGAATCCTGATAGGGCAGGATGCAAATGGGAATTTTCATCAACCGATTACGATCAGTGATGAAAATGAACTCAACTATGACTCCCTGTCAGAGTGCACAACTCATAGGCGGACCCATCTTCCATGCCCAGCACTTTAGGCTGGCATGGTCCTATACGCAATGTGGAGATGGTTCTACGAAAATCGGCTGGCAACCGCATAATAGTAAAGACGGGAAAAGCAAACTGCGGAAAAAATTGGGAGAGCCTCGGCGCCAGAACAGATTGCAAAGATAGCAGAAAAAAATTGTTTCTCAAAATCCGCATTTTCGCTTAAATTTTGGAACTGAAATCTATAGACCGATATTGTTGCAATATTAGTTAACAATCTTTTCGTTCATATTGTCGTATATCACATAAAAATATACTTTCAAATAATTTGTATAAATGCAAGCTGTCACTTTAGATGCACCAATTTCGACCAAAAAATACTGGGAACTCCCAATTTGTTCAAAAACTTTGGTATAAAGTTTCATCCCGATCAATCAATTCATCTGGACTGAGGCCGAATTTTTTTACAAACAATATTTTGTCAAAAATCGCTATTTCCGCTTACATTTTAGAAAACTGATCTGGAGCTTTATCTGTGCAAATTTAATTTACAATCATTTAGGGTAGGGAAGTGACTTTCTAGAAAATTTCGGAGGAAAAATTAACAGAAAGAGAATTACAAATTTTGCGTAATTTAGGTTGGATTGGTCGCTTGAGCTGATTGAATAAGCGTAAATTGATTTCTACTCATTTTTGTGAGATTATTGACATCTAAATTAAGTAGTAGCATTAGAAGTATTTTTATTGTAGTTTAGTGTTTGTAGAATATACTAGAATATACATCGCGGTGTTTCAGTACGATTGGGTCACGCCCTCCTACAGGATCAAAAATGAAGTGTCTCTAAAGGTAGTTTTTGGTGTGTTTTTTTTAAACGGTATTCACAATTCAGTGATACGAACTGGAACTAATAGGATGAAGGATTTAAAATTTCAAATAATGCAGCGTAATTTACCATTGTGAAAAATTTTATTAGAATTGCGACTACGTGAAGAAACTCGTAGCGGTACTCTCATATGATGGCGAAGAGCAATGATGTCAGCTATGTTTAGACGGGATGGAGAGACATAATTTGAACGAATGCTGGCCAAATTGTTATGATGATGAGATATCCACCAAGATGAGTGGGCAATACGAGTGGTCTGCCAGTTATCACTGTTTGAGTAGCAACGATAATCAGTAGCGATAATTGATGAATTGCAATTCACAGGATGGTTGTACTGCGTGGGTGGTATTTGTATAGCAATGGATCGTGAACAGAAGGGAGGTTTGTGAAGAGATTACAATCATCAGAAAGAGATAATGCGGAATTATGAGGAAGGATTAGCAAGGTTTTTGTGTATAGAAAGGACTAGTGCCAGTTGGAAAATATGTGAAACTCATCCCGCAAAAGATGAATGGTTGAGGAACTGATGTGATGCAATGGCGAGCAAGAGCCGTATTCAAGAACGATATGAAAGATGGTTTATAGAAAAGATCGGCTAATTACTGGCGACAGTGATACCATGGGGAACGGGCATAGGTGAAAATTAAGAGAATTTGTTTTGTTACCGTATAATTCTATAACGGTATTCACAATCCAGTGAAATGAGCTGAAAATTTAGGCTTAAAAATCACTGTTAAATTTTGAAAATGATCAGAAAATGGACTTACGAGTACCTAAGCCGATTTTAGTAATTAAAGGAATTTTTTAGATACCCTTATAGAATTGTTGGCCTCTTCTTAAAATCAAAAATCATTAATAAAGTACTATCATTTGTTAGAGTTCGCTAAGTTCGAATTCTAACCAAAAGCACCACAAAGAAATGAAATATCCTCACATGATTACGATTGGTAACATTATTAAATACAACTCTGCACTTGATGGTAGCGCAGGCCCCATTATTGATCTGTCTGCCATATCAGTGTACGGGCTGAAATGACGAAGACATAAACGAAGACATAGAAGGTACCACTAGCATTTTATAGTTGTAATCACGAAATGTCTAGAAGTTGGTTTTTAAAAAGATCAACCTGACCTAATTTTACTTTTCTTCCGCAACTTTATTTGTTGAGTAATTGCTGTATTTAAAATCGATTCACTTTACTTAATGTGAAACTGATACATTGTTGGGAATTGCTTAGGTAGAAAATTGTCAATTTCTTTCAATTTGGCGTTAACTTCAAGAAATTATTTTTGGTGCCTGTTAAGAAAAATTAAATTTTGTCGTTGCCTTCATCCCAGTAGTTTTTAAATATTTCTCCCGAACGACATTTAGGCTTCACTTAAATTAGAAGTTTGCATGCTTCAGCAATTGATTTAGTGGTATTCCATAATATTTTTTAAAAATTAAGTCTGTTTTACGCCTCGTGTTGTATTTGAAAAAAGAAAAAATAATAATAATAAATATTTATTGAGAAATGCCTACAACTATAGTTGTATACGACTTGAGATATTTAGAAACACAAACAGACCTAATTTTTTTGTTTTGGTTACCACCGAAAATTGAACACTAATAACAGAGCATGCACTCTCTTCATCCTGCTATCGAAGGCGATAAATCTCTGAATCTCTCTCTGTATCGTCACACAATTTCTCCATTTTCTAGTATTCGAGGGTTGCCTAAAAAGTTACACTTTTCCCAGCCATGCTCCCATCTCTTTAACCGGTCCAAACAGTACTAAGCGTCTTCATCTGCAAAATAATTGTTTCTGAATGTTATGGCCTCCTCATTCGACAAAAATCTCTGTCCACCGAGTGTAACTTTTAGCTTAAGGAACAAAAATTGGTACCATGGCCATATAGAGGTGTGAGACGGCGCATTGTCTTAGTGAAATTGTTCTGAATATGTGGCCGCTTAGTAATGATGCATAATATGCTCCTGTAATATTTTTAACTTTTTTGAAGAAACTCGGTTAAGATAACTCAATGACTGTCCCATAAAACAGTCGCCATCAGTTTACCAGCTAAAGGAAAAGCCTTTGCCTTTTTTGGAGCCGATTCCTTCTTGGTATGCCATTGTTTTGACTGTATTTTTGATTCTGGAGTGTAATGGTGTATCTAAGTTTTATCGCTGATTTATTGCCTTAGCTGCGCCAATAGAGTAGAGTGTTGGAAATGTTCATTCGGACACGTTTCTGGGCCAAAGGAAGCAAAAGCAGCACCTAACCCGCGTACAGCCTAAATGTTGATTCAATATGTGACAAAGATCTTCTTTGGTCATGTTTATTGCCTCGTAATTTTGATGTTGTATAGCAGAAAAATGTCTTTTTGATATTCACCGCTAAAAGCATCACTATCACAAAAAACATTTTTTTGTTGATATTTTTTGAAACCAGCAGAATTTTTTTTACCATTACATATTAAGAAAATCAATAAGTCTCAGCAGAAAGTTTTATGAAAGAATTTATGAAACAGAAGAGAAAATATAATGAATGCTACTGACGCCAGTTATGATTCTTATGGTGCTCATGTATATAGACTATGATCTTAGCGACCATAAAAATATATTCCCTGGTCCACTTACGAGGGGGTTTTTGTAACACTTTTGTGAAAAAACTGGGAACATTTCACATTAAAATGACTAAAAATTTATGGAGTGCTAACAACGTAGACGATTATTTTTGTTTTGTCCTCGGGTGGCATTTTGTAACATCACATTTCCTTCTCTTTTTCCTAACCTGAAGTTGGCAACTGTTTCGCTGATAAATTATTTCTTTTCTATTGCTATCACAACCTACTAGAATAAATGTGACAATATCTCTTTGTCTAATCTCTTTGAAGTATCGTAAACAAAATTATTTGGGATAGAAATTGAGTAGAAATTTCACAATTTTTTAATCTAGCAGACATGAAATGGATATAAAATATGAAATAGTATCCCAATTTATTCTAGACAAGCGAGATATAATCTTCGATAAATTATCGAAAATGTGATGTTATAACATGTCACCTCTGGATGTGCATTATGATGATTATGATAATTTTAGTATATTTTGCGAGCCTTTCTGTATACGCAAATCTTTTTTAAAGATAATTTCTTTTTTTTCGTTTCAAAACGTTCAAACATATACTTTCTCTTCTATTTCATAAATTTTTTGATTTTAAAAAAATTTCTGCTGGTCAAAAATATCAAGAGAAAAAATTTCCTGTTATGCCTCTAGCGGTGAATAACAAAAACACATTTTTTCTGCTGCAAATTTTCAGCTATTTTATAGAGCATGTAGTTTTGGAATATTTAAAATGTACACAGCTTATGTTCTATTCATGGATTCTCTTTCTAAACAGAAATCGTGATATTCAGATTCGGATATTGGATACCCTATAAAAGTTATCCGACTCCAGCCGAAAAATATCGATAATGCAGATTCAAACTAATCAAACGAAAATGACAGCCGATGTTTGTCGGTAACACCACAGCCCAAAAAATGTCGATAATACGAAATTTATACCGCAATTATATTATTTATATAGCAAACGTTTATTTTGTTCTTCCTAAAAACCAGCTAAAAAATTTAAAATAAGAAATTTTCATTCGAAACAATTAAAATTAATATACAAAACAAAATTTCTCTAAGTGCTGTATTACATGATTGGAGAATTTTTTAAATGGCATGTCATCTAATAAATATCATTTAAAAGGTCAATTCCCATGTTGGAAGTCCGGGAAAACTCGATTGAATATATCGCACACACAAAATTTGAAAATTTCTAAAAATTGACCGTTTAAAGTGTCATGACTAAAAACTAATTCAAATGGAAGGTCTTATAGATTAGGAAAGAATTTCAGGTCGATTTCTATGTTGGTAGTTATATTAAAAAAAATTAATTTCCGATATCAAAATTGTATCTGAATTGTCGTCCTTAATCGGCTGTCATTTAATTTTTTCATTATTTAATCTGCATTGTCGGCATTATTCGGCTAGGTATTTCTGTGGATTTCTTAACTATTTTATATGTTTTATTAATCTGAATTTTTCCGGACTTCCAACAAGCAAATTCATCTGAAATTTCCAGGTGTGAGCATCAATAAGACCTTTCATTTGAATCTATTTCCAGCCATGACACTTTAAACGGTCAATTTTTATAACTTTTCAAATTTTGTGTGTGCGATATATTCAATCAAGTTTTCCCGGACTTCCAACATAGAAATCGACCTGAAATTGTTTACAGGTGTTAACATCAGTAAGACTTTTGATTTGAATCTCTTTCCAGCCATGACACTTTAAACAATAAGTTTTTAGAAATTTTCGAATTTTATGTGTGCGATTTATTTTTAGAAATTTTCGGACTCTTCACATGCAAATCGACTGAATTTTTTTCCTTATTAAAAGAGGTTATTATAGTTAGGGTACTATAGTTTTGATGCATTTAATTAAAAAAATTAATTTTGAATAATATACGTTGATGAACCGAAATAAACATTTTTGATTTAAAAAGTAATTACTGTTTAACACCAAAATTACGGATCTGCATTACCGACCTTCCCAGACGATAAATGCAAGTTGTTTTGAATCTGTATTACTGACTTTTTCGGCTGATATACTTTGTTATTACAACCGAATCTGCAGTATCGGCATTTTTCAGCTGCTGCATTTTAGTTGTTACAGCCGATTCTGCATTATCGACATTTTTCGGCTGGAGCGAGTCCGCTAACTTTAATAGTATATATTGGAACAAATTTAATTTAAAAATTCTCAATATGGCATGGCTTTTTTGGATTTGAACTATGATTAGCTGTACTATAACTTACTCATAGTATAATAAATTTTCATTCAAACTCCTGGTTTGGTTTTCACCAATTTTTCAGGTTTTGTTATATCACCATCACAAAAGTCTGCTAATGTGTTGATATTTCAAAACCGATTTAGGTAATCAAAAAAAATTATTTAGCTCAGCAATCGTTTATCTGCTTCCATTTGATAATTGAGTTTACCTAGATGCTAATAAAATCCGTACTGAGCTTAACTTAAAAAATGAAAATTGCCAAATTTTAACGTGTGTAATACGCTCAACAAGTTATTTCAGTTTATCAGACTAAAGTTTACAAACTTCCACACGTAACCAACATAAACTTTTGTTTTTTTTTGGTAGCAAAAGTCTTAACGGGTCAGTGCATCTTTCTGAAAATTTATCGTCTTGAATTTTTTCTTCAATTTTTTCATAAATTTCAGTCAAATAAGGTAATTAACTGAAACTACGTACAAAATCGTAGCGAAATGGTGGAAGAAATGTGGATCGATGCTTAGACACATAAATCCCTTATGATATGTATTTGCTTTAATCGATTTTATTTGTTGAACACAAACTATCCGACTTTGTTAATGCATGTCGGCCAAATCCATTAAGAAATTTACTATTTTCTTCTTCTAATTAGGAAGTTCGATAAAGATTTGTAATAATTAAAATATATGTTTTCAACAAAAAATATTTTTAAAAATTTAACAAAACAATGTAAGATAAACTTTTTGTACGTGTTCTGATCTACATATCTTTTTTCGTTATATATAGGGTGTCAATGAAAAATGTAGGTTTTTAACTTTTTGTAGTAAATTTTGCATCAGTACGGTAATCTCGTTTTCAGCTGCTTTAACAAATTAAGACAAAAATTTAAATTTGTCAAATTAAAGTTTAAACCAAAATTCTACAATGATCAAAGATCAATGATTACACCCTTTAGGTATATTTTTGTAAACATGATAAGGCAGAACAACAAAAAGATAATTCC
This sequence comes from Nephrotoma appendiculata, assembly GCA_947310385.1. Classification (NCBI taxonomy): domain Eukaryota; kingdom Metazoa; phylum Arthropoda; class Insecta; order Diptera; family Tipulidae; genus Nephrotoma; species Nephrotoma appendiculata. The sequence continues at coordinate 271,227,045 of OX371224.1, forward strand.
TCGTATTCCATTGTTATCTCCGATTATCTATTTTGTGCTTATTTCTGTGTATTTTTAGATTTTCCTTCTAATATCTAGGATTTTGTAGCGCTTACTATGTATAGAACACTGGGCTATTTAATATGTTTATCTACATCCGAGAACATATTAGAAAATTTTCTTTTAGCGGTATAAGGAAGTAAAAAGTGCAGAAGAATGTTATCTTTATAGATACTCGTACGCCGGATATTAAAATCATAAAACGAAAAAACCAGTATGTTTATATGGATGTTGCAAAATAGGTGCAGAAGATATACGTAGAAAGATATGAGATACGATTTGTAAACTGTCGTCGACCGGCACGGGGGCTAAGGAAGATATACGTAAACAACCAAGAAAACATAATATGAAAGAAAATTATTATGTCTCACTTCCTATGTGTACGCTGCTATACGGAAAAATACGTAATATGCTTCATAAAATTATTATAAATCAAGAATAATCTATATCTGTATTGGTGGAAATAGTCGATTTTCTCTTCTTGAACTTGTTTTTGTTTATTTTGGGTGGAAACATGTGGAAATTAACGTGGTTTGGCTTTTATTTGTTGCTACCCCAAAGGGATCGTATAAGGACGTCTAAGATTATTTGGCAATAATTTCGAAAAAGATTTAAGTGTTTTAAAGAGCCAGATAGTTTGATTTTATAATTTAAAAAGTGTTTACATATTATGTTATTTTATACGAAATCTAATATCCTTAAAAGTAATACAAATACAATTTTGGTTTAATTTAAAGATAATTGATTTCTTGCCATTACTGAGATTTCATAAAAAACCTAATGTCGTAATTATATATAAGATTACTGATAGATGACTGGATCTAACTGAAATTGTTGTTTAACATTATACCAATTAGCCAATTCGAACAGGTTATTTTTTCATTTTTAAAAGTTCATCAAATTTTTAGTAAAGTAAAATAAGTAAAAAAATTACCTCATAATTTTACTTGTTCTACACAAAATCAACAATACACTGACTGTCTGAGATATTTGAAAGTTTCACTTTAAAAAAATTACCCAGTATATATATCTGAATTGCGATACTCGACTAGCTGTTTTTAAGATATTCGAACTGCGATTACGGCCACCTTTACGAACGTTTACCAACTCAACTAAGCTTTACAGTCAAGTTTATTATTTTAGTATTACATTTTATTAGAATTAAGTTGTACTTCCGGAAAAAGGGTCCGAACTTCAAATTAGCATTTTTCTTGGTTGTGAATTAAGATAAGATTTGTTTTTTCTTGGACAAAACAGTTATTAACTTTTGGTAGCAAATATTTACTTCTTTAATGTTTTTATTTTAAATATTCGCTAATTTTCAGTTGGTTTATTTTGTTTTGCTTTCCGGGAAGTTTTTTATTCAAACAATTCGTTCGTATTTTTTTTACGCAGTATGAAGTAAACGGTTCAATATAGTGATGGTGTTGGGTAGAATATGAGCTAGTGGCTGAGGGTGATTCGCCGATGTCATGTCCAGTGGCATACTTTAGATTGGTTCTAATCTCTGTAAACCCCGCGATCCGCCGAAAGCTCTAGCTGGCTACCAAATACCGCGCAGAGGTTCAGATATCGGTTCGTCATATTGAGATATTTTAAAAATACAATCACGGTAACGATCTGTTACATTATAATATTTAATGAATGGGTTTTCTATGCTTATTAACGTAACAATATTATTAATAACAGTATGCTGCTGATGCAATATAGCTTTTGAAAAGGATGAATTTCGAAAAGACCAAAGGAAAATATTTTTTTTTTATTATTTATATATGGTATATTTCCATATACAAATTTACATTAAAAACAATTAAATGAATATTAGTAGAGTTTATTCCTTATTTAAACAAATGTCTCGAAGTCACGATTCGATACCTAATTTACAAAGCGATAACGAACATACTAGCATAGTTTAAAAGTAAAATAAAACAGTAAATATGAAAAGCGGACATACGAGTACATCTTTTACAAAAAATTTAATTTTAAAATTAAACTACAGTTTGAAATAAAGTCTCAATACCGGTAATTGTAAATGTAACAGCGTGCTGGATATTGTATATTAATTAGCTACTATAAGGAGAAAAGAACGTAATTATTTATAAATTGGGAATACTTTTTAAATATCCAAATTGGCAGGGAAAATTATTCCCCATTTAATACTGTTTTTCATATTTTGATAAAAAAATTATATGGAAGCTGTACCTACACTCCCAATTAACACTCCATTAACTCTAGTGGCTATATTGCAAAAACTCTAGGATGGAGTGTTAATTGGGAGTGTAGGTACAGCTTCCATATAATTTTTTTATCAAAATATGAAATTTTGTCAGAGAAGCCCAACCCTTTCTATATGTACGGGCTATACAAATTTAAATAGGCTCGTATGTCTACTATTCGATACTACTAGTGGCTATATTGCGAAAACTCTAGGATGGAGTGTTAATTGGGAGTGTAGGTACAGCTTCCATATAATTTTTTTATCAAAATATGAAATTTTGTCAGAGAAGCCCAACCCTTTCTATATGTACGGGCTATACAAATTTAAATAGGCTCGTATGTCTACTATTCGATACTACTAGTGGCTATATTGCGAAAACTCTAGGATGGAGTGTTAATTGGGAGTGTAGGTACAGCTTCCATATAATTTTTTTATCAAAATATGAAATTTTGTCAGAGGAGCACAACCGTTTTTATATGTACGGGCTATACAAATTTAAATAGGCGCGAATGTCTACTATTCGATAATACTAGTGGCTATATTGCGAAAACTCTAGGATGGAGTGTTAATTTGGAGTGTAGGTACAGCTTCCATATAATTTTTTTATCAAAATATGAAATTTTGTCAGAGAAGCCCAACCCTTTCTATATGTACGGGCTATACAAATTTAAATAAGCTCGTATGTCTACTATTTGATAATACTAGTGGCTATATTGCGAAAACTCTAGGATGGAGTGTTAATTGGGAGTGTAGGTACAGCTTCCATATAATTTTTTTATCAAAATATGAAATTTTGTCAGAGGAGCCCAACCATTTTTATATGTACGGGCTATACAAATTTAAATAGGCTCGTATGTCTACTATTCGATAATACTAGTGGCTATATTGCTAAAACTCTAGGATGGAGTGTTAATTGGGAGTGTAGGTACAGCTTCCATATATTTTTTTTATCAAAATATGAAATTTTGTCAGAGGAGCCCATCCCTTTTTATATGTATGGGCTATACAAATTTGAATAGGCTCAAATGTCTACTATTCGATAATACTAGTGGCTATATTGCTAAAACTCTAGGATGGAGGGTTCATTGGGAGTGTAGGTACAGCTTCCATAAATTTTTTTTATCAAAATATGAAATTTTGTCAGAGGAGCCCAACCCTTTTTATATGTACGGGCTATACAAATTTAAATAGGCTCGAATGTCTACTATTCGATAATACTAGTGGCTATATTGCGAAAACTCTAGGATGGAGTGTTAATTGGGAGTGTAGGTACAGCTTCCATATAATTTTTTATCAAAATATGAAATTTTGTCAGAGGAGCCCAACCGTTTTTATATGTACGGGCTATACAAATTTAAATAGGCTCGAATGTCTACTATTCGATAATACTAGTGGCTATATTGCGAAAACTCTAGGATGGAGCGTTAATTGGGAGTGTAGGTACAGCTTCCATATAATTTTTTTATCAAAATATGAAATTTTGTCAGAGAAGCCCAACCCTTTCTATATGTACGGGCTATACAAATTTAAATAAGCTCGTATGTCTACTATTTGATAATACTAGTGGCTATATTGCGAAAACTCTAGGATGGAGTGTTAATTGGGAGTGTAGGTACAGCTTCCATATAATTTTTTTATCAAAATATGAAATTTTGTCAGAGGAGCCCAACCATTTTTATATGTACGGGCTATACAAATTTAAATAGGCTCGTATGTCTACTATTCGATAATACTAGTGGCTATATTGCGAAAACTGTAGGATGGAGTGTTAATTGGGAGTGTAGGTACGGCTTCCATATATTTTTTTTATCAAAATATGAAATTTTGTCAGAGGAGCCCATCCCTTTTTATATGTATGGGCTATACAAATTTGAATAGGCTCAAATGTCTACTATTCGATAATACTAGTGGCTATATTGCTAAAACTCTAGGATGGAGGGTTCATTGGGAGTGTAGGTACAGCTTCCATAAATTTTTTTTATCAAAATATGAAATTTTGTCAGAGGAGCCCAACCCTTTTTATATGTACGGGCTATACAAATTTAAATAGGCTCGAATGTCTACTATTCGATAATACTAGTGGCTATATTGCGAAAACTCTAGGATGGAGTGTTAATTGGGAGTGTAGGTACAGCTTCCATATAATTTTTTTATCAAAATATGAAATTTTGTCAGAGGAGCCCAACCGTTTTTATATGTACGGGCTATACAAATTTAAATAGGCTCGAATGTCTACTATTCGATAATACTAGTGGCTATATTGCGAAAACTCTAGGATGGAGCGTTAATTGGGAGTGTAGGTACAGCTTCCATATAATTTTTTTATCAAAATATGAAATTTTGTCAGAGAAGCCCAACCCTTTCTATATGTACGGGCTATACAAATTTAAATAAGCTCGTATGTCTACTATTTGATAATACTAGTGGCTATATTGCGAAAACTCTAGGATGGAGTGTTAATTGGGAGTGTAGGTACAGCTTCCATATAATTTTTTTATCAAAATATGAAATTTTGTCAGAGGAGCCCAACCATTTTTATATGTACGGGCTATACAAATTTAAATAGGCTCGTATGTCTACTATTCGATAATACTAGTGGCTATATTGCGAAAACTGTAGGATGGAGTGTTAATTGGGAGTGTAGGTACAGCTTCCATATATTTTTTTTATCAAAATATGAAATTTTGTCAGAGGAGCCCA